>JUJX01000011.1:0-384502 GCA_000800745.1 Diaporthe longicolla | reverse complement strand
AAAAGTAAAGTATTTATAGATATTCTTTTTTTAATTATAACTTTAGTAAAACTTAAGTTATAACCTTATAAAGTAAGTATTATTTATTAAATAAAAACTTAACTAAAAATATAAATATAATTTTAAATAACCCTAAGTTTTATATATTTAAATAGTTCAAAAAAGAAGAAATATAAAATTAGAAATAAATAAATATATATCTTAATGAATACTTTAAAAAATTAAAAAAAGGGGGATTTTGCCCTGTACCCTCCGTTTTTTGCCCTGCGAATCTCCGTTCTCTTTAGAAACTCGCGCAACCTATAATTGCATTGCTGAGATCGGCTACAAGTCTTGGGTCCCCTCACTCTGGGGATTCATGGTTTGCTCACTCAATCATGATGCCAAGCGGTTGCGTTTCCAATCCCCCATACATATAAAATGTACGTGGTGCCTTCGTACAGTGGACTCAATCATGATGTGAGCTCTACCTCGTTACTCTGCGGGGATCCTCAACCTCCACGGCGCCAGCCTTTTCATCATCTAGCTGATCTTCAGCATCCTTAGCAGAGCGATGCGCATGTCTCGCACCAGGTGCACCAAAAAGCGCATCCATCTCTTCGATTGGGACACCCTTTGTCTCGCGAATGCACCACCAAGCCCAGACACCCATGAGGGCCATCAGGGCGCCAAAGAAAAAGTAAGCTGTTCCCATTGATCAGTGGTTGGTTCGTCAAGATGAATTATCAAAGCTCATTATACTTACTCCCGTACCCGATGTCTGAGATCATATATGGAGTGGAACGGGAAACAACATAAGACCAGAGACGCTCGTCGGCGATGGTGAGCGCCATGCAAAGAGATCGAATGTAGAGAGGGTATATCTCAGAAGCATATAGCCATGTGATACCCTGCCAGGTGGCACAGTAGATGACTCCGTATAGGTACACGCACACAATGGCGAGATATCCCCAGCCCGACATTTGAGTCACGCCAGCTTTTGCCGCTGCTTCAGGATCGTTCTTCATCACATAACCGCCAAGATAGAGCTGGGTACTGTTAGTGTTGGGGGAGAAGAACAGACGTGAGTAGATACTTACCATGGGGACGCACCCCAGAGCTGAGCCCCAGAGTAGGCCCTTGCGTCGACCCAGATAGTCGGCGACGTAGAAGGAGAAAATTATCATGCCGAGTGTCTTGGCGACACCATAGAACCCGGTCGCGAAAAGCTTGAGGTCGGTGCTAGCAATGCCGAGAGTGGCAAAGATCCGAGCTGATGGTGATGTTAATCCTGCTCCGGGTCCTAAAGTGTTGTATTCTAAAACATTCTAAAACATGAAAGACGGAGATCTGTAACAGGTGAAAAGTGATACTTACGGGAATAGTAAGTGATAATGTTCACACCAGTCATATTCTGACACCTGTCAAATAGTCAATAAAATGGTTCCAGTATGAAGAGAAGCCAGAATGGGTAGAGCTATACATCATCAAGCACAAACCAATACCGATGCGGTTGCGAATGCCCTTCTTGAATAGCTCTTTGAACTGAAGCCAAGTCCCAGGATTGAGACCAGCAATGTGTGCCTCGAACTCGACCTCAGCTCGGATCTCGCTCATTTCATTCATTACATATGGGTGACTGTTGGGGAGTTGGCGAAGGTCGCAAATAATGTTCTCGGCTTTCTCCCATAGGTCTTTCTTGGCAAGCCAACGTGGGGACTCTGGACAGAAGGGAACCACTGCAAGCACGATGACGGCGGGGAACAACTGAAGACCAAGAGGGACCTGCCACTGAGCCGGAGCTGGGAAAGGTTAGTTATGTATGCTAGCGTATTGAGCGTGCCTGGTCGGGTTGTCGTACTGCTTGGACTGATCGTCTTGTTGACAGCATAGTTGACCCAGAAGCCGCACATTTGAGCTCCCTGTGAGCCTATTTCGTAGAACCCAACCAGTCTCCCACGAATTGAGGGTGGTGCCACCTCAGCGATGTAACTAGAGCGGCAAACATTATTAGGGGTAAATTTCAGAAACAAGGTAGATAGATGCAAGAACCAAGGTAACTTACACGGGAATGACGGGAGCAGTGCCACCAATGCCAATGCCTGCAATTGCTCTGCCGGCCATTATAAGGCCAACAAGGCCATGGGAAGCTGTCTGCATTGCGGCTCCGCACATGAAGACAATGGTGGCGTAGAATATACATCTCTTGCGGCCAAAACGTTCCGAGGCGAAGTGAGAGCCTAGTGCACCGAAGAACATTCCCGCCTGGAAACAGGAGACGATGTTGGAAGTGAGGTCGTCAAGTTCCTTTTGATTCTTGTTCAGGAGGCCAAAATCACGTTCGAAGGCGGGAAGGATCAATGTCCCGCCCATGACGGAAACATCGTAACCTTTGCGTAGTATGGTCAGTCCCTATTCTGGACACATGTTATGGAGAGCCTCATCCAAAAAAGACACACTTACCGAGAGCAAGAGCACCGAAGCAAACCCCGATGCAATAGATGTTCACCTTCCAATTTCTAGTCTCTGGCGGTTCCGGGACGCGCCCCAACGCTTGCTCGGAGATCGAAGGGGTTTTCGAGTGCCCCATGATGACTTCAGCACAGGATAAACGAGTATCAAAATTGTTTTCCAGTTATGAATATTACAATTCACTTTCGGGCCGTGAGGCTGACTTTTTGAAGACACAGAGCTCGGCCTGGCGACCTGCTTCACGTTCTCGCCACTAGAAGCAAACTTATGCTCAGAACTGGCGAAATTCCAGCGATAGGGGCTTTCACGCTTGCCTTATACAGACCCAAATAGATCGCCATCCTTCCCGCCGTCCCCCAACCACTGCCGGTCTTACATGTGGAACATTGATCGAGTAATGGGCCAAGGCTTTACCAAGCTCGACCCCAAGGAGCTAGCTGGATACTTATGTATGTCAAACAGAGCTTCCCCGCGGGGTCGGCTTGCAAAAGCTTTCAAACTGGAGGAGGGTGGTAGCAATGTGGGTGGGCCAACGGCAGACGCGTGACTGGGGAAGCAGAGTCAGGGAACGAATCGTGTAGTACGGTCAAGAAACACAAACAGTGGTGTGGTGTGAGGGCCGCCGAGGTTGGCATACTTGGCACGTAGGTCCCTCTTCGCCAAACCTCGAACGCCTAGACGGCTAGGCCTCTAGGGTTGGTTAGATTAGCCCGTCGTCGGCGCTACCCCCGCACGGCAATGTAAATTATCTGATTTGACTATAGTTCGTTCGCTGCCTCTCCGACCCTCGATCGTTGCTAGAACGTCGTCTGGGCGAATATGAGACGGAGCGATGGAGGCACACCTCCTGACAAAAAAGCGCCTCCGATCCTGCGGGCGACAATAACATGACGCTCCGAACGTGGCTGTGCAACTTTGGATATGTAACATCGTCTTTGATAGTTCGATGAAGAATGGGCGGAAAGGGGCAAGACATGTTGGCATGCTGTACTGACTTTCACGATAGTTCACAGTGAGGCATTTTACGATGATCCTGCATCCATGTCTCTCGTTTCTTTACGAGAGACGACTTGGGTCATGGAGGAGGAAATGATGCACAAATTGCATGAAACTTAGAACGACACTGCCCTTCCAAGTGTTAAACGAAGACATGTTGTCATTTCTGAACGCACGTGATGGAACAACAATCTGAAGTGTATCGCGGGTAGCTGAAAAGTCGAGTTGCATCAGTCAGTGCATTGGGAACCATGCTCTCGCTCATAGAGGATTCGGGAGGCGGCCCGAAGTTGATTAGCACTCAAGTTGTGCATAGGTATGGTGACACTGCGTTCAGAAAGACCCCATCGGTGTTGTCAACCTTGGAATTGTGTAGAGCGATTTGGGTCCTCCATATACCGGCAGGGCAGATCAGGTGATTGACCTGAGTGGTGTGCAGGGACTTCACGCTTCAATTACATGTTTTGCGAATTGAAGATATGGAGCGTGTCTTGGAACCGGAACTGCGGTGTAAGCGGTGGCCGCATTGATGAGGCCCTTCAAGTTTGTAAGCCATCGGGGGAATGTAAGCAGTCAATTCAAGCGAGGAAGGAAACCGACATCCGTTCATATTCCCATCTTGCGTCGCGCCCCAAGCTACAGGGCTTGGCCATCGTTATTGCTGCATTTGAAGTTATCGCATCTCCGTACCTAGGTAGGCAGAAGCGCGCCGACCGAATAAGGGCATAATTAGCTTACTGATGCTCGTAGCCTGAATCCTTTAAAGCTGCTTCGACAAATTATGTTACTCCTCCCCATGAATTCTTGGCTCGTCTGTCCACTTGGCAGGCAGTCGTGGCGGTTCCTCATGAGGAGCATGCACAGATGCTGTGCTTCGTTACCTTGTAAAACCCGTATTCAAGGCTGCAGTCATCTTCCATCTTACTTACATTCAAACTTCCTTCTACATCCTTCCTTGGCTTGGCACAGGTGATACGAACTCAAACAACTGGTTCGGTTAAATTGATCTTACTATGGACCGGGTACAAACATAATAATTGTTGCGCATCTCTCATGACTGCGTGAAGAGAAAGAGTATATAAAGCCAGCATAGATATGGTCTGATCTACAACTAATTATTCACAGCGAGCACACCAGATTGATTTACTTGTCCCCCTAAATAACGTCCATATTCGTGTCACTGCGTCTATTAATCAGGCATCGTTCATCATGCAGTCCTTCAAGTCGCTTGCTGTCCTGCTCCTGTGGTGATTGCTACTCGCCCCCGGGCATTTGATGCCCTTCTCACGGACATGCGCCGCTGACATTTGTGTCGACAGCTCCATCGTGACAGCTCTGCCCCAGGACTGTGTACCAGGTGCTCCGCCAGGAGGTGTCCCGCCAGAGGATGCGTGCCCACCAGGTGGCTCACCGCCAGGAGATGCACCACCAGTCACGTTGACAACCATCACAGTCCCTGTGCCTACACCGGATTGTACTTTCAAGCCTACGCAGACCATAACGGCCACGACCGGCTGCCCGACGGCTTGCGCTACTTGGGCCAATAACTGCTGGGATGACCGTTAGTCTCTCCCTTCTGCGCACTACGCTTTATTTTAGAGGCTCTCAGAAGAACCCAGGACCTCTCGGACGAATCCTGGCTGACCCGAATATAGGTGCCATTGAGTTGGCGTGCGGATGTCCAAGCATGACTGTGGAGCCCGTCACTGAGACAGTCTGTCCGACTGTGACGGCCTGTATGCAGTGCACGGTAAGTCGACTGTCTCAAGAATAGTGCTCATGGGGTTGCGTGATTTGAACATGGCCCGCTGACTGTGATTTGCAGACGGGATGGGGCTTGTTTACCGTGACACCCACCAACTGCCCTACCCCAACTCCCACGCCTCTCTAAATGGAGACATTTTGGCATCACTCCAATAATGTCTTACAGAACGGTGCAATGCTCAAAAAGAGGGCTGGAGGGACGACTGAAGCTTATTCGAATGTATTAGTCACCGTCCAATAATATGGGATAATATAAATAGAATTCCAGACGCTTCCTTTCCGTCACTGGCCAAGTGCTTGCGTGCCTTGGTGCCTTCGGTCAGAAGTGTGAACCAGGACCAGGCAGATTTGAAGCTTGCGCCATTCCCGCGAGTTATTTTCCCCAGAGTTCAATAATGAGAGGACTCGGAAGGGGCAAGGTACGTAAAAAGCGTGCAAATAGAGAGCACCAGATATACCGCAGAAGCGGGCACTGGGCCAAGATATGAAGCATTTCTGGACGACCTTAGAGATCGCTCTGTTGTGGCTGTTGGGATAGCACGGGTAGGTACCCTTCCGAATAAATTTCAACGTCTGTTGGGGTCATCAGTAGGCAGTGAGAGCCTAGATGAATGAAGGTGGATGGGAGATTTGCCGGGGCAAGAGCCGGAGGGTGGGATAAGCCAAGGTACCTTTACGGAAGCTGGCGGCCAAATATCCGTACAGAGCAGCCGGGGCTTGAGGTGGTGAAAAGTACGTTCAGGAAAATCAAATTGTAGTACACTCTCATCACGTTTCCCAGTTCTAGCCAGCAAACTAGTGCCCCGGACCACCAAGCTTATCACAAAATCGCCGCCAAAGAAAGTTCCAACCAGAGCGGTCGAGCCGCCATGGGAGGTCGCGCCGGTTCGCGGTCGAGCTAGGGCGCGAACTACCCTGGTAGTCTGGTGCTTGTTTTCCGGCACAAAAAAGATTGGTAGTTGGTCCTTCGGGACACAAAAGAAATGTCATCCGCTTACACTCCGGCTGCCGTGAGTGGGTCTTGTCAGATTGTCGGTCTTCCAATTTGCCTTTGGTATCAAAATGTCGGCTCTTCCAGTTTTGACGATGATGAAGGACAGCAAAACACTAAGATTGTCGGCAGCTCGCCGTGAATCGTGTAGATGCCCAACTGATGTCAAATAAAAGCAGACAAGTGTCTCAAGAGAGGAGTGGAACTGGTGGATGGTATGTAGAGCATGAAGGAGCAGGGCTGAATTGGAAATTAAAACTCCACAGCTCGTAGCAGTCACGAAAGCTCAATTTATGATTCATGGTAAGTCTATTCTCTTAGTTCTAATCATGTTCTCGAGCGCAATATATCTGGTATAACAGGTAGGACAGGTATGACGGTCTACAGAAAAGCTGAATCGCACTGATTCTGCGCTGTGGATGCGCTCAGTTATCCGGCAGTAGTTATGCTCGGGTTTGGTGGAGCAGGTAATGAATTAGCGACGATGTTATTGTCCTTAGTCCTGTTCACAGGAGTGGTTTCGTCGTCAGAGGTCGGCTCGTCGTGATCCTGTTCAAAGACTCTTCCGATCTCTCCTTTCGCCCGGCCCTTCTTTTCCAACCATGCTATCAAAAGTATAATCGGGATTGTAAGAGCGCCGGTGATGAGACTGGAAATATAACCTTTATTGTAGTCAGGTGCATCCGTTACTGGATAGAAAACGATTGGCCACCCTACGAAAGTTGTCAGTGTTATGTTTCGCGGTCATGTCTGGCACAAGAAATACTCGAAAGCGAGAACACGCTTGCAAAAGGTTTGGCGACTGCCAGCCCTGAGACAGAAAGAGGTGGGAAGATTTGTAGCTGAAGCTTCTTGGAATAATACTTACAGCTCACAAAGGCAAAGTCGAATGAGTTCATGAAGCCGGTTGTGATCGCTCTTAGTTGCACATCTTGTGCTGTCAGGTCGGCCATCCAGGTATACCACAGCGCCTGCGGCGCAAATGTCGAGCCGAGAAGGTAGAAGGCGAAGAAATAGCCAGCATCGTTGGCAGGATGTGCAACGAGAATCGCACTTCCAACGACGAAAGTCACGCCGATGGCCAAGGAACACTCCCAGCGAGATCGAATGCGGTCAGAGATCACGGTATAGATCAGTGTCGCGACAATGGCCACCGCATATTTACCAGTAGGATAGTTGTTTTGCTGGATAACGCTGTAGCCCCTCGAAGCCATCCAGAGTTGCATAACGTTGTTGGTGAGTGACTGCACACAGAGAGAGTAGACTGGATGATGTTAGCCTCAGTGTTGATTCAGGTGTGGATCCTCAGGCGGCTTACGCATGAACACTGTGGGAAGCAACCAGAATTGCCAGCTCAAAAGCACGCGCCGGAATACAGTAATGTCCCATGTGGTCTTTCGGGACTCGCCAAGACGCCGAATTGCGCACTCCTTCTCCTCTTCAGTCAAGAAGCGTGCTGATTTGTGATGTGGCAGATCAGGGATGGCGAACCAACCTATGCGGGCGGTCAGTGGTACTGAAACGTTGTTGCGTTTATATGTTGAGTACTCACCAAACAGCGCGAAAGGTATCGTCATCACTGAGACGACTATAAACATCCATCTCCACGGTGGCAATGAACCTTTGCCACTGAGTGATGCAAGCAAGGCGGCCTGAATCCAACCTCCGGCCATGTTGCCCAAGTTGCCGAAACCACAGAATACAGCAGCACGGGTCCCAAGCTCGGATTGCTTGTACCAGGAACCATATATGAAATGTGCTCCGACGCTGTGGGTATGTCAGTTCTCTTCAAACTGCCCCAAGTTGAGAACGGTCACGAAGCAACATACTAGGCAATAGCGGAAAACGCCCCCTCGAAACCATTGAGCACGAAGACCTGCCACACGTGATCGACCCGAAAAGTTATGAGAGTCAAGACGCTCCACACCGTGTTTGCTAGTACGAAGACATATCTCGGTCGTACAATGGTCAAAGCCGCCGTGGACGGCATCTGCATGACCGCGTAACAGACCAGATAAATCGTGGACATATAGTTGAAGTCTTTGCCCTGGAATCCGACATCTTCCTTCATACCACTGATGTAGGCAGTGCTATAGCTAGCGCGGTTGATGCCGAAGAGGAACCAGATCAGTGAGAAGTAGATGAGGACAGTGCTGTCCAGCTTGATGAGCAGCGACCGCTCAACCGAGGGAGGTCCCCAGATTGCGGTCTTGAATCTGGACAGTGCCATGATGGGACATAAGGCTTGACAGTAGATGGACAGCTCTACCCAAATTTTGCAGGTATGTTGAGTTCGTATGTAAAATAGAGGACGCCCGAAACAGACGCAGCGGCGTCACGGAATGCCGAGGCGCAATGACAGAAGAGTCAGCTTTGATGGCCGACTCGGGTGGGTCCCAGGTGTCCCGCTTATCGCGCCATCGCTGGGTTGCAATCGCGCATTTCAGACGTCGTTGCTTCGTTGCTTACCCCGAACACTATCAGCTGGCGGTGGCGGGATCGTCCCTAGCTTGGTCTAGGGCCGGTTTTTGTCATCCAAAATTGATTGGGCAAGCCTACCAAAGTGTTAGACGACTGCAACCCAGGAGGGAATGGGCACCATACAGCGCACCAAATGAAGAGAATCATAGCTGCAGGTATTAGAGCAAGGCTCGGTGAATAGTTCTCCCCGTCGAACATACCCTAGGGTATGTATACAATTATATGGATGCTCTATATTCAATCCGGCCCACGGTTCTACCCTCTCACTAACATTACATGGTGAAAGCAGTGCATTGCTTAGCTAAATCAAAAGTCTAAATAATAGTCGGAGTGTAAACTATCTAGGTCCCAGATTCCCTGCATGGTGCCAGCATCGCTCTACCTTACACATAAAGTCTTGAGTGAATATGTATCATCTCAAGGGCAAAGCGCCTCAGGATTAAAAGTACAGGGAATATCTCTTGGTGCCAGAGATATAATTTCACCCGTCAGAGCGCCCAGATTGACAGTATTGACATCTTTTTGAGGCTGGAAGCCCTCGTTGTAAGGAATGCGTTCCTCGACTTGAATTCATTACACCAGGTTAGTTTGGACCTCTTGGCATGGCGCATGAAAAAAACATTCTGTGCTCGGGAACATACCAAAAAACGCCCGCAGCCAGTCCTTTCTCACAGCTTTGGTCATCCCACCAAGCACGAGCATATACAACGCTGTCGTACCCGCGCTTTTGTTGAGCGTTATATTATTGAAGAGAAAATCCTCGTTGCCAGCTTGACTCTTGATGAGAACGTGCCTCGCACGAGCCCTCGAGGCGACCCCGAGGTCGAAAACATCTTTAGAGCTGTTGGATGACTTCTGCTCCTCCTTCATCAGATTCCACTGCGTCTCCCACGTGGGCTTGTCAAAAGGTACAGGGCTGCCGAAAAAGTCGTCCTTGCGGGAGAGGCTGCCATCGAACTCGATCGGCCCATTGTGTGTATTGACTGCGTCCATGTCAAAACTCGTTTTTTCAGGGTGCAGGACTATGTTGGCAGTGTCATTGATCGCTTGGTCGAAGACACTGGTAGCGAATATTGGATCAAGCGGTGCGAGGTCGAAGCCGAATCCGCCGCGCACGGCTTCTATCAACATGTCGCGGGTGATGTTGCGGCCGTCATGTGGAAGCCAGCCGTGATTCGCAAGAGCATTGATTCCGGGGCAGGCGGAGCGTGCTACGAGAGAATTAGCGAGATTCCTGTGAGATACTGCCGTGATGCCGGGCCGGTATAATCAGCATTGACAGCAGGATGGTACTAAAGACATACCGTCGCCATGTCCGGGCTTTTGGTAAGGAGGGAATTTATTAGCCTGGGGTAATGTGTAGACCTGCGTCACGCAGTAGGCAAGGCCGAAAATAAGCGTGGAAGCCGGCGCAAAAATCATATTCGCTAGGTTTATTCAACTCGATATGCAGGTTTTTCAAGGTGCTGTTTGTTGGCTGTTGTGACACTACGATATGACCAGAGAGCGCGCGAGTGGCCTCTTTATAGAAGGGCAATCACTGAGGTGAGCACTCAACATCATGACACTTTGCGACAAGCGATGCAAAAGAGCGTATAGCGGAGTGCTCCGCCTTCGCCTTCAGCCGTGTCCGAGGCTGCGGGTAGTCAGCAGCATTATGCCCCTGGCTGAGTGACGCGACTTTTGGCGGGCACATTAGCGTACCGGCGTACCGGCGTATAGGCGTATAGGCGTATAGGCGTATTGGCACACTAACAGTAAGCGCTTGCGGCACCGCCCACCCAGAACAGCCCTGGGAGACCTTGTGGCTATCAAATGTCGGATCTGGTCAGGCCCAAATGGGAAATACTGATGTTGTTCCTGGAATTTTGATCCTGCAAATTTGTACCTCCAGATAAATACATCCTGGGGCATCCTGGATGTCTTTCTGTACAAGGCCTGTGCACTATTTTTTCGGCCGAGGCTGATGTCCCGGCGAAGCTAACAGCCCTGGAGTTAGGTCAATCTTCTCCATATAGTCCGAGCGCTCTTGGGCGAATGCGCACAGGTGTGTTTCTTGGGCTTGGCAACAGAAATCACCGTTGGAAAAGCGTCATAGTTCCAACTTCACAAGGATGGTTTAGATGCCACAAGACCAAAACTGTGTCCGTTGCAAACTTCCGTGGTCATTGATCGACAGACAATGTGGCGAGACTAGGCTCTACGGTGGCAGACGCTCCTTATCATACCCCCTGAATATGTGGTAAGCTAAAGCAAATAGCTACTAGGCAGAAGAGCACGGCTTAATACGCCTTGTTCACCTCGATATTGCTCAGAGGCCTCGCTTTGTTCAATGTTTTACTGTCAAAAAGCAGTTCTACCTTCCCTTTTTCCTTAATTTTTACACTTAGGTGGTCCGGAAACAGGGTCAGAGTCCGGACTCCTAGCCTCAAATTAACAGCGGCGGCATTGTCAGAAGGCTGCGACTGGAGGCTTAATGGTAACAGCTCGGCAATGATGTCTCATGGTTTGCCGAAGTAGCCTGTGGTGAAGGTTCACAGAAGGTACGTGGCTGCTATGAGGCGACAGCCTCACGGTCCAAGAACCCCACGGCCTCCTAGGAACTCAGGCGCAAGAAACGCATCACTTTCCAAACATCCTCGTCCATCTCAGCAGGAGCTCCATCGTAACCCATTGCTTATCAACTCATCCATGATCGCTCATCGAGTTCCAGTACCCAAGCTCCGGTATCTGGTCAACACCGCTTCTCAGAATTCTTCCAAAGTCGTGCCAATAGGAGTGGCATGCAGTCGCAGGCCCTCAGAGCCTACCGGAGCGCCTCTCTCTCACCCCCTGAAACACAATATGCCCATACTCGGTGTAGCCCATGTGCCCGATGTTTAGGATGATGAAGTGCTTTCGAAAGTGCTCGGTTAGGTGATAGTGCTCATGTTTCTTGACGGTCTCCCATCCCACAAACACCAAATAACTTCTCTCATGACCTTCCACTGGCTCAACAACCTCGCCGCCAGCGATGCCCATGCAGCCATCGACGTGCCTGACAACATGCGTCCAGAGGGGCCACGCGCCCTCATACCATGCATCTTTGGCGCCTTTGTAAATAGCAGTTCCAATAGGATAGCTCAGCAGATCCTTGCTAAATGGATCAGATAGAACCTGGTGCGCGAGGCGCGCGTTTCGGACTTGGATGTCGGAGGGCGAGCCTGTTATTAGCGTTGTGATTATGGGTAGAAAGGTCTCTCTATACAAAGGTGAAACGAGGAAGGCGGTATTGTAAGAGATATCGTCTCGCACTGCGGATTGGTAAGCCCCAAGGTCTACAATGTGATGCCAAGAAGTGAGAATCAGCAGCCTGACCGGTGTACACGTGGACTTGTTCGGGGATCTCCAGTCTCCTTCCCCAGCACAGGCGGCGGAACCCAGCGCTCGATTCTATCGCGTCTAGTGCCTGCGCCCATTTCTTGCCTGCATCCGTACTCACGTCTCCAAGTTCTTGATTCGGTGAAATGGTCAGATACAAGATCTGAGTTACAGTGGTGTCGGCCCGGGGTGCTTTGAAATCCATTTCTCGCGAATATTCTGGGTAAGCTAACACCCATTCGAAGACAGCATCCGACTTTCAAAAGTTGGCTCCGAATCGTTGCAGAGTGATGAAACCTGGGTATTTGACAGCAGTACATTGCATTTTTGAGAGACGGCTTTTGGGCGGGTTGTATGATAAGTAGAGGATTGGGGTAAACTTCGGGTGCCTCGTGCGTTACTAACGTCGTACTGCAACGACCCAGAGTTGCCCATCGAATCCCGTTCTGGTGCCCTGTTCGTGTGGGAAAATGTGTCAGACCACGCACTACTGCACCCCGCAGACTCTCTCCGCGCGGGAACTACACGGGTGTGGGAAGTTTCTTGCGTTTAGAATTACAATGTTGGAGACCTCGTGCTTCGGTCACCTACCACCTCGGCTCGCGAAGAGGGCACCAATGACAGCGCGTAGTGCTCCATGTCTTCTCACTCATGCTTCACATCCAGCCTGGATGATCGAATGTCAAAATTCAAATTCTGCCTCAACGGAAAAACGTGGCGTGAGATCCTCATTCGGAAACAAGCCGTGATACCTGACACTCGCATAGTCGTGCAAGCCTTGTGAAGAACATGGAGCAGAAGACACCCGTGACAGATTTTGCGGTGAAGGACCCGTACAAGTACTTGGAGGGTTTGGGAAACTATCACTCGTAAGTACTTCCACTGCAGTGATAGCAAAGTGAAGCATGTTAAGCTCAGTGTGTCGCTAGATCTGAAACCTTCCCAGGATCAGTACCACGAGTAAACAACACACCTCAACACCCATCATATGGGCTCAGAACGGAGCGGATTAGCGGCAGCTCCTTTGTTGCACCACGGTCTCAGAACTTCCAGACATGGCTGTATCGAGCTACACCATCTCTAGAGCACGGAGATTTCGTACAAATCGATGTTGATACTGGGTTTGGCCAGCAAGGGCACTCGTCGCCAACCAGAAATGTCACGCCAAATTCATACATTTGGGACTCATTCCCTGTTCCCGATCGAGGTACGAACTGGGTCAATGGCCAGCAGCTTATCGGCAGAAACGGCGATCCGGCCAAGAAGGAAGGGATGGCCATGTGGCTTTTCAGCCTTACTGAGGACTTGCCGGAGCGGTTTACTTTCTCTTCCCTCGATGGCGAGTTACTTATTGTTCCACAAGCTGGGGCCCTTGACATCCAAACGGAATTGGGAAAACTGATGGTCCGTCAAAACGAGATCTGCGTCATTCCTAGATGTGTGCGCCACCGGATCACTCTGCCAGGAGGCCAGCCCTGTCGTGGGTACATCTGCGAGCTATATCAGGGCCATTTCCGCCTTCCGGATCTCGGGATCGTAGGCTCAACGGGTCTGGCCAATGTGCGAGACTTCCAGATTCCGACGGCTCTCTTTGATGGTTCACTGTCCGATGGTGGCAAGGTCGCAAGAGCTGACACCAATGAATGGAAAATTGTGTCGCGCCTGGGCGGTACACTATGGTCTTGCACTCAGAGCCACACACCATTCGACGTCGCGGGCTGGCACGGCACATGCTACCCTTATAAGTACGACCTGGCCAAATTCTGCGTTCTCGGCAATGCTCTCTTCGACGAGCACGACCCGTCCCTCTTCGTCGTTCTCACTGCCCCAAACTACGCAGCGGAGCCGGGAACTGCAGTTATGGACTTTGCCGTCGTGTCACCCAGGTGGAACGTTGCGGAGGATACGTACTGGCTGCCCTATTGGCACAGGAACACCATGCAGGAGTTCTTCGGCCCCATAGTCAGCAACCAGAGCCCAGAGTATCCGTTCAGCAGCGCAAAGACTGGCCATCGGTTTGCGCCCTTCGCTGCGGGCCTGCACGGCTCAATGAGCACGCACGGTGCGACCGAGGCCGACTACCAAGCTGCACAGAAAAGGGATACGCACAAGCCCTCCAAGGTACAGACTGATGGCTTGAACATCTTCTTGATAGAGACAGACAAGCCTCTGGCTCTCAGTGACTGGGCTTTCAATTGTGCGATGAAGAATCCGGCAGGCAGGCCTAAAATGTAGTCCGCGGATCTGTTGTTCGTTTTCCGAAATCTGTCCACCGGTTTTTCACCTTGGTATGAAAGGAAGGCACTTACGGTGGTCAGCAATAAGGGGAATGGTTAATTGTTCTGTTGATAGCTTGTGAACACACAAAATGTAAGGGGAATCAGATTACTTCCGCAGCTTAACTATCACTCTTGACAGCATCATCCAGCACCTTTGCAATCATAAGCACCTGCTCGTCATTAAATCGTTTTTCATATAGCTGCACCACTATATGAACACGGTCAAACAACTTTATGTCATCTTTACTGTCACATGGAGTACCATCAAAACTCAGGCTCGCTTACACGGTACTCATGCATCGGCCTAGATCGGCCTGAGCTATAATTGACGCTCAGTGTCAAGTTCAAACGGCGTGATAGTCTCTTTTCCACAGTTTTTTATGCGCAGATTTGCCTGTTGGATACGGAGGCACTGGGTGAGTAGAGGTTTTCCCGTCGCCATGATCCACCGATCCGAGTCTATTCCTCCAATCTCTAAAGAGAAGATAAAGAAAGGGAAGCTTGTCCTCCAAACTTTGAAATAGCGGTCCGGGATGCGCACACCGCACTCATTGAAATAGTTCAGTACACTGTCTGCCTATCTACTGCTTCATCACTATCTCGCCAGAGCCTGCTTCTCACCAGGTAATGAATGAGTCTTCTCCGACATCTTGGAGTGAAATTTAGAGGAGGTCAGCAAGCATCCGGTAATGGTTAGTTGGTGTTACACATCCATTGGCGCTTGCATCTCCATCAATTGATCTCAGCCTAGATTAGTCTAGCACAGAAACCGAATCGTCAGCTGCGGTTGCCTCACCGGGTACCCCGATCAGCGAGTTTCTGGAAGCATTGAAGAGGAATGATTAATAATCCATTCAAAGCGAAATGGATGCTTTCAGTAGCCTTCTAGGGGTAGGCATTTCTCCCGGGTGACATTGTTAGCAAGACGACTCCTTCCGCCGTGTCCATACTCAAATTCTTTTGTCCACCTTCAGTCACCTCGCGGCTAGAAACGAGCAACGCATCCGGATGTTCATACTCAGTCCTATATCTGTAAACAGGCCTAAATAGTGGGAACTTTCAAGTTGGTCGACCAGGCATGGGAAATGTAGGTGAGAGGGCGGGCGCCCATGTTCAGCTTCAGCAGGCGGATTTACACTCAGCGCCTTCAATCTTTTTTCTTGCAGACGGGCATGCAACCGATCTGAATAGGTTATCAGCTCTGGAAAATCACAAGCGGGTGTGTCACACCATCATCGTCGTGCTCCTCCGGCTGCAGCAGGTGTGTGTGGCAGGTTGATGCAGGCTGCCGCCAAACTACTCATCGGAGGAGGGGAAGCAAACCCATGGGAGTCGCACTATCGACAGACCCTCCTAGCTGATAATTAGATGACTGCACTTCGGCGTGATGTCGGAACGCCAACATGCTGACAACCGTAATACTGTGGCTTTCCTGTGCAACCAAATTCAATTTTGGTTCACTTCAACTACGGAGCCTCACGTTCGTCCCAGCCTTAAAATGTCTGCAGCAACTCCGGAAATCAAATCATCCCGCTCGCGTGTCCCAGCTCCAAGCTTCCACACGGAAAAAGCATTATCTCCATTTCTCTCTGTCTTGACGAAGTCAAAATGTACGACTCAGAGAGGGCTTTTGTCACCTGTCTTAGTCCGGATCCGCACGACGATGACATCAGAGATCATATTCTCCACTTTCTTGGTTGCGTTCAGATCTCAGAAAGAAATGAATTTCTCGAAAGTCCGACAGGAGTGAAGAGACATGATAAAATTGCAACTGCAACCAACGCGATCCGGCCTCAAGCTAATCATCAAAGCAGAGGCATCGATGAGCAGAGGCAAGCATGGAGAGAAGACTGCCGAAGCGAGCTACGTCGAATCGCCTTTCTGAGGGCGGAACTCGAGAAGGACGACGAGGAGAAACACCTTGTCGAGAATATTAAGAAGAGCCATGAAGCATGGAAAGCATCAGAGCAATACAACACCGGGATTGCAGAGATTAAGGAATGGAAAATCAATTCTAAACCCTTAATTGAAGTAGACATCGACTCGAAGGGTGCGGGGCCTTATGAACCTGGCCGAGATGTCAACACTCCTTTCATGCTATTCAAAAAGCAAAATGATGCCAGCTCGATATATGAGCCAGACGAAGAGGAGGTTGATCCAGAGAATTCGATTTGGGGCAAGTTTCCGAACCAAAAGACGAATGTTCAGCGACTGCTGGTCGACAAGGAGGATATCAAGCACGGCAAAAGGAACCTATTGGTTGGTACGGACGACGACGAGAGGATCAGATATTTTCATATCCCTTCGAACAACATGCTGGTAAGTTCATATGCCTGAACCATCAACTGCTGAAAAACACAACACGAAACTGACTATTCCTCTGATAGTGGGCCGAAGTAAGATTTCAAGTGCACTTGCCACAAGTAACCCCAGAATAACAAAAATCAGGAAGCTGTCTCGAGGTACTATGGCGAAGTGCGACCGAATTTCCATCCCATCCAGCGAGATTTCAAGGCGAATAAAATGTCTAAAGCGGCCTGGATACTGAAGGAATCTCACTGGAGGGGCCAGCTTCATGGAGGGCGGGCGACTGTAAGCTCTCGATACATGAGGCCATTCTGCGAATCAATTCGCTCTCTCGGTAAGGTTCTCACACCTAAATCAATGCTATAAGACGTCAGTTGAATTTAGTTATAATAGATGATGCGACACAAATCACTGGTGCTGACACTGTGGCACAAAACATCGTGTTGTTTGTAAGTTCCGAGTCCATTTGCCACTTAAGTGCAATCGCACTCATACGCCCTCACATTCAGATGCCATACTTGCACTGGGAGACTTCCAGGAATCAACAAAGGTTCTCCCAGATTATCGAGAACATCGTGGACAACAAGAAGAGAGAGGACAGACAGACGCAAAAGACTGCCAGAGAGCGTAGGCAACTGGACAGAAAGAAACTTACAAAACCCAAGCGCCCAATACCTGTGGATTCCCGTACATACTGGGACAAGCTTCGAGGATGCTCCCAAGAACTGTTCCAAACACGTTTTGCTACAAGTCCGGAGGAGCCAACCAATACGCATGGGTACAGAAAGCCGCAACTGCACTTTGGACCTATCCGTTCAATGACCCAGCTGCTGAAGGCACAAGCCATGAAAGAAAAGCTTAATTTATCTGGGCGATATCCGCAAGTTGACCAGAATGGCCGCGTCGACTTAGATGCATGGCTGGAGGAGCAGAGAAAGCCAGAGAAGAAATCCTCTTGGTTCCGTCCATCAAAGAAACAAGGTCCGGACTCTGGTTACAGATTAGGGCAGTACCTCATTGATGCCGCCCGGCTGTTCGAGGCCATGACAAGCTATCGCGACAGGAAGCTTCTGGAGACTTACCTCATGGAAGATCCGCCGATGCATCCCCGACGCACTCTGGATCAAGCTTACTACTGGTCAATCAATAATACTAACCACAGAGATCTTGATCAGGTGGTTTATCGTGCTACAACGGCCGATCCAATCAAGTTCCATCGGTGGAACGTGGACCGTTCAATCTGGGCTGGCCATAGCCACGAGGACTCCAAGACACCGAAGGATTTGGGAGATATCAAACATGAGCCCTGCTCAGAGTGCACTGCAAATATCCAAAAGGTATCTCGAGTCATAATGGTAGATCAGCTGTGGATGTGGGTGCTGGACAGGAAGACGATCATCACTTGTTTCCCCAAGCGCTACGGTGCCAACAAGCATGACACTTCTGGTATTCACAAATCAATTCGAATGCGTATTGAAGAGGGAGGAATTCGTATCCGTTCCGTATTTGATCTAGCACTGGTCATCTTTGAGGAATGCTCTAATACCTTCTTCGACCGCACTCGGACTACTGACAAACAACCACAAGTACTCGATGAGTTCTCAGAGGCCATTGGCAATATTGTCAGTTGGAGACCCCGTTCAAAGCTTTTGCAGACCGCATTTTGCTAATTGTTGATAGATGCACCAACAGACGGATGCCTTCGAAAAGCTCTGGAGGTGGACCGAGCGAGCAAGCAAAATGTACCGCAGGCTACCTGGGGCAGGCGTGCTCTCCCAGCTGCACATTCCCCTTCTCGATATCAATCCAGAAGGGAAGCTGGAGAAGGAGATAAAGGACATTGTAGAGGAGCTCGGAATCATGTCCTATATCAAGAAAGCAGAAAAGGATGTTTTACAGTCCTTTGTGGATAATGCACGCCAAATTCTGAGACCGGAGGAGACAGAAGAAGTGCCACTGCGTCCCCAAACGCCATGTGGTGCAAAGCTTGATGGTTACTTTTCCGTTCAGAAAGGATATGAGAGTCGACCAAGAACCTCGTCGCCAGCGAAAGGCTCAAAGCTTCTTTATCGGTCGAAAGAGGTTGAAGAAGCCAGAGCTGCATACGATTGGTTTTGCAACAACGCTCTGGAGCTTCTCAAAAGAGTGGACCAGCGGATTGCGCAGCTTGAAGAGCTTGAGAGGAGTGCAAAGTCGACTGCAGAAATGGTAAGTCTCAATGCCTCGAAAAGGAGCCTAAGACGGAAGGCTAACAGCATCTCGTTTGCTCTAGGTCAAGGACCTGTTGGAACTCAAACAGCAGCAAGCTGGAGTGGTTCAGGCCTGGCAATCGGTAGAATACAGCAATGAAGCCATGAGGCAGGGCAGATCTATCCTCGTTTTTACCATCGTGACCATCGTCTTTGTAAGTGCCATCCCTTTTGAACTCACTCCTGCGAGTATGCACAAGGAATTAACCACAAGAGAATAGCTTCCATTATCATTTATGTCCAGCGTCTTCGGAATGAACGCAATAGAATTAGGTGGCACAGACAATATGATGCATTTGAGAGATCAATTCACATATATCTGTGAGTTTTTGAGGCAAAATCTCATCTTGAATATTCTGACGACAACCTGGTAGTCTCGATATCGGCTGGCGTCATTGTCTTGACTTTGTTGTTCTCCATCAGTACCTCCTTCCGCACGTTCCTATGGTGCATCTTCAAGCAGTCATACACCACGGTCCTTGTCTGGACCGGCGTGTACCGCAACATCTACCTCAAGATGAATCTCACGACTGACGACATGTATGAGAATGCGGTCAAAAAGACAGAGAACTTGAAGGCCAAAGAGAAGGAGAAATTTCTTACGTTCCGCCGCCAGCGTAAGGAGCTAAAGGAAAGGGAGAAGCAGGATTTGGCAGACAGGAACGAAGATGGCCCCAAGTCGAAGGTAGATGCTTGGAAAAGTTGGACACAGTCCTTGTTTCGACCATTATCAGCACATGGAAGTCCAGACGACCGCGGCCAGAACGATTCAGAGGAGCTCGGGGCTAATCACGTGTAGCACAAGGTGTCAATTGAAGGAGGTGGTGGCCATTTGGGCAGTTGTAGAAGTAGCAAAATTTTAGAACACGTCTGGAAAAGGTCGAACTATCGAATGGAGACTCAAAGTGACTCCGGGCGGCAGCCGTTCAGTACTATAAACGAGGAGTGATAATAGACAACAGGATTTTGAACATAGTATTCCCTCTTCTTGTGGCTTTGATTTGTTTTCCTCGGCTGAATGACGTCCCAATCTGGAAGGTGGTGATAGCGGCAGGTGAATGCCGTCACTTCGAACATGGGTCGTCGCTCAGGTCGTCATCAGGAGCGTTCATCCAGTGTAAGTCTAGCCTGACGCATGCACCTGGGCAGGGCTCGAATTAACATTATCCCGGGGACGGCGGAAATGGCAGCTCCACTTTCTCCAGCTGCAAGAGTCATTGAATCACCCTATGACGAGTAGGCACCTTCATAAACAAAATTTAGTGACACCATTTGAAATTCGAGACGAAGACTATGAGAGGCTTTAAGGCAGCCTAGTAAGCTTCAGTGGCTAATCGTACGGCAGATCCCCGCCGCTTAGCAGCTCCTGACACGTCGGAGGACGAGCTTGCAGCCTAGCCATCGTTGAAGGGTGGCGTAATTTCGTGCGTACTCGCCTGGCGGTTTGCTTTGCTTATTTCGGCCTCGACTGGCCGAGACAGGCTCCTCTCATCGTCGAGGAAGTATGGCGTCGGGCGAGCTCCAATCTAGTCGCCACGGATCCTAAAGGGCGATCACTATTAATGGGACCGTATTGGATTAATTTCATGACTGAAATGAACCTGGAGACAAATTTTTGGATAGAGGCTTTTCAAGTATACTACCATTGTTTTGGCCTGATAGCGACTATTCGATGGGGAGACTGGAACGGTTGTACTGGTACTTGCTTTACTTGTGTGTGGGTCTGGACTGTAATGAGACTGGGCATGGGTTTGATTTGTTCCATCAGCAACTGGATTTCAAAGTGTGCGTTTACTTGTATGCTAGCACTTGAGGGTTCTGGCTAATGAGGTTCTGTCCTAATGATCTGGCGTTCAGGATATGCTCGGGATTTCGAGACAAACCACCGCTCTGAGAATTTTAGTGATTAGAAGACATGACAACCCTTCGCTCTAGCTTGTGAAGTCCTTGCAGAAAATTTTACTGCTCTATATAAAACCACCCACGCTCCTGCACGCACACCACCAACTCATATAAGACATGTGATGCGACACCGATTCAGCCAATGTTCTTCCCATGGTCCAACCGCCCGCCCTAGTTCCTGCAGATGCCATAAGCATGTCATCCAAACCAAGCTTTTACGGGATGTTCCTACGCTGAGGAGTGGCACGTGGGTATCGACGGAACAGAATCCAGGATCGGGGTCGCGATGACTGTGTTCTGGGCGGCCGGCGAAACCGCCGGGTTACCCTTAAGGATCGGATCATGGGAATCAATGTTGTCAGCACGTGGCCCTCTACTGTAAGCATGCGCCAGGCGGACTGTACCACATCAGCGCGGCACTGCCTCGACTGTGTCCGAGAGTCTCATGTAACATAATCAATTTCATCCAAGCCGTGTCTCGCCACAAGTCGATCAGAATCGAGATAAAAGGAGAGTTGGGGACCAGCAAGCATGGTGTACTACGACTATATTCACGAGCAGTAACCAAAGCACGTTTTCTCTCAGTACTACTTAGGAGCTGCTAAAAGATGGATGCATCTGGGTTCAAGACGATCTCGAATGAGGGTAAGTGGTCCAGGAAAGTGCTTCATATTCAAGAATTGACATGACTCCGTGGCAGATCAGGCGGGTCTTGATGCCGCCCTCTTCGAATGGGCAGAAAGCTACGACACCAAAGACTGGGACAGGCTGAGGAGATGCATTGCACTAGTTCTGAGGGTACGTCAACTGCTCACTTTTGTCGTCGTCACTATGATGATCATTTTTGGCTCAGATGGATGCTCCCCACCAGTACTAATTCTTCTTGCATTCAACCTAAAATAGGTCGACTATCGCGCGATTCTGAACAGACTCTGGGAGCACATGCCTGCGGAGGAGTTCATTGCCCTCATTTCGAGCACGGCGGTCTTGGGCGACAAGCTCCTCAAGACACAGCACCTCATCGCCGCCAGCCGCTGGGAGCTGGTGTCCCCGACCGAGGCCATCGGACACCATCAAATCTACGCGCCGCACCAAAAGTACAAGGACAATTCGATGCAGGAGGTGGCTATCCGTGGGTATGCCCATGGGACTAACAAGCACTGGTACAAGAAGGTCGACGGAGTGTGGAAATTTGCCGGGTTGTCCCCCGACATCAGGTGGACTGAGTATGACTTCGACAAGATCTTTGTCTATGCCATGGACTTGTTTGGGGGACAAAGTGATTAGGAAGCTTATCAGATTTCGTCGCTGTGGTTATAAGAAATTTTTGGTTCAATGGCCTCCACAGCTTAGCGTTTTATGTTTGCCAAACAATTACATCCTTTGAGTCCACTGGTGATGATCCATGCGTCAACCTTGGGATCAGATCTTTCTTTCTCGCACTCGGCCGGCTGCCTGACATGACCAATCCGCCCTGCAACTACAACGCAGTATTCCACTCATGTGCAACAAACAAACGCCGCTCAGCGGGTGCTGTCCCTGTCTTTTCTCCATCTCTCTCGTGATGCGGGAGCAAAGCAGGGCAGGGCGGTCCCCGGCCTGGTGGAGACCCAATAAAATGCGTTGCAACGAGTCAAACAAATCACTTGCTGCGTAGTGTGTACTCATCGGGCAAGAGAAACCTTTCCCTTCTCCCTGCTGAGGCGTATCGGCCCCGGGCAGCTCGGGGCAACCGCGCGCAAGGTTTGCTGCAGGTACGGAAAGGGGGGGTGTGGGTTTTGGTGCTGGCGCCTAAGGAGCCTTTCGCTTGAGAGAGCCATCAGCATCCTTGGAAACACAGCTTGGTGGAGATCCAACTCGCCCCAAACACGAGTACTGTCTGCCCTGTTGGGTCTGCCGTGCGCGACCCTGCTGGGTTCCCTACTGGGGACAAGGAAATAGATGTTTGAAGTTGTCTTGTGCAAAGCCCCCAACATGACATGACGCTGTGATATTGCCTCGCGCGGCAGCCACAGCCCCGCAGCGTTCTCAGTACTCCGTACCTCAGCTACCACGGGTCAGCAGTAAAGAGCGTATCGTCGCCCCCTGTTGAGGAGCAGGGATCCCCGCTGTCGGCGTAATGGACATCGGCCCCCTAGCATCGCCAAAAAAGCTTGTCTTGTCAAGCTTCGACCTTCCTAAATGGATCGACCGCTTCTGTTTTTAACCATTTTAAATCTGGTTTATTGGGTTCCTCGTATTGGAGAAATCTCTCGAAATCCCTGTGTTCCATACACTGCCGGGATGCAGTATGTCGCCTGGCCGAATTATCGCGTAGAGATCCATTGATGTTCTCGTCTTATCAGTAATCTACTGCCGGCAATGACGCAGACGTAAGACGTTGACAAATGGGGGTGCTAGCGTTGGAACCCTAGTTCTTCGCGTGCATATACAAAATATATTATATCCACAGCCCAATTGAATTATTACTTTGATCTTTGTCGTTCGTCGTTATTCTTGCAATCCTGTCCCATTGCAAAAGTGCCGCACAGCCGCCATGACGCCAATCTCTAACTTGGTGTCGCTTGCGACCTTGCTGTCAGTATCTGGCAGGTCCATCGCGCAGTTCGTCCCGGCCCCAGCTGATCTCATTACGAGGACTGGTTATGCCGATGTTTCAGTCCGCTACAAAGAGGTTCCAGTGGGAACATGCGAGCTGGATCCCAATGTGAAGAGCTATTCCGGATATGCGGATGTTGGCGAAGACGAGCACATCTTCTGGTGGTTCTTTGAGGCCCGCAACCAGGATCCGTCCGAGGCCGACCTGACGGTGTGGATCAATGGCGGCCCTGGCTCGTCGTCCATGATCGGGCTGTTTCAAGAAAATGGCCCCTGCAGAGTCGACGCTGATGGCAATGTGGTCAACAATCCCTACTCCTGGTCGAACGCTTCGAATATGCTCTTCATTGACCAACCGGTTGGCACCGGGTTCTCCTACAGCAAAGCAGTCCCAGCTTTTCAGGGCAGCTCCGGCAGCCTCATTCAGCTACCGGACAACGCCTGTCCTGAGTACGCTCAAGGCAGTGGTACTTGCGGTACATGGTCAGCGGCGAACGAGACCCTGACCGCGAACAGCACGGCAAATGCTGCCCCGAATTTCTGGAAGACACTTCAGGGCTTCATGGGCGCATTCCCGCAGTATTCACGCGGCGACTTCAACTTCGCAACTGAGAGCTACGGCGGCCACTACGGCCCGGTCTTCAACACTTACATCGAGCAACAAAATGAACTCATCAAAGCAAACAGCTCGTCTGCGCACGAGATTAATCTCAAGTCTGTGCTCATTGGCAACGGCTGGTTTGACCCGCTCATCCAATACGCCGCCTACTACAACTTCACGGTCTCCCCTGGCAACACCTACGATTACTTCCCATTCAACGACTCAATCAGTGAGATGATGTACAATTCGATGTATGGCAAGGGCAACTGCTACGACCAGACCCTGGAGTGCAACACCAACGGCGTCAACGAGATCTGCTCGGCGGCAGACAACTTCTGCGCCTCAGAGGTCGAGTCCATCCTAGACAACATCGCTGGTCGCGACGAGTATGATATCCGCGAGCTCCAGCCCGACCCTTTCCCTCCCACCTTCTATGTGGACTATCTCAACAGCGGTGCATTCCAGTCGGCCATCGGTGCATTCGTAAATTTCACGGAGGGCAGTAATGTCGTGGGGAATGCCTTCGGCTCCACTGGTGACGATGACCGCGTTGACGGTACAGTGGAGGACATGTCCACCCTGATCTCGAAGAATCTGACCGTCGTCATGTTCTTTGGAGACGCTGATTACAACTGCAACTGGCTCGGCGGAGAAGCAGTCGCAGAAGAAATCAACGCACCCGGATGGAGCAATGCTGGATTTGTCAACATCAGCACATCGGATAATGTTGTGCATGGACAAGTAAAGCAGTCTGGTGCTTTCAGCTTCGTCCGTATCTACGAGTCAGGCCACGAGGTCCCATTCTACCAGCCGGTAGTGGCTCTGGAAATGTTTGAGCGCGCTATCAGCGCCAAGGATATCGCGACTGGTCTGGCTGATGTTGTGCCTGGAGAGGTTTATGTTACTAATGGTACAGCCAAAAGCACGTACCGGGAAGGCAACTCGACGGTGCAGTACGATGTCATTCCAGCCTCAGCGACTTACAACACTTCTCTAAATGCGCCGAACCCCGTCAACGAGAAGGAATTGCGGAGGGCTCGGAGAGGGAAATATTCACTCTTTCGATAAGTCCTTATAGGCCATGAATCAAGATAAGCATCAATGATGACCGTGATGAGTCTATCCAAATATTATTCATCTACGTGTATGTGTATAAAGTATGCATCCTCTGCAATCATGATCGTGTCCTATGACTCAACCCTGCGAATTATCTCTCGCCCAAGACCGTTGAGTTCACTAGAGATGCTCATTTTGTCGACGACACATATATAGAGTACACTTGTTCTGGATCCCCATTCA
This sequence comes from Diaporthe longicolla, assembly GCA_000800745.1. Taxonomy (NCBI): domain Eukaryota; kingdom Fungi; phylum Ascomycota; class Sordariomycetes; order Diaporthales; family Diaporthaceae; genus Diaporthe; species Diaporthe longicolla. Next base: position 359,224 of record JUJX01000011.1, on the reverse strand, counting down.
CCTCCCTCCAGCCAAGGCGAAATTCACGCTCTTTCAGTGGTCCAAACCCCTTTCTAGACTTTATCGAGGCGGATGCACCCAACTTTTCCGCAGGCATTAAGTCCAGAATATTGCTATCAGCAAGGAGTGCTGCGACATTGGCGATTGTGGTTGGTCTTCTCGGGACAACCTTGCAGCCCCCAGCTACATGGATGAGGTACCAATTGACCAGGCAACAAATCAAGGCAGCGACCAGTAGGCCTTGAAGAAACCGAGTTGACAACTCGTCTTGGACGACTCTGTACCGATCTGACGGAATTGAGCCGGTGACGTTATACGAGGAAGTCTTATTGGTTCCAGGTACAATTTCGTATGCCCATTCGCGCATCAACGTGTCGTTGGCACAAGTCTCATGCTTACTGATCGCAAAGAGCCCTCGGGTAGCAGCTGTCTCTTGAGCCACCATGACGCGGTGATGGAACTTTATTGCTTCCGCGACCGCTGAGGCTTCAGACTTGTCGCCTATCATTTCCATCGGCACTGCGTATCTTGTTGTCGTGAGCAGGGTGAAAAAGGTGTCGAATATTCTGTCTGTCATGTTGGTCGATAAGGGTGGTAGATACAGGTAGATATCGGTGAGATCCTCTCGGTCCCATTGGTATGCGTCAACAGCGGTCGTCGAGGACTCGTTCGTAATAGGGGGTGATTTCGGGTTGATGTCAAGGCCGGGGCCGAAGAATGAGGCTGTTACGTCCACTGCCTCCATACTTTCGTTGCACCCTAACGCTGAAATCGACATTATGTGCGGGACTGATTCATTGCCGACCTCTGATGTCCACTGGCCCCAGGTCCACAGGCGCTGACTACAACCTCGGATTTCCCCTAGATCTTCACCAAAGGAATTGGCTGCTCCAACGCCAAAGTATGCATCACGAGAAATCGGTGCAGCGAACCCGTTCTCGGGCCTGACTTTCAGATTCCAAGAGCCAGCTGTCAATCTCCCGAAGCACTGCTCAGGTTCGATGATCACAGGAATCCCAAAATCCGCTTCGGGGTCCTCAGGCCAAGAAGAAAGGTTTAGACGAACTTGCGAGGAATCGTACAGGCGACAATTTGCGAAAGAAGGACGCGCTGCCGTAAATGTTCCCGAGAATTCAATGTCGGAAGAGTTGGGATGCCGCGTGAGAAAGTCCTGATTAACCTTCATTTGCGGGAAGATGAGGTCCTCGTAGGTGAAAGACGGGTACGTCAAGTTTCCGCCAAGGACTAGTGCTGCCGCGGCGAGTGAGTAGTCCGGATAGAAAAAGCTGGAGGAACCCCATGTATTGTACCACACAAAGTCCGCTACGTTCAGTTGAAGCGGGATTTTGGTAGAAAAGTAGGCTCCTGAAAAGAGCCCAGCTGAGAAGATTGTCAGGAATGATGTAGGTGTGACCGCCAAATTTGACATCACAGCTTCAGAGCTTCCAGTTCTGATCTCTGTGTAGAACAACAGAAGTGGGTGCTTGTTGAATAATTCTAAGCCGATAGATGACCCGAAACTCGATGCTCTAGCCAGATGGAGATATGGTGCGAGAGAGCGCGTATCAAAGTCTGCTGAAGAGCAATACATGCCGATGAAAGTAAATACGACAGTGTGTAGAGCGGTCCACAAGTAGCTGATGTACAGAGTCCCGGATGGTACGTTTCCTAGACCATCATTCTGCGTCGAGATTCTGAGTGTGACTTCCAGAGATGAGGCGACTCCCACTGAAAGGAGTGTTACAGTTATGCGAGCTGTAGTAGAGAGGCTTGCCGGTTTGAATTGCGAGTTTTCTGGCTCGCGGATTTCAAGCTCATCATTGGATGCAAGACACTCCTTCGTGTATATGTTAGCGTTTCCCTTCGCGTTAGTTGTGCAGATTTTGTAGGAGGCTTTGCTCTTAATCTATATATATCCCGAAGGCATACAGTCCCTTCACATAGTAGTAAATACTTAAAGACCTAGTATTAAAAAAAATATAATATTAATAATAGTATAGAAGTCTCTATCTAGATATATAGCTTTAGCTTAATACTATATAGATAAAGCTAGAAAGTATTACAACTAATAGCAGCCTCTCGTGGCCCGCCTTGCGCACCATTTGCGGAAAAAAGACCGTGACCACTCTGTCTCACCTGAATTTGACATTGGACACCTGCTAGCCGAAATACAGGCCATTACTTTGCAGAAATTCGACCCGAACTGTTTCCGAGGCTATGCTGCGTCAAATTGGCTACATCATTCCCGATTCTTCGACAGGCAAAACCCAGTGTGCGAAGCAGTCTGGAGGCTTTGGATGAGGCTGCTGCGCGGGCATGTAGAAGTAGCGAAACCACCTTTCCAGGGCTTTGCGGATCGATCTTCGCGAGCATTATCCTGGGCGATCGAGCATCATCACGAAGCCTTAATTCGCGCCATCCTTGACGACCCAGCAACAGAACAACGAGACCTGGTTAGATTTACCGGCGACAAGGATAGCCTCCTTGGGTTTGCTATCCGCGGAGGCGCAAAAGTCTATCCAATCATTTGTTCCATCATTCAAGGGGGGGCTAACATTCATGCACTCCACAACGGTGTTACGCCATTGGAGATCGCAGTAGATATGCCATCTCTGGATTATGCGGCTCAGGTCACATATTGCCTTCTAGCGCACGGGGCTGATCCGTCACTGAAGTTCTCGACTGGGATCTCCTTACTTGATACTATGGAGAGAACAAAGCGCAATTGGCTACATCATAAAATTTGGAATTTTGCACAACACCCTTGCCGGAGTGGGAGCAAATGCAAGGCCCTAGTTGAAGACGTTCAAGAGATCAGGATTTGGGGTTGGCTATTAAGTTTGGACTGAGTAACTAGCTAGGCAAGCAAATGCGAAGATAGGGTGCCGAGGAGAGAGACGACTTTGAGAAATTCCTAGTAATTAATACCTTGCCTGAGTACGGAGTATGAGGACGCAAACCTTGGGTACGTCGCTACGCAAATCCTTCACTGTGTGGAGTCTCTGCTGCATTAGCGGAGTCTTAGAGGCAGGCCCAGCTCCAGGCAGAGGTCTACTCTAAGAGTACACAATTTCATTTCTCTTCTCACCATACGTAGTGTGCGCGATCCCCTCGTCAATCGGAAAAGTACAGTCGCTTTTGAGCTTCCCATGGCTTGTGGGAACGAGGAGTCTTTCACTGCTTCTCTTAGTTGTAATCTTTCAATCGTGTCATTCGACAAACCGACAGGATGTTGTCTGGCTCATACAAAGACCACAACCCTGAGGAATGAAAGCATCAAGATCTAACTGGTTCCGTTTCTATTCCGTATACAGCCGTAGCCATACGCAGCGCCTTCATACAGTCGTAAACGCTCAAGACCCAGCGTTTAAAAAAACACACATTGCCGATAACAGTGGTTAGATACGATAAGTCTGTACGCACGTGGCCTCAGCCTTGTGACGCACAGACAAGGCTAGGGAGAATCAAGATCTAAGCAGAGTAACGTTCTTCGTTGTCCTTCACATACTTTGTCATCTGGCTGCGGGTGCTATCATCTTGAATGGCAAATTGAGACTCTAAAACATTCTCTGTAACGGGAAATTGTCTCCATAGGTAGTAAAATGTCTTTTGGGCTCATGATGATTTCTGCCAATCCATTTAGCTCAATGTGTATGCTGTTTACCGTCTTCTTATGTGCCCGCGATCTGTGGGTCCCATATTACCCTCCTCACTATGTCCTGCCACTGGCCGGCACGCTGACATACTTGTCCCCGTAGCCTATGCTACATATGGCGTGATGTGCACATTTGCCGCATGACTAAGTACTCCGTAGTAAAGAAAGGAGCACTAGCCCTAAACGCTCAGTCTGGAATCACATCGCATACTTTCAACTCCCTTAGCATCCTCTTTCACCGATGAAGATCTTTCCGAGGTGTCTTCGTATAGGCTAGTGTAATCCATGATTAGGCTCTCGCGTGTTATAGAGTCCACGTAACGCCGCTAAGTGAAGCCGGCCCTGTAGCAGCGGTGCTCCCCGCAGATACCACTGGGATTACCCTCACCACCAATGGAGCTTGACAAGGGCAAGGACAGCGTTATCCAGGCGGACAACGGTGAAGATGCCATGAAAAAGGTGGCATCTGTAAGCGAAGTCCAGGATGATATTGTTTATCCCAATGTCTTCTGGACCTCGTGTGTGTCTTTCGGGGTGGCTCTGGGGCTCTTCCTGGTGAGTCTGCGGCCAGCTCCGTGGCCAGCTTCACATGGAAATGCTAACAACACCGTCTCAGGTCGGCTTGGATATGGTATGCGCACCTAAGCAACCCGCCTGGAAGCTTTCAGGACAAGCGGAGCATGTCTCACGGCAGGGACTGAGATATCTAGACAATAATCGCGACCGCTATACCCAAGATCACTCAAGACTTCCCTGGTGTCAACCTCATTGGATGGTACTCGTCAGCTTTCTTCATTTCCTTGGCTTGCACACAGCCCTTCTGGTACGGCTCCGCCTTTCCTTTACCGTTTATATGCTTTCGTAAACGTTGGCTAATCAGTTCACCAACTTGGATCCCACAGGGGCAAAGTGTATCCCTTCTTCTCCATCAAATACACCTTTCTCCTAGTCGTCTTCATCTTCGGCGTAGGAGCATTAATAGGCGGTGAGCAGTCCCGAAAGCAGACCAACACACGCATGATCACAGTACCAGAACCTAAACATATCTACCACAGGCCTCGCCCCAAACAGCACAGTCCTAATCCTCTCCCGCGCAATCCTCGGCGCATCCGCAGCAGGGATAGCAGCAGGCGGCTACGCAATCCTAGGCGTGACAGTGCGGCCAGGGCTCCGCCCCATCTTCACAGGGCTCATCAACACAGTTTACAGCCTCGCGAGCGTCGTGGGGCCCATCCTCGGCGGCGCGCTGACCCAGAGTGCAACATGGCGCTGGTGCTTCTATGTCAACCTGCCCATAGCGGCAGCCTCCGCCGCCGTGATCCTGTTCCTGTTCCGCCCTCCTCCGCGTGGACCGCGCACCAAGGTCCCGCTGAGGGAGAAGGTCTCGCACATGGACCCCGTGGGCATCGTGCTTGTGCTTGCTGCGCTGGTTTGCTTCACGCGTGGGGTTGAGGTCGCTGGGATTCATCGGGCTTGGGGGTCGGGTGAGGTTATTGGGCTGTTTGTAGGCTCGGGCGTCGCTCTTGTGACCTTTGTGGTCTCGCAGTATCTGCAGGGTGATCATGCTCTCCTCGTCTCGCGCCTCGTGAGACAGCGAGGTGTCTGGGTGAGCATGGGTTTCGGCTTCTTCCACGAGGGTGCCTTCTGCCTCCTGCTTTACTACATACCCATCTACTTCCAGGTGGTTGCTGGCATCACGCCCAGCGAGGCCGGATTCCGCAACCTCCCGTTGCTCATCAGCTGCGCCATCGGCTCGGCCTTGACTGGCTTTCTGGTGTCTAAGTTTGGCTACTACACCCCTTTCATGGTCTGGGCCAGTGGCGGGGGTTGTATTGGAGCAGGGCTTATTTATACGCTCGGCGAGACATCACCTCCGGCACAGTGGATAGGCTACCAGATTTTGGCTGGGCTTGCTATGGGAAGCGGGCTGCCACTGGGCATCATCGCAGGCCAGGCGGATGCCGAGCAAGAGGACATCCCTTCGAGGACAGCCATGCTTCTGTGTAAGTTTGCGTTCATGTTTTGCTCCTGGCATCATATCGTCATCAAGTGGTGTTTCTTGCTGACTCGCTCATTGCGCACTCAGTCTCCTTCTGTGTCGGCACCTCGACCTCCCTAGGAACCGGACAATCGGTCTTCAGTAACCTGCTGCTGAAACAAATTCCGGTCCTTGTCCCTGATGTCGATCCCCTCACGGTCATCAACACGGGCGCGACCGACATCCGCAATGTCTTCCCCGCCGAGTCTGTACCGGGTATCGTGCAGGCATATCTGTACGCCTTGCGTGCTACATTTGCTGTGGTCGTAGCTTACGCCGGTGTTGCAGTCATGTTCGCGGCTGGTAGCAGGTGGAAACGGTTGAATTTGAAGTAATGAGCCGTGGTTAGACCATCTGCTGGGCATCACTGCCCGTCAAGTATATATCCGATACTGTTCCTCTGCCGGACCTTGGTCAAGATGAGCGGTGTTCATAGCTTAGCTGATAGTACAATGCATGTCTATTCATTCTCTTGGTTAGGGGCCATCGTGTTTTTCTATAGAGCTGTTTTTCTATAGAGCTACTACGCCATGCGGAGTCAAAACACTCCACAAGAGAAACACTTGCAAAATCTAGCACCAAGAACTGATCACAGGGACATGGTAATGGAAAGAGCATCTGGCGCCCAGAGGCGCGAGGGGTATCTTGTGAAATTATTGTCGTCAGAAGAGAAAAAGACTCCTTGTGCGCCCGCTCATTGGAAGCTGTCAGGCTTCTTTGTACGCCGCGATGACCGTCTTGTTGGCGTCGGTGGCTCAACAGCCTTCTTCGGTGCTGCTTTCTTGGGCACCGCTTCCTTGGGCGCCGCTTCTTGAGGCGAGGCCTTCTTGGGCGCGGCCTTCTTGGGTGCGGCCTTCTTGGACGCCTTCACCGGCGCAGGCTCTGGCGCAGGCGCAGGCTCTGGCTCTGGCTCTTCCACTTCGTCCTCCTCGTCCTCAACGGCCGCGCCACCCTCCTCGGCATCCTCGGGCTCTGGGGCGGCACCGTCGTCGCTGGCATCATCCTCGCCGTCATCCTCATCCGGGACCTCCGAATCCGAGTCGTCAGAGATCTCAGGCTCGCTAGCATTGCTGAATCCATCGAACTCCTCCTCGTCATCATTCTCCGGGGTGCTATCATCCTCCGCCGCCTTCTCTTCGGAAGCTTCTGAATCCCTCTTGCGCTTCTTGGAAGATTTCTCCGGCGTCTTCTTCTCGTCCTCGACAGTGGCCTCCTCTGTGTTATCGTTCGCGACTGGTGGTGGTACAAACCACGGTATCCGTCCGCGCACTGATAGAAGTTAGCAATGTCATCTCCTGCCCACCAAACTTGCGGGATCACTTACTGAAATCGTTGAGCACCATCTTGGCCACACCATCAACATCAGGCTCGCCGCCTTTCAGCAGTCGCCCTCCTTTCCTGGCGAGAAGCTCCAAGAACAGGACATGGTCATCGTTCCAGTCACCAATCTCGTACGTCTTTGACATATGGTGTTTCTTTACCCGCTTCAGCACATGTGGTATGTATTGCTCCGGGTGCTCAACACGCTCTACTCGGACTACACCGCGCAGGAGAAGTTGTTCGGGGGCATCTTGGTGGTTCTGTGGGACTATTCCCGGGCAGTCGATCACTAGGTGATGTTAGTCCTGCTACGAATCCTAGAGTGCTGCTTTCTAGAGCATTCCAAAACATGAAAGACGGGGAACCGTAACAGGTGAAAAGTGATGCTTACAGTAGATCCTCTTCATCAACGTAACGTATTGCCATACCTTGGTCTCACCAGGTATAGGGGCAACCGTAGCGCTGTGTGGTCACGTTAGTCCTGCTACGGGTCCTAAAGTGTTGTATTCTAGAACATTCCAAAACATGAAAAACGGGGATCGGTAACAGGTGGAAAGTGATGCTTACACTTTCTTAGCTCTCAACGTCTAGTGGTGAGGTTAGCCCAGCTACGTCCCAAGTGTTGTATTGCAAATTATGGAAGACGGGGATCCGTAAGAGAGGAGGAAAGGGATACGAACATTGATAACAGAGCTTTTCCCGACGTTGGGATAGCCTATGAGCCCCACAGATACTTGTTTGCGATCGGCATGGAGCTTTGAGAACTGCCTCAACAAATTTATAAGGGACCCTTTGCCCTGATCATCGGGAAGTTCAGGTTAGCATTGATTCGCTGATGAGTAGGTGCACTCGGGCAAGGGTGAAATCTTACGAAGGGGTTGTTTATGGACGCCCTGAATGCGCATGTTGGATAGTCTTTCTGGAGATGGCGTACCCATTGGGCCTGTTTGTCGTTGGTCAGCAAAGCACCAGGCAACAAATTTGACCGTGGTCGAAAATGAGCAGCTCCTGCTCTTGTATATGTGCGCCTCTCGTCTAAGAAATCCACGGCGAAGGTGCTCGAAAGAACGAGGTAGACTTCAACTCAAAATGGAGGCAAATCCAATCTCACGATGGTCAACCAAAACGGAGACCATCTGTCCTCCCCGGCCGAAGCCAGGGGTTCTAAGACGTGGAAATTGCTCTCCCCAAGCCGTAACGACCAAAATTCATTGTTTGGCATGAAGACGCCGGAACAGTGGTCTGACTAGGGTTGGGGGATCCCGAAGGATCATGAAGAAAGAAAGGAGCAAGACAGTTACTTACAGCTACCTTGGTTGGGACAAGGTCACCTGAGGGCAGTGTCAGCGAATGGCTTGTGGGAAGGAGGTACGGGCGGGCAGAGAGGCCTTACACTTGTTCAAGATGAACACGAGATGCTTGTGTGGTGCTTCCTCCTTGAGATATCTCTCGACAGATCGACACCGGGTTCCCAAAGGATCTCTGGCGTCGAGAATATGTAGGATAACATCGGAAGAATCAATGACCTTGTCTGTGGGTTGTTTGTTAGCATCGCCACAGGATCAGAGAAAAAGAGGGAGGGTTCGCACAAAGCTCGTTCCAGATGCGCTTGGACTGGCCCTTGTCGAAGATGGGCTCGATGGCCGTCGTCAGAGTACCGGCGGCTTCTTGGTCTCGGCGAAGATCGCCAGCCTCAGCCTGCTCGGCCCCCAGCTCGCCGCTCAGAAGCCTGGCCTGCTCCAGCTTTTCATTGTAGGTTTCCAGGCTCTTGACAGAGTCACCGGCGAGTTCCTCAATGTTGCTGACGCTAAGCTTCACTCTCTTCCTGGATGACTTGGCCCCAAACACTTCCGCGAAGGGGGATGTCTCGACAGTCATCTTTGCCTGGTGCTGCTTGACGCCGTCGACCCTGTTATCCTCGCCATCTCGGATCAAACTCAAGGGCAATTTATTGCTCTTCAGCAGGACTGTGTAAGGGTCCTTCTCCTTCTGTGCGATGGCGTCTCGGAAGGCGCTCAGAGACTCCTGGCTGATGACTCTGCTGTTGGAGAACCATTTCCTGTTGGGCTCGACTCGGGCGGTGGGAATATCGCGGCTCTGGTAGCTGGCGGCTTTTGTGATCTCGCCCTTGGCGTTTCGCTGTGCCTTGCCCTCCTTGAAGACGTTGAGTTGCTTGACCTTCTTTGCGTCGCGGTAGAAGTTTTCGCTGGCGGCGACGTGAGTCGGGCTGGGACAGTGTAGGCTAGTGATTGGAATATACATGAAGACTCACCCCTTGATTTTGAAGGTTGCACCGCCTGTGTCCTTGCCATCGCGAACCCGACGGCTCTTCTCCTTCTTGAATTGACCCATTCTCGCCTCTGCCTTTTCTTCAATACCCTGCAGGCCGGGTTTGTTTCCTCGACAGCTGGAAAGGAGGCAAGCGGCAGTGTGTAAGAGAAGATATGGCGGTGCGATGAAGGTTGCTAGGACGAGGAGCAGCAAGCGGGAGTGAAAAAAAAAAGTTCAGCATACTGCAGGGTCTAGTTGGAGAGGGTGGGGCGGCTGGCATAGCTCCCAGGTGCTAGTCCAAAAGTTTTAGTGGGTCCACGTTGGACAGGCAGGGCAAGCCTTTCTTCTGGCAGGCATTGAACTCCCGCCTCTCTTCCAATAGCCGGAGCTGCATAAACCCGGCTCCGCCTGGAAAATCTGGCTGGGGACCGGCCTAGGAGCTACCTGCTCTGTCTCCATCCAAACATCATCGCCATTGCACGCTTCGCTTGGTTGATCGGCGGGGGCAGGACGGCAGCAGACTCTCAATATTGTCCTGGACCCTAGATAGAACCAGACCGTCCAACTCGCCTCGCATCGAAGAAGGGAGCAACAAACCAAAACTCCCCAAAACATGGCGCCAACATTACCACGAGCGCCACTGCGCGCCCTCTCCTCCACCATCCTCCCATCCACGACGACCTCAACAGCACCCTCCACCGCCCTCCGAACATTCAGCACGACACTACCCCGGCACGACGTCGACATCCCCCCCGAGTCCCCACGCTTCATCAACCTCCCGGAGCTGCCCCAGTCCTCGGAGGACAAGAAGCCCCCGGTGAAGGGCATCCTGCCCGTGCCCCGAGAGATCTTCCACCGCCGCAACAACGGCAGCCACAAGATCCAGGCCGACTTCGTCGAGCACACGGCCCCGCGGTCGCGCGCCGAGGCCGCAGGGGAGGCCCCCCGCTCCGACCGCGACGCCTGGAAGCGCGCGCTGGCCGAGTCGCGGCGCAAGGCCCTGGCGGCGGGCATCGACAAGCTGTGGGCGCGCAAGAACACGCGCGAGGGCCGCGCAAAGCAGCGCGCCGAGTCGCACCGGCAGCGGAACCTGGCGGCCGCGAACGCGCCCGAGGGGCTGGACGACGTCTTCACGCGGGGCACGGTGACGCAGGCGACGCTCGAGACAAAAGTCCTCCGGGACCCGCACTACAAGGAGACACAGCTCGAGTCGCAGGAGCGGACGGCGGCGCTGCAGCGGGCGAGATCCGACGCGCGCAAGGACGCCATCCAGCGGCTGTACGTCGAGGCGGGCAGCTTCATCGTCAATGAGGAGCAGCTGGCGCAGCAGGTCGAGAAGGTCTTTGGCGACGACCACTTCAGGGGACAGGGCGCGTGGAGGGGCAAGCTGCACGCCGAGAACGTGTGGGATAAGCACGGCGCGCCCACGGCCATCAGGGGCTTGTTTGCCAACCTGAAGGGCACGAGCAAGAAGGCTGTCGAGAGCTACGGCGCGGCTGGAATCCAGTTCACCACGCGCCGCCAGAAGACGGTGGCTGGCGAGCTCACTGGTGGCGCTGTTTCTGCCGGGGGCGACAGGTAGCGGTGACAGACACACTCACAGCAAGAAATGGGAATCTCGCCCAGTAGATGGACTTGTACAATAGCAATTCATCCAAGACGTTTAAAGTCTTGGTCAGTAAATTGGTGTACATTGGGAAACGTATCAAGTGTAATCCGACGTCCCGGTTGCTAGCTATGAATCCACAAATGCCCCCGAACGCCTCTGATCCGATGCAATACGAAAAGGGAAATGCGGGCATTAGTCACCCAGACTCGTGTTTGAATGGCGAGAATCAGTATGGTCTAGATAGCGATTGATGTTCGAGCAGACTCAGCGAACGTATGCAATGAACGCTTGTTTGATGGCTCATCACGTTTGCACTCCAGTCAATACTCCTTCTGCTTTTATCTCCTGCCCAACGATCTAATGGCGACTACCGTCTCTCTACCAGCAAGATGTGCATGGCAGCGTATGCCAGAACAACAAAGCCAGCGGCATAGGCTCCGAGGCAGATCACGTCCTTCCACATGGCGCCGTTGTCAAAGCCGAAAGAGCTCAGAATGGCGGCGCCAGGTACTGTGATGTCCAAGCCGTACTTCTTGTCAACCAGTGTCAGCTTGCTGACCTCGTTGACAATGAGTGACTCAAAGGCGTAGTGGAAGATCGACAGCCACTGGAGCCATTTGGCACCATCGGGAATCTTTTGCGCGTTGAGAAGCAGACCAGCAAACAGCAGACTGAACAGCATGACCAGACTGCCAATCAGATTTGCAACACCGTTGTCCTTGCACACGATACCGATAAAGAGGCAAATGGCGGCAGCTGCGAGGTTGAAGAGAACCAACACAAGCAGGAAGAAGAAGAAGTGTGCCGCATCTGCCTTCAGCCCCGTCATAGGGTAAATGATGATGCCCATCAAGATTGGTGGGATGATTCGCAGAGGGACAATGTCAAATAGGACTTTGGACGCGAAGTAGGTGACAGGCGAGTAGTAGCCATTCGCACGCTCTCTTGTGAACAACAGTCTCTCTGACGAGAAGACGTTCAGGCTCGTCAAAGTGCTGAATCCGAAGAGAGCGAGCACAAAGAAGAAGAGACCCAACCGATTCTGGAATCCGGGAATGTCCTCGGTCAATCCGTAGAAGAGATAACCAGAAAGCACCCCAAGGAGGATAGCAATGGCGTAGTGTGTCAGCATCAGCAGGGGGTTGCGGTAAAGGTTCTTCCATGTGCGCTGGGAGAGAATGATAAATTGTCGGCCGTACCCTATGCGAGCATACCCTTTACCAACAACGCTGGTGTAGATATTCGCACCGTCGACGCTATAGCCGTTGGAGTTGCGCCCATTGGCATTTTCGGCGCTGGCAACTGCCTGCTGGATCTCGTCATGTGTTGTGCCGGAAATGTCAGATTCTGCGAATGAGTTCACCAAGATGTCGAGGTTTGTGCCACCATTTGCCGCAGGTGGAAGGTCGTGTGGGTCCTCGATGATCTGGGGAGGAACGTGGGCAGGAGGCTGCCTGTGAAGCTTGTAAGCGTTCGTCTCCCCTTCACCATCTGACGAAGCAGCAGTTTCCGCGTTGGTCTGGCGGCGAGTGAAGAGCTCTCGCTCCAGCCTTGCTTTGACCGAGTCTCGGCGCTTGTTCTTGGGTCGGGAAGACGAGGATTCGACGCCGCTATCTTCTCCGATACTGACGTTCGACACACTGGCGATAGACTTGACACCTCGAACACTGCTCGGCCCAAGACTGGCAGCATCGATGGATATGGCGCCGTCGTCAAAGGTTGTCGCCGCGCCAGCGTGCATAGTCAGGTCGACCAGGTAGTCAGCGATGTTGAAGCCCGGAGGGCAAGGATACCCGATATGGTCAAAATAGTCCTGGCACTGTGCAAACGGGCCGGAATAAACCGTTCTGCCTTGGGCGAGCAGAATGAGCCTATCAAAGAGGGCAACAATGTTTGATCGCGGCTGATGAATAGTGAAAATGACGGTTCGCTTGAAGTCTTTGGCAAGAGTCACAAGACATTCGACAACATTGAACGCGTTGTATGCATCCAGGCCACTGGTAGGCTCGTCGAGGAAGAGGATGGAGGGGCTCGTGACCAGTTCGCAGGCGATACCGACTCGTCGCTTCTCACCACCAGAGATTCCCCGGCCTTTGCCTTCCTCAGAGCCGATCAGGGAGTCCTTGATATGATAGATTCCAAGCTGTTTCTCGACCTCGGTGACTCTTTGCTCCTTTGCGGCTCGGGTCATGTCGCGAGGCAGTCGGAGCAAAGCGCTATTCAAGATGGTCTCGTGGACTGTCAGAGTCGGCAGCATGGTATCTTCCTGATCGACGAATCCGACCACAGCCTTGAAGTCCGCGTCGGTGACCTTCTCGCCATTGACGAAGAAGTCACCGCTGACGGCTCCTCGCTTATTCTTGCGTGCAAGAATGTCCAGAAAGGTTGTCTTGCCGGCCCCGGAAGCGCCCATAACAGCAGTGAGCTCTCCTGGGTATGCCACACCGCGAATCGAGTTAAGAATCTGCTTGCCGTTGAGGGTATATGACACTTCCTCGAACTGCAACGCTGCAGGCTTGTGGTCTGCCATAAGCTTAAGACCTTCGTCATCCGAGTCGTCGAGATGGATAGGACCGTATTTGAAAGAGCGCCGGGACAAGTACCAGGTTAGAACAATGACAGCAACCAGGAACAGAGCACAGCCGGCAATGACACCGGCGATAAGTGGTGTGTTGATCTTGGGAACGGATGGCTTGTAGTCGGGCAGCTCAGAGAAGTGCACGCATTCCCCAGAACTGCATGTCAGGGTGATGCTCGAGTCACCAAACATCTGGTTGATGAGGTCGTTCATTGCAGGCTCCTCGAAGCTGCACTTGTTTGCGCCACCCTTGACCTGTGTGCACTTGAAAGCGCCGGGGCCCTTGATTTCCTCGGTCAAGAAGTCTGAGATGTCGACGCTGCCGTTTTCACCACAGAGCATGCGGTCAGGAATACAAGAGCATTCGACATTCTTGCAGTTGTACGAGGTCTTGTTCTGGGAGGAGTCGCTGAAATCGTAGGCCGAGTCGCACTGGCCCAAGGTGCAGTAGAAGGACTCCCTCTTGTCAACCCAGAACTGGAAGTCGCATCTGGCATCCGAAGCATCACAAGTAAATGTGACTTGGGGTATTTGTTCTCCTAGTAGGTCGCGGATCTTCTCGTTTGTGACGTCGCACATCTGGTAGTTGTTCTTCAAGACGTTGCCCATCTGGTAACAGACCCCTCCTTCTTGTGTCTCCATCAGGGCGTTACACGCCCTATCTTCGGTACACACGTTGCAGTTGAGGCCGTCCCAACCGTCATCGCATTCGCAGTTTTTGCCATCACGCATTTGTCGATGTTCGTTGCCTCGCGCCAAGGAACCGCAGACTGCGCGTTTTATGGTCAGCTACACTTAATCGCACGGCATGTCTAGAACGTTGGGACCAGCAAGACGCACGAGGCTCGATACAGTCCACGCCACCAAACCCAGCGGGGCAGGAACATTGTCCGTTGTACGAGTTACAGTCGGCATATTGCGCACAGCTGAAGGCTGGGAGGAGACAGTTAAAGCTAGAGAGAGGCCGCCAAGTCAGCCTCCGCCTGCAAAACCTCGAGGAGCTGGGCGAGAATATGGGAAAACAAACCATGGTGGGCAGTCCTTGGGCCGATCGTCCATGAGGGCGAGTTGCGCACGGAGAGCATCGATGCCTGGAGATGACGACGAGAAGTTGTTCTGGGCGAGGACAGCGCCCGACAGCGCAAGCGCCCCGAAAGCGAAGGCGCGGGCTGTCCGCGACGTCATGGTGAAGGACACAAGGCGCAAGGCGGGCTATGTTCAACAAGTCTCAGCGTCCTGCGAGAGAAGAGGAAGGGAAAGGAAGGTGTTGTGAGATGTCGAAGGAGAGCTCTGGTGCGGGATGATTAGGCCAGAGGTGCAGGCGATAAGGTGCCTGGTCACACATAGACTATTGTCTACCTGCTTGTTGGAGAGCTAATAAGCCGCGGCTGGTGACAAGTACCTGTGCCTACCTGTTTCTGCGTCGGTGCAGCTCACACAGAGCAGTTCCTTGGCGCCGGCTAAACCTCCCCAGCTATCTTAGCTCCTGTTGGCCCCAGGTACCTGCCACACCTACACAGTGGCAGAGTGGCCAGCTGCCCCACGCAACGTCTCGCGCCTGCCCCGTGCTCATGAATCGGTGATCCGTCCGTCGGCTGGGAAGCTGCCCCGACATCCCGGATCCTGCTGACGCAATGCGGAGGAGCAAAAGCTCCACATTGCTCGAGGTCAAGAAGGATGCTTCCTATATCTACATGTTGGAGCTTCTCGAAAGACTGCACAGGACACTGGGAATCAATGTATAACGTATGGTCGTCGTTCTTTGGCGTATGTGACGCATTTGGTAGCATCGGCCCGTGCTTCTGAAGGTTGGAACTGTATCTTCGCGGCCGGGTAGGGCTTGGGATGAAAATGAGACTGGTTAACAGGGCTATAATGTGCTTCCCCTCTCTCTGCAACTGTCACCAATCGTGGATGCCTCTGCAGCACTTTGTATTGAGACCTCTATGCGGACCTTCGCAATTACAAAAGCACTCTACACTGCTTCCATTTATCAAAGAATTACCTACTAAGAATTGATGCCAGTGTTGAGGTGCAAGTGCGCTCAGATAAGTTCGTGCGCAACTGCGCGGGCAATTAGAGCAGCGTACAAGTACCCGATTGGGAATTGAAACGTGGGTATCATTCGCTCCTCGACCTGTAGAGTTTTACAATAGCCATTTTGTTTCGAAAACCGAGCAGTCTTCAAAATGGTCAAGATCGAGCCTTTCGCGGTGGAGCAGTGGATGGACGAGTAAGCCTCGCCATCCTGTCAGTTTGTGCCGAGTGCTGATGCAGTCCATAGGTATGAGGTCACGCCGGGCGTCATCAACATCGCCGAGACATGTGCCGCGTCTGTCTCCATTGACGACCTAAAGACGCTCTCCAAGCAGAAGGATGCCGCAATTCCCGTCAATCTCTCCACCAAACTCACCTACGGCGCCATCCGGGGCTCAGAGAAACTGCGAGGCCTGGTCGCAGCTCTGTTCGCGGGGGAAACCGCCGAGGGTCTCCCTGCTGACAACGTCTTGATCACCCAGGGTGCCATACTGGCAAACTTTCTCTTGCTGTATACCTTGGTCGGTCCAGGGGATCATGTGGTCTGCGTGTATCCGACGTACCAGCAACTCTACGGCGTCCCGAAGAGCCTAGGCGCAGAGGTCTCCTTGTGGAAGCTGAAGCATGAGCATGGGTTCGTGCCAGATGTCACCGAGCTCGAGGCCCTGGTCAAGAGCAACACGAAGATGATCATCCTCAACAACCCGAACAACCCCACGGGAGCAACCATCCCTAAGGATGTTCTCGGCCACGTCGTTGAGTTCGCCCGAGCACGCGACATAATCGTGCTGAGCGACGAGGTCTACAGGCCATTATATCACAGCCTGCCATCCGAAGCGGACATGCCACCATCGATCCTGTCGTTCGGTTACGACAAGACGATCTCAACGGGATCCATGTCCAAGGCTTGGGCCCTGGCGGGGATACGTCTGGGCTGGATCGCCTCGCGAGACAAAGGTATCGTCGACGCCATAGCTGCGGCGCGCGACTACACGACCATCAGCGTGTCACAACTCGATGACCAGGTTGCAAGTTTTGCCCTCTCCGATGCGGTGAGGCCCGCGCTGGCGAAAAGGAACGTGGAGCTGGCCAGGACCAACCTTGCGCTGCTCGAGAAGTTCGTTGAGGAACACAAGGGGGTTTGTAGCTGGGTCAAGCCAACGGCGGGAACAACGGCATTCGTCCATTTCACGGATGGCGGTGAGCCAGTGGACGACGTGAAGTTCTGTATAGACGTGCTCGAGAAGACGAAGGTCATGTTTGTGCCGGGCTCAAAGTGCTTTGGCCATGACCAGGACTTCCGGGGATATGTGAGTGCTGCCCCTGTTGTAGCCGGGCGAGGAGTTTCCCGTCCCAAACTCTGCGTCTCGCGGTGTCAGATGTCTAATGAAATCATATAGGTCCGGATCGGTTACGTGTCGGAAACAGATGTGCTGGTCGAGGGACTGAACAAGTTGGGGGAATACGTAAACAAGAACCTGTCGTCGTAGCAGTTCATCTTGGCCAGGACGCTGCAGGCGCCGCATTCGTGGAGAATTCCACACCAGCGTGTGAGCCGTGGCGACCAAGTCATGTCAAGAACGGACCGGATGTAGTGTAACGCAAATTCTACGCGGCATCACAACTTGGCCCATATCGTGCAAGCCGTGCTCCGAATTGAACGGCACCCAGTTCCGGACCGCTCGAGGTCGGGTCGTGAGATGGCCGGGCGCCAAGAGCCAAGCCGTGAGCTACTCTGGAAGGATCGGCGGACAAGACCGCGCAGCGATTCGTGAAACAAATGCCGGGGAATTGTAATCTCACCGGTATCTCTGGGCAGTGGCAGGTCCGGAGTGCATCGGCAGCATCAGCGGCATTGTGCTGTCGTGGTGCGTGTCGGAAGTGAAGCGTCCTGCAGTGTGTTTGGGTGACGGGACTCCGTACTCCCTCTCCACCACGGCTTGTTGAAGCCGTCGTCTGCTGTGCTCAGAACCAAGTTCCTAGGCGTGATGAATAGCCTGTGCTCCCTTGACACGGCCTTGGCATAAAGGTAATACTTTGGTACCCTGGCTATCTATTACCGTAAAAAGTGGAGGAAAACAAACACGGGGTCGAAGGAAAAGAAAGTACGGATAGTGGGAGATTGCGGATAACCCGTGGCAGCTGGGCACTTGGTCAACAGAGTCTTCCTGTCTTCTCGCCCAGGAGGCAGCTGAAACCGCGCATACGTCGACCCAGCACCTGGGCTCCCGCTGGGCGGCAGCTGGGCTGTTCCTGGCGCTGCTGGGCTGTTGCTGGGCAGTGCAGTGCAGATCGGCCCGCGGGAAGGAGCAAGGTTTGGTGGCGGGTTGGCAGGCTGGCAGGCTGGACAGCTGGATTGGGTCTGTTCTGGCTGGCAGGGAGAAAGGGTGACACTTTCCCCCCCCTGCTTGTTTCCATTAATAAGGGCAATCCCACAAGTCCCGTCGGCCACCCCACATGCCTTCCCGGCTCATTGCTCAACCAGGGCTGGACCAGGGGGCTCAGCCTTCCTCGTGCTATGCATGGCACGACTGCGAACTAACAACAGTACTGCTTGACTTTCCTTCCGAAAGGGTAACTGCCAGACTAAAACTAACTGACGACTGACGACGCAATCCGTCATCGTCACCAGTCCAGGACCTGGCGGTGTTAGCTGTCCGTCCGTGTGCCTGTCTGTCAACTCCCAAGAGCTGTCCAAGACTTTCGCGGCACCTTGCGCACTCGCTCATTTTGCAGACTTACTTATCTGGCCCTCGCGCTGCTTGGCCCTCTTCTTGGGTCACGCCTTTGCACGCCGCCGTTCTCTTGGCTTTTCCTTGGTTTTTCTTGCCTCAAACTCCCAATTCGCCATTGCGCACCATGCGCGCCCTTCTTTCTTTTGACCTCTTTCTCGCTCGCTGACGTTCCTCACGGACGCTTCTGAGGCGATTTCGTCCTTTTTATGAGCCCCGCCCCCATCCCACATTTTCGCAACGGCAAGCATCTTCGCTTGTCGATTGTCTGCTGCTTGTTGTTCACCATCCTGGGGTAGCTCTGAACCCCGGTCTGCTTTCCTTACTGCTCTCTCTTCCGGCTCCAGTTCTGGCCGATCCTCTCCTTGCATCTTTGGTGGCCTGAGGAGCTCGCATACACGAAGAGTCCTCGTGCCACAACAGCATCAGAAACTCAGAGCGCCCAATTGTTCTATGTCGGCAGGATGTCAAGGCCACTCGCTGCGCTGGCCGTCTCTGCCGGCTTGTTGCTACTTACGCCAGCTGCCAATGCCAATGCCGCCGGCACCGTCCAATGGGATATCCACAAGCACCACCCAAAGGCGAGGTTCGGCAGGCGCACAGCAGACAATACCCACGAGGGCATCATCACGAATGAGCTAACCAGGGGTGGCTACTTCGCGACATGCTCCATGGGCACTCCTCCCCAGGAATTGACCCTGCAGCTCGACACCGGGAGCAGCGATATCTGGGTGCCGTGGAACCTGGCAACTGTCTGCGAGGAGGAGAGGTGCACCCTCGGCAACTGTGCGCATGGCCCCCCAGATATCAAGATGATAATGAGCACACCGCAGCTGACTCTGGTGGCTTAGTTGACCCGAAAGCTTCTTCGACCTTCACCGACGCCGGAAAAGGTACCTTTGACATATCTTATGTCGACGGTAGCTTCGCCAATGGCGACTACTTCATGGACTCGTTCGAGATTGCAGGCGCAACCGTTTCTAATGTCACAATGGGCCTCGGCTTGAACACCACCATCACGTACGGGCTCGCTGGAGTGGGCTACATGTTGAACGAAGCAATAGTCGACACCGAAAACTCCACCGATGCCGCATACCCCAACCTGCCCGTGGTCATGGTGAACGAGGGCCTCATAAACACCAATGCCTACAGTCTGTGGCTCAACGACCTCGACTCAAGCAAGGGCAACATCCTCTTCGGTGGCGTAGATACGGAGAAGTACGTGGGCAATCTGACGAGGATCGACATACTGGTGAATAATAAAACCAACGTCTACGACTCCTTCCTGGTCCCCGTCACGTCTTTACTTGCTGTTAGCGAGAGCGGCACCGACGTACTGACATCGACCGAGTACCCAATCGACGTTGTGCTGGACTCTGGCACGACCCTCAGCTACTTGCCCAACGACATCGCAGAGCAGATTTGGAGAGAAGTCGGTGCTACCTACACCCCCGACGTTGGACTCGCCCTGCTGCCATGCCGGATGCAAAACAGCAAAGGGCACTTTTCATTCGGCTTTGCTGGTCCTGAAGGTCCAAGGATCAATGTATCCATGGACGAGCTTGTGCTCGACCTCGTCACTTCTGGCCCTCCGCCAACCTTCATCACTGGACCGTTCGAAGGCGAGGATGCATGCGAATTCGGCATTCAGAACTCTACCAAAAGCCCATTCCTGCTGGGCGACACATTTCTCCGCAGCGCATATGTGGTTTACGACCTGCAGAACAACGAGATCGGCATCGCGCAAACTGATTTCAACGCGACTGCCACGAACATTGTTGCTTTTGAGGGCAACGGCTCTACTATCCCATTCTCTACCTTAGTTTCTAATCAGAACCTGACCGCCCCGACGACGGCTGCGTCCCCATCCTTCGTTGCTGAGAGTGGCTTCGAGGCAGGGACGGAGAATGGGGCCTCGGCCCTACCGCTTGGCTTACAACAAACGATCTTCATGGGCTTCGCTATGCTTATGTCCATCTTCCTTCTTGCATAGAGCAGCGCTGCTCATGGTTTCCTCGCTGAACCCTGCCTTCTTTTCATCGTCCAGCCGGCCACTTATTTTGGCCACTTTACAGCATATACCCGACTTGCATGCAGATTGAGCGCAGTCTCAACTGCGAGACGAAGCACTAGCATCATTTACGCCCTGTGGCTCAAGTCACATTTGTTTCGCGACGAGTTGCATCTTTGGTGTTTGGGGCAAGCAAAGCAAGCATTGGTTTGGAGTTTTTTTTAAATCTTGTTAATCACTTGGTGATATGGTCGGGGGATTCCTGCATGCTACCAGGCAGGTTCAATAGATACCCAGAGAGAGTCATTGTCGGTCAAAAAGGGGCGTATTAGATCATACTTCTGAGAGGGCGATATGCCTTTTAGGAGCCAGTAATGAGAAAACGTATGAAATGAACCTCGCCTTGCCCGCCCGCCGTGACTGCTTCGTTTACCATGCTGACAGCCGATTCTCCTAAAGTGATGGGATGGATTCTGGGAGATTGTCCTCTAGGAGGTTTGGAGGTTATACCATGGGAAGTGGAGGGTGTCATACAGGATCTTATCTTACGGAAGATCGTCTTGTAGGAGGTTGGGAGGTTATCTCACGAGAGATTGTCTTTAAGAAGGTTATTCTTCAGGAGCCTGACGTGAGGTTGTGAGTGCAAAAGTTTGCCGCGATCCGGTGTCCGCGATGTTCGTTTAGTCTCTTTGGCATCACATACACAACGTCTTGCCAGTCACCAGTATCGGGCATACCCAGGGATGCTCAAAAGACTCACTGAATCAAACGAGGTCGCCCCCAAGCGGGTTTTGAAACAGGTTTACGAAGTGTGAACAAATTTGTGCCTGTCAGTTGAGCAACTCATTCTCTCCGAGTCCAGGTCTGGCTACCCATCGTCATCATTCTTGCGGACTGTGGCATTCAACTCAACTATCTAGGTACTCAGATATAGCAGCAGAAACGCAGTCTCGATAACATTCAGTGTCAGACAACAAATAATACTCATCCCTATTCTGTCAAGTCGAATTTCGCGCCGGGCTCTCTTCGGCTTGAGGTCCTGGCACTCAGGTGACCTCATAAGAATCGCACTGTACGCCGGCGTCAATCCGGAAGTAGAGATATAAATGCCCGTCCCGAGCTGATAATGTCCTGCATAAATCATCGCACTTCCATACAACTATACCCGCACAAGTGCCCACCTTGGGCACTTAGACTCGATTCAGCGCCCCAAGGGTACTTGCCTTAACCTCCTTAATGGGCTTCGTCAACCTGGGCAGCGGCTTGCCGGGGTTCGCGTTAGGAATCCAGTTCCCATGGACCTGGTTCCGCATAGCGAACGGTAGCTTCACCAGCGCGACAGGCCTCGTGAAGTCGTTGGTGTCGAGGATGACAATCTCCCCCTTGGGCACGCTGGGGCTGTCGCACCAGAAGATGACCCACCCGTCGCCCTCGGGGGCGTCCTCAGACCTGGGAACAAAGACGGGCTCCGCGAGACGGCTCCCCTCCTCGGGAGGCTCGAATACGGTCGTCTCGCGCGTCTCGGTGTCCAGCTTCAGCACGGAATTGAACCCGAACCGGCGCCTGTCCTTGCCCGCGTCGCACGCCGCCAGGTACACGATGCGCTGCTTGCGCGTGGTGAAGCGCTCGTCCGTCTTGGGGAAGTCGACGAGCCCGCGGAAGAGGACCTCGGGGTCTGCGATGCGCGCCTCGGCCGGCGCGTCAAGGTCGATGGTCCAGCGGACCCAGTCGCCCGAGGGCTCGTCGGGGTATTTCATCCCCGGCGGGTTCCAGAAGGTGAAGACGACGTTGGACCCGATGAAGTGGCTCTCCAGCTTGAGGGTGCCGTCCTCGTCCTCCCACGCCCCGCCCGTGTGGATCACCAGCCCGTTGTTCCAGTTGTAGCGGCGCACCTCACCGGGCTTCCAGCCTGGGTGTTTTGGGGAGGCTGGGTCCCGGGGCGCGACGATGAAGCCCGAGGGCTTGTCGGGCACGTACTCCCAGTGCTGGGCGCCTTTCTTAAGGTCCTCGTCTGAGTTGACCTTGAAGGGCATGGAGGACATGACGATCCAGTTCTCCGTGATCCATGCGTCGTGCACCATACTGGGCTCGTCCTCCTGGAACCAGAACTCGTTCGACACTTTGCCCTCCGGGTCAACTGTATACATGCAAATGTCAGGCGTTCCAAGACCCTTAGCCTCAAACCCCCACGTCACCAGCTCGTTCGCATACGGGTCGACCTTGGGGTGCGCCGTGAACGTCTTGGCGTTGACCTGCCCGCCGAAGGGGTTACAACCCTTCGTTTCGAGCGTATCCGGGTCGATAGCATAGGGAAGCCCCCGCTCGCTGATGGCGAGCAGGTCCCCGCCCCAGTACAGAATGTTCGTATTGGCAGTCGAATCGTTAGCCATACGCACACATGGGTGGTTGCTGTACGGGTTGCGGTAGATGTGGAACAGGCGCTCGTTGGCCTTGCGCTCCAGCAGGTACCGCTCCGTCTCGACATATTTAAGCTTCATGTCGACGCGCCCGTTCTGGAACCGGAACGCGCAGATGTTTCCGTCACCCTCGGTGAACCCGTTGGCCGGGTGTGGTGGGAACTGCGGGTCCACGATCAGCCGGCAGAAGGTGCCCTCGATCTCCTTGGGGACCTCGCCGTAGACTACGAGGTTGTCCAGCTCGCCCTGCCATCTGCCTTGTGCTGTTGTGTTGGGCGGGGAGTAGTAGTGTGACCAGGCTGAGTCGAGGCCGTACTGAGGATCATGGGCCTTGGTCCCGTTAGTCTCTTGGGTGACTTTCTGATCTGTTGCTAGCGAGCCCATTGTGAATAGTATGAAAATAGCTTGTGCGGCTCGTAATACTCTGTCGCTGCAAGAATGAGATTGGCATTTTCCATGCCGCTTTATACAAGTATCTACGCACACGCCCGCGGGCAATTGTGAATTAGCTATTGCGTTGGAAGCATCATGTGAGCGCGTTCCTCGCCGTGTCCCATTCAGGGACGACTTACACCAATGTCGGTTCCGCGGAGGCACCCATGCCCAGGTGGTTCGGATAACCCGAGTAGATTCTCACGGGTTCAGTTAGTAAAGCTGCCGAACGGAGCATTCCAGGGAATTCAATGCAAAACTCCGCCTTTCCCCAGATTCCCCCGCATTATTGATCTATATCGAGGGCGGGGCGGGCCGAATTGGCCTCTTCATTAGCCACAGGACAATTGCACGTTTCAAAGCAAGAGACTACATGTATGAGGGCTTAGATCCACAAAAGCTCGGGTTGTAAGTCATGTCCATATCTCCGACTTCATGGAACAGAAAGACCGAGGTTGGCTAGATGGACTGGGAAGCCGCATGGCCTTGACATTACTCGATACGATTGAAACAAGTCACTGTGAATTTGAGTGACTTCTCCTTGCCTGGGTACCTAGCACAATTAAGCGAAATCGAACATCATCTTCACATCTCAAGAACTCCCTGCGTAGTCCTGCACTATGGCTCACTGGGTTCACGCCAGCCCTAATTGCCGGCTTGGATTTCACTGCTGAATGGAAGTTAAAGTTGAAATTCAGTATCCATCTGGGATTGAGTCCTGTGTGCTTTAAAGCCTCAGTCTCGGGTTCGTATGGGAGTCGGAAGTCAGGGTGCAAGCCGAGATTGGGAGAATATTTGACGAGTCCATAGTCTCAGGGAACAAATTGCGAACATTGTTCATATATGCCGCGTCCTCATAGTCTTTGTGCTGATCTATGTACGGTCTTGGGTTTTATTTATAGTACCGTGCCATCTCATGTCATCCCAAATCTCTCACCTATTACCTGCTAGCCCCTTGAAGACTCTGGAGACGCAAGTCACGAAGGTGAGGACTCTATCAAAAGGCCGATAAACCCGCAACCGTCTTAGTCAGATCATAGCAACCATCTTGACGCTTTGGCGAAGGTCACCATAGACTTGTTGAATAACTGGGAGGAGATCACGCTGATATGATCGAGTTACGTTTCGTGTCATTTGTCTCTAAGGTGCGGACCCTAACTAACAACATGGCTAGGTTCACATCTACTGAGTGAGGGACGTGCGGTCTGGTCTGCATGAACGATTGTTCGAGGGCATGTGGAGCATTTACCGCTTCATGGCTTCAAAGTTCCCGGGGCAAGGCTGCATACCAATGTAATATTTCTGAGATCGAGCATGCAGAGTTGGGTACGATCATATTACACCATCAAAAGATTACGATTTCGTGCAGGCTATGAGAGAGTGACCATACAATGAGATTGCTGTGCCACCCCGTTTTATGCTAAGTTGAACCCTATACATAATCCCGGTGGATGAAGAGCCATCGCACCAACTTAGATGAGAATCTTGAACACCTGTCTAAGTACGAATTGAAAAGCCCACTTTCCTGATCCTACTCGTGTCCATAGCCAGACAACACTCTCTCTTGTGCTTCTAAGGTACGACGCATCTGCCCGCCAGGGGACCCGACGTCTGGCAAAACAGGTTGGGGCAACAGTTGTCGGGGTTGGATTGACACGGTTCTAGGCGCAATTGTTAGCCAGAGAGACGCGAGGCCGCTTATGAGACGTACAATGGCACTTACGGCGCCGCGTAACGCAGTTCTGCCTCTCGGCAAGGGCCGGCTCCATGAGGTCTGCTGCGGGTACCGTAGCGACAGCGGCCACAAGGAGGGAGATGATGAGTGAGGCCATCATTGTGTCGGACGTTGATGGTCTTGGAATAGGAGTTGCTGTTTTGGAGAAAACTGGGTTTCTTAAGAATGGGATGGTCTGATTGAAGAGATGAGATCGACATCGTAGAGGCGGAATAGAGGGAATTGTGCATCGTATTTATATTATTTTGTTTGCCTATTGGCTAGCCCGTGTATATCCTATCCTTCCATTAATCTAGACACCGATGGCCACGACGACGACACATGGCAGGCTCAAAGCTTCCGACCAGCAGATCGGTCAGAAAACCGAATCCGAGCTGCCTCGTTCCGTCACTTCCGGTTCATTATTGTGTACACCTACTCGTAGCTCGCGGATAAGCTGTACTAGTTTGTTATGACATTTCTTGTCCATGCGGATCTACACGGAGACGGCAAGGTGAGATTCCTGACTGCAGTATCAGAAACGCCTCGGCTCATCGCACTCACAAACCACATTACTGCCGTGCTATTACTTTACTAGTCCACCCCTGAAATTTTTAACTTTGTTGTAAATAGAACCGAGTTATCAGTGCAAGACTAGCCATAGATCTAGGATATCAAGTACTTGTAGAAGTACCTCTACCAGTATTCGGTGGCCTGGTTGGTCTATCCTTTTCTCCCGTCTAGGTCTCGATCAAGTTTCATGCTTGGGACGTATAGAAGATATAGGCTTGAAACATACTTTACAGGCATCTTAAACGTCAAATTGTGACTTCTCGGCTTAATACTAAGCTTTGATTCACTGGTTTGCATATCATGATCGTGGTCGTATTACCAAGGCACCGTATTGTGGTGTCTTTGAATGGGAGCTTTCTTAGGTCTCAAGCATAATAGTGGCGGAAACGCTGTAGAACGCAGGTGTTTGTTTAAGTGCCCAGGTAGTCTCTTGCATGTCTCCTCATAGCCACGTGTTGTGCTGGACCTAATCGAGAGGAATAAATTGGCGCCCTTGTGCCTGTCTATTTTCTATGTGGCTATTCCACTCTAGGTAGGCGCGCCGGCTCCCGGCGCGCGGACTAACACATGCTAGGCTGTAGCCGCAATTCCCAGTATGGATCTGCATGCATGGTAGAACATGTTTTGGGCTGGGGGACTTGGTTTAAGCGGGCCTGGCTTGTGCCCGCTGGAAACGACGACCATCATGATACTGGCCGGCTGTTTTCTGCCTCAAGCAGACATTCTAATTTCTTCCTGCCTCTGTAGAACGAGCACCATCCTGGTCTCCCTTACAACCGCCGCGATGGTCCTTCTGGAACAGTCGGTGCGCTCGCTCTCCGTGATATCGCAAGTTTCAAATAGTATATACCTTCTCAGGGGTCCCAAAGGTTATTTTGAGCTCACCGTCACGGAGGCTGCCGAACCGCACAAACTCGAACTGGTGGGTCCAGATTTGTCAATAGAAGAGGCATACCCGGGGGGCAGGCCTTCCCTACCCCACTACACCCTTAGCGTAGGGGGTACCACAATTACACAACAGCCAAAACCCCACAACATTTACACATTCTTTTTTTTAGTAGCAACCCTACTAAAACAATAAACTTATATATATTATATATATATAAACACTCTATATAAATATATTATTTTAATATTCTAATAATATTTATATAGTTTAGCTATATCTAAACTACTTATCTTATAATATTTACTAACCCTATTATTAGTATTTATACTTAGAATATATTAGCTAACTAGCTAACTAGTTAGCTATTATATCTTAAAGTATATTAAAAGTTATAGACTAAGTACTTAACTATAAAACTACTATTAGAGAATATTTAATACTTTATATAATTAAAGATAAAGTTAAAGTAAAATAGTATTAACTTTATAATACTTAAAAGAATTATTATATATTTAGATAGCTTAAGAAGGAAGTATATTAATAACTTAAGCTATAAAAGCTAGTAAGAACTTTAATCTAAATATTCTATAAAGATTAACTAGAAAACTTTATAAGGCTCTCCTACTATATTAAGTCTTTTAATATAATTAGTTATCTAATATAATCTATAGTACCTATTAGTTATCTATAGCTCCTTTAGTAATAGAAGGAGGAGATTCTTATATAGTATATCTAGTTTCTTTATAATAGTAGCTTTAGTTTAATTATCTTTATAGTTATTAATTAAACTAAGTTACTATACTATTTAAGATAATAGTTATCTATATATAATACTTACTTCTTCTTTTACTTTCTTAGTTAATATCTAAAGCTATAAAGATTATTAGTTAAGCTAATTAAGCTAAAGTATAAAGTATATAAAGTTACTATCTATAATATAAACTTATTCTTTAATTAACTAAAGTATTATTAATTTTTATATTAGCTTACTACTTTAAATATATAAAATAGTAATAAATATAATAATATAATTAGTAAGCTTTATAGTTATCTAATAATAATTATAATTTAAAACTAATTAAATAAGAATTTTAAAGTTTATAACTTAAATAATTATAAATCTATAACTTTTAATAGATATAGTAGTACTATTAATAAAACTATTTTTATATATTATATTTTTAAAATTTAGCTAAATTATTATTTTACTTAGATAAAATATTTTAATAATAAAACTTAATTTATTTAGTTAAATATAAAATTTTCTAATAATATAATAATATTTAAGTAGCTTTATTATTTTAACTAATATTTATTTAACTACTATATTAGTTTTAAATAGAAAAATATAACTTTAAATAAATAGTTTAATATTAATTATTAATTCTACTTTAATTAGTAGAAGAAGAAAGATTTATTAGAGATAGTATAAAGAATAAATACTTTTAAAAGTAAGATTTAATAAAAGCTTTTCCTTAATAACTTTACTAGCTACTATAGTATTAAAATAATTATATATATATATATAAGTTTAATATTCTTTTAATTTTCTTACTATCTTATTTAACCTATAAGCTTTAGCTTATAGATATTAATATTTTTTAGTATCTAAAGAAGAAGTATTAGAATATACTTTAATAGATAATTAGAGAAGATTACTTTATAGTCTTTTATAAGAACTTTATCTATTAAGTACTTAAACTAATAGTTAACTTAATATTTATACCTAAGTATATAATATATAATTTTAAAAAAATTAGTCTCTATAGCTATTTAAATAAAAAGTTATAATAAGTAAGTTAATAATAATTAATATAAAGTCTTTTATATTATTAAACTTAAACTTATTATTAGATTAGTTAAAAAAGTACTAATTATAAAGAGTTTAAATATTTAAATAAATAAATATATACTATTATTACTTATTTAATAATAATATATAAAAAGAATTAATTATTACTTTATTAATAGTATTTAAATCTATTATTTATAAGAAATAAGTTAATTAATTAAATTTTAGTTAATTAGCTATATTTAAATACTATTTTAATAAATATTAGTTTACTAAAAAGGAATATAAGCTAAATAAGAATATTATTATATTTATTTAACTATAAAAACTTTATATTAAAGTAGTAGTTTTTAAATAAAAAGAGAGAGACTAGTAGTATAAAAAGTAATTATATATTATAGATTAGCTATATACTTAAAAGTATAAAGCTAAGATACTATAAATTTAAAGTATTTTAAGATTCTATATAAATCTTTAAAAAGTTATTAAGTATAAGTTTAATAGGAAGCTAATTATAAAGAAAGTATAACTTAAGTTATATTACTAAGTTAAATAAAAGAAGAATTAGAATTAACTAGTATAAGAGAAGCTTTATAAAACTATTTATAATAGTTTAAAGTAATTTTAAACTAAAATATTTATTTAATTTAATAATATTCTATTTAAATTTAAATTAGAATAGAAATTTAAACTAAATAATAAAGAATATATCTATATTAATTATAATAGTAAAGTTAAGTTATCTTCTTCTATTATTAGTTTAAATAAACTACTAACTTAATAGAATCCTAAGCTAATAAGAAAGCTTTTAACTAAAAAGGAAGAAATACTTAAAATACTTTACTTATAAAATAGTTTTATTAAATTTAATTATAATAACTATATTAATAATAGTATATTTAGTATAGAAAAAAAAAGCTAGTCTAATAAGCTTATAAACTATTATCTAAGTATACTACTAGATTATTCTAATATTCTTTTATTACTACTATATATATAAGTCTATTAAAAACTAACTTATTATTAAGTTAAAGATAGTTATATTAGTTTTTTAACTTAGTTAAGAGAGTATTTATAACTAATTATAACTATTTTATAACTTATATAATTTATAAAAGGTTATTAGTTTAAGCTTAGTAGGGACTAAGTAATTTTTTTACTTTAGAATTATTAATTTAGTATTTTTTTAGTAATAAATTAGGTATATATAAAGTAGTAGTAGTAAAGGTAGTAGGTTAATATATCTAAGTTTATTATTTTAGTAGGGTTGCTATTAAAAAAAAGAATATGTGAATATTGTGGGGTTTTAGCTGTTGCGTAATTGTAGTACCTACTGCGCCAGCAGTGGGTGAGAAGAACTGAGACCCACGGGTAGTGGCATTTAAACTTTGGGACCCTAGGGGAGCTGAAGAGCTGCGCAACAGCTCATGCAGCCTGTGGTCCACCCTTGGCGAACAGCTTTCGAAGAAAGAATGGCGAAGACTAGCAAACAAGGTTTTGGGTATCTAATATCCATGAAGGTCCTGGGGATGGTGCTACTACTCCGGCTCAATTTTACTCCAGTCCATTCTTGAGGGCCATCTGCTGCCCCCCCCCCTCCACCATACATGATGCCGTGGACGTATGCTTCGCTAATGAATTTCTAGTCGTTCTCTGTTACACCTGCTCAGCACCGCGCAAATATTTGTTGTTCGTGCACCGCATATCAGGTACACCGCCTATCCGGCCCTTATACTCCGTAGACCTGGGCCCAAATCCAAGGCGGCCGCCGTGCGTCGAGAAGAGACAGCGTTTTCGATAGAATTTGTCATCACGGCAACGGAAGGTTGGCCCTTCAAAGTGCCGCAGTGTCTTCGCACGATGGTCCGTGGAATCTCCACCAGGTCCCAAAGTCGATGCCTTGGTCTGGATGAAGGTACAGAATCTCGACGTTAGCAGGTAGGGACAGCAATTACTCTGAAGTATCGAGAGTAAGTAGCTGCTCTAGCCAAGCTAGACTTGGTCCACCTAGCTCCGCGGCGGCGCGAATTTCGCCTTGCTCTGTGCCCTTGGCAGCCATTGTGCCTTTGGACTTGAGACCAGCCATTGCCAATTCGACTAGCGGGCAATTGCGGATAATTATTAACCCACTGGCAGTGACAAACCTTTGGAATCTGCTATCTGTTTGCAAGTATCTTGTTTTTCAAGAGTCCATATTTGATAGTTTTTGCCTAGGAGATGGGACTGGGCTCTCTCTTCTTTGCGCTGAACGTTTGGCGATGAGGCTGTGAGTGAGTGATCGTGCATCCACCACGGCTCGGCTTCTGCCCGGGATTTTTGCCTCTGGCCGGTCAACCCCGAATTCACGATGTGGATTTTCACGGAACATTATATAACGCCTCAACAATGGAGTAAGAGCGGGAAGTCAAAATAGTAGCTTTTCTTTCGGGCTAAAAACTTCTGTAACATCCTGTGTTGGCAGCCTCATTCAGCAGCAATGGCATCATTCCCCAGAAGTAACAAAACATATCAGATCCTCGATGCTGCAGCCAAAGGAAATTACGCTGTTGGCGCATATAATTGGTTTGTACACTCCCAGACCAACTCGCATAAATCGAGAGGACAAGCTCGCCGCTGATATCTGGCTTAGTTATAATGACGACGGTGTCATCGCAGTGATTCGTGCAGCCGAGGCTGTCCGGTCACCCGCAATCATCCAGCTGTTCCCATGGACAGTCAAGTTCCAGGGGCCTCACTTTGTCAGATATGTGGTCGAAGCCGCGCACGCAGCTAGCGTGCCCATGGCAGTGCACCTGGACCACTGTATTGAGGAAGCGGACATCCGCGAGGCCCTTGAGCTGCCCTTTGATTCCATCATGGTCGATGCCTCCGTCCACGACGCCGGGGAGAACATACGGCAGGTCAAAGAAATCACGAAAATTGCGAATGCGAGGGGAATTTCCATCGAGGCCGAGATGGGGCGTATCGAAGGTGGCGAGGACGGGCTGCCGAGCGTAGACCTAGATGCGATTCTGACCCAACCGACGGACGCCAAGAGATTTATCGACGAGACGGGCGTCCAGTTCCTTGCGCCTTCCTTTGGAAATGTGCATGGAGGATACGGTCCACGAGGCCCAGAAGCCATCTGGCGATGTGATTTGTGAGTGCCACATGATGAAATCAAGCCAAGTGGAGGACTCTCAGCGAGAACGAATCGACTTTTTGCCTCCTTTACTGTTACCGAGTGCATGGCTGACATCCAATAGGCTGGATGAAATACATAAACTCATACCTGACATTCCACTGGTCCTCCACGGAACACATGGGGTCACCGACGAGCTATTTCGCAAGACGAGGCATTATGGAGTCCTGAAGGTCAATGTAAATCGCACTGTCCGAGACGACTACACGAAATTTGTTGCCGAAAACGCTGGGAAGTTGGAGTTGACCGTGCTCAAAGTGCGCGCGGTTGACGTCTACACAGAGTCTATCAAACGCGTCATGAGAGACGTCTTTGACTCGGCAGGGAAAGCCTGAGCGACAAGAATATCAAGTCCCACGCTGGTTTACCGACATAGAGCATAGAATTTTTCGGGGACCGTATTAGACATCAAGCAATGGATTCAGATCCAATGATAGACACAGAACAAGGAAGCTTTCCTGTGGACTGAAATTCATCAGTGCGTCTATGTCATATTGCTCAACCAAGTTGAGTAGGAGATAGAGACATCACCGGGACTCCATATTTCTCGGCCAGCTCATCAAACATTTTCTTCTCAGCATCCGCGTACGGAAGTCCATGTTTCTCTCGCTCAAGGGCAAGTCTATGCTCAGGCTCGCCCGGAAATAGGACCTCCTTGAACCCCTCAGCTGGTGTGACGCCATGCACACGCTGGACCAGTGTGTCCATCCGTGACCTGAACTCGTCCGCGCCAATGAAAACATCAGGCTTGATGGCAATGAAGCAATGGCCCACATTCTGCGGCCTCGCCTCCTTGTACTGGTCTCCGACCTGTCCACCAAATTCAGCCCCAGATAGCACGCCCGACATTACATCCATCAGTATCGCGATGCCGGACCCCTTGGGTCCACCTATAGGTGCCATGGATCCGTTCAGTGCAGCCTCAGCATCCTCAGTCGGCTTTCCATCCTCATCATACGCCCAGCCGAGCGGGATCTTCTCGCCTCTCCTGGCCGCCTTCCTGATCTTACCCTTGGCGACCACCGAAGGAGCCATGTCCAGAATGTACGGAATCTCATTCTTGCTTGGCGCACCAGCTGCGAACGGGGAGATACCCAGAAGTGTTTCCTTTCCGCCGAAAGGGGGCATCTGTTTGGCTGAGTTTGTGAAGACCAGGGAGATCATGCCAGCATCTAGGGCCTGCAGTACATAGGTGGCGGCCATGCCAAAGTGGTTCGAGTGACTCGCCGTTACTATTCCGATCCCGTAGATCTCTGCGCGTTTGATGGCACTTTCCATTGACTTCGTTGCGACTATGAAGCCGAACCCATTGTCTCCGTCGAGGTGCGCTGCCACTGGTGTCTTCTCTGTGAATTTCGGTTCTGCCTTCGCGTTGACGAGTCCATTGTTCACTCGCTCGATATACTGCTGAAGCCGTGCCATACCATGCGTGTCCTGCCCGATCATGTTAGCGATAATTGTCTTGTATCCCAGCCGACGAAAGGCCACTTGCAACTCCTCGAGTGTCGGCCTGAACCAGACAGCGGGCCATGAGCTCTGCGTGGTCATCTGGCAAGCCTGATTTTATTAACAGGCTGCGCGCAAAGTCTTCAGCATCGCTCTGTCTGGCAAAATAACGACCTGTGGATGCCATTCTTGAAGGGTCGTGCTTCAAGCCCGGTGAGAAAGTCAATCAACTCAGGCAAGGGCCACGAAGTCAACCGCGTTCGCTCCGTGTTCAAAGATTACTTGCAACATGAACTCATGAAATGAGCGATCACCCTGTAGCATGCGTAGCGCAACATCACATGTGTAGTCTATTAAGACGTTCAACGCTAGTCGCATGCGCTCGTACATACGATCGGAAGTGATGTAAGTGAGTGAGGGACCATCGGCATATGCCGAGGATCCAGTAGCGCGGCCACGACTCCACTCCGAAATAGTCAGAGCTTTTGGTGCGCTCATGACCGGAGGAAAGCCGAGACGTCGACCGATGTTTTCCTTGGGCGACCTGTGGGCCTTACCGAGCACACGACAGGCCGCTCGCAAGTGAAAACCAAGACTTTGTGCCATGTGCAACGGCTTTGACCCTCCAATCCGGCATACACGGACAACAGTTGGGCTTCCTGCCCCAGTCTGTCACACATGACCCCGTCGATGGATGCTGATCTCGGCATCACTGCCGATGCTGCCCCTGCTCCGCGACATAAGCAGCAACCAGGGCATGGCCGCAGGAAGGGCACGGCTTGTGCCCGATGTCGCTCGCAGAAGATCAAATGTGACGACGAGACACCATCGTGCTCGAATTGTGCCAAGGCTGGACAGCTTTGCATCCGGGCAAATGTTGGGAACAACCCCGATGCAATCAGGTAGGCCGCCCTTTAATATCGGTACTCTTGCACGTCTCCCGCAGTTCTAGAATGATATACAAATGTCTCTTGATGATAGGATTTTGAGGCCTGGTACCGAACTCAATATACGCGGACTGACCAATGGAGCAGCTACATCACTCAGACCGAGGCACGCCTTCATGCACTCGAGGAGTCTCTTCGTCGGATAGCACCCGAGGAGCTGGAGAAGGCTCCTCGGGTAACAGAGAGGTCTCAGCACGGGAGCATCCCGGCGTCTTCAAATCACGAAACGCGGTATCACCCCGCGAGCGCAGTGCCGGACCTGACGCCGAGCTCTGTGCAAGGTCACTTGCGCTCCCAAAGCCTGTCGCGGGCCCAGAGCGAGAACATTGGATCCGCCGCGGCGGCCAGCCCGTCGACGCAGATAGGCCCAAGCGAGCCGCTCGCCCATGAGGTTGGCTTGCTCTCCCTGTCCAATTCCATCGAACCCAAGTATATCGGACCGTCTTCAGGCGTGTCTTTTGCGCGCCTGATATTTGCAGCTATCCCTCAGTCTCAGGGGTTGTCGACAGCCTATTGGAACTCGTCGCAACGGGATGTGACTGAAAGCTCGACGAGAGCAAAGCCTGCTCTGCCTTTACCACCGGACTGGACCCCGGAGGTCGACCTGCAGCATTTTGTCGATGCTTACTTTGAGACATGGCAACCGCTTTACCCGTTCCTCAACGAGGATGATATTGTAGGCAGTCTTGACGCCTTGTTCACAAGACAAGCTCCATCCACACACTCGCTGCAGAAGCCCCAGCTGCGCGATATTGAAGCCGCTTTGTCTCCATTTCATGCCGTCCAGCTGCTCCTCGTTGTAGCGCTGGGCGCGCGCAGGGTAGAGGGACGTCTCTCCTCCGACTTCGAGTCCGCTCGGTATCTGGCGACGGCCATGTCCCGGCTAGACCGACTTACCCTGCATGACAGCCTCGAGGGGTTGCAGACGATGCTTCTGCTGGCATTGACCGGGTTCTGTTTCGAACACGGACCTAATGCGTGGTTCCTGAGTCAGAACATCATCACGACCTGCCTTGATCTAGGCTTCCAAAGGCGGTGGCAAGAGCAGCCGCCGCATGGCTCATCTCCAGAGCTACTCAGTCAATACCAGATCCGTCGAGATCTTCGACGGGCCATATTCTGGTCGGCCTACTCTATAGAGAGGAGGCTCGCGGTCGTCCTTGGCCGGCCACTCACACTACGCGATGAGGCCATTGATGTACAATTCCCCGGTATCGAGATGGATACAGCCAATGACGCCTCGTCGGGTTTACGATCTCCAACGAACTCAGCTAAGCGAATGCGAGTCGAGACATCACCATACAAGGCGGCACAGTACTCCTTCAAATTCGATCAGATCATAGCAGAGATCAAGCTGATGCTCTACCGCGTCGTGAACAAGCCAGACGCTTTCCCATGGCGAACAGACGTCACGGAGTGGCAAGAAAAATGCCACAAGCGCTGCGACGAGCTGTTCGAGCGCCTGAGCAACGACCTGAAATGGCGATCCCGCCGCCGTAACGCCGACGGTATCGCGCAAAGGCTCGAGCTCAAGTACCATCATTGTCTGATGCTCCTGCACCGGCCGTCGCCAGCGACCCCCAGGCCGCGGGCCGAATCGTGGAAGGCGTGTTACGAGAGCGCGTCGCAGACCATCATCCTCCACTCGGACATGCACCGCTTCTCGACGCTGCCGCACACTTGGCTGACGGCACACACGGTTTTCGTCAGCGGCATCACGTTCCTGTACTGCCTCTGGGTCAACGCGGCGGTGAAAGAGGGGACCTCGGCAGATGAATTTTCACGGATCGCGTCTGCGTGCTCGGCGCTGCTCAAGGTGCTCGGAAGGGCGTGGAGCGTCGCTGCTGATGCGGTGGAGAAGTTTGACAGGCTTGTCTCGCTGACTGAGTCGTCTTGGAGCTCGTGGAAGGAGGCGCAGGCGGAGCGGCGCACTGAGATCGCTGTCGGTGCTTCACTTGTCTCACTGGCTCAGGACGGTGCTGTTGCTGATTCTGCCACTGCTGTGAATCAGTCGGATGTTTTCGATGATGTCGGGGGCTTTGACTTGGTCGAGCCCGAGTTCTTCCTGTCTGAGCTCGGGGATATGTCCTCTTGGTTCGACTTGGACTGGATCGGCGAGGGAGGTTTCAATTTCGATGAGAATAATTCCACGTATCCCCCTTTATAGAGGCATAAAATAGTATGCCATATACTCACTTGATCCAAGACCAAAAACGGCACTCCCAAACCAGCACTCGATCATTTATGCGTACCTACAAGTTCCTGTACTGGATCTGTTGTGTAAATTGGCACACACAATATGTGCATAGCGACGAATGCATTAGATTCTTAGAGCGCAGAACGAATTTTTAGCTGATTTGGACCTTTTCTTCGGCCCGAATAATATGCTGATAGTCCCATATTCAAAAGGGTTTCCTTGGGCTTCCTTTACAGGCTGTCGCAGGCGGATTAGGTCCTGGGCGCGTCTCATCGGCTTTGCCCCGTTGGTGGGGCCGGGCCGTACACAGTTTGGAACCTTCGTCATCAGCCGACGTGGCGTACTTGTTCAGTTTCATTCACGAACATTTCTTTCTTGTCTAAAGTAAACATTTTCCTGAGCGAACAAGCCATTGTTCGAGGTTGAGCTATAGCATAGTTGCCTGTGAACCCTTATTGGAGCGGCTATGGCCAGCATCTTCGCGTTTCGCGCCGGATCAGCTCTTCCGGCTGTCTGTCGTCAGGTCAGATCTCAGGCAAGATGCTGCCAAAGGAAAGCACAAGCGGCTCGGTATTCAACGTCGCATACCACTAAACCTAGGGTTGCCGTATTATATCAAGCACTTGATCCACCCGTCATTGATGGCATCAAGAAGCCTAAGAAGCCCAATGGTTCGTAAGCTACACCTGGTCGTTCAAACAAAAGCCCTTGTATCTTCATTCAACTGACTCTGTTCCGACCCGCGTAGGATACAAAGATTCCGGAGCTGATATTGCGTACAACCTGGGGCAGAAGAAGAACCTCGATATCATCACTCCGACCACCGACCCTATCCCAACCAAAGATGGCGACTGGTCTTTCCCAGATACCGAAGACGGCATACTCGAGGCCATCGATAGAGGGGCAACCCACTTGTGGGCAAACACCATCGTGTTCGCCTCACACCCCTTGCAGACCTCAGAGCAAATAGGCCGGCACGCCGAGGGGCTTCGTGTCGTAGGCCAGAGCCCCCTCTGCGTGGACCGATACGACAACAAGGACTGGGTGAACACCCTCCTGCGGAAGACCGGCGGGTTTACAATGCCACGTTCCTGGTCAATACCAGCCACCGGGACCTCACCACGCGCTGAAACCTTCAAAGACCTACCATACCCCATCGTGGCGAAGCCGATCCGCGGCCGAGGGAGCCATGGAGTCAAGGTGTGTCGGAGCCCGGAGGAGCTGGCGGCGCATGCAAAGAGCCTCGCCGACGAGGATGCCGCTGTCATGCTGGAGGAATTCCTACAGGGTGAGGAGGCGACGGTCACGGTAATGCCGCCCACAGCAGAGAAGAAGGGCTACTGGGCGCTGCCTCTGGTATCACGGTTTAATCACCATGATGGTATCGCGCCGTACAATGGCACAGTTGCGGTTACGGCTAACTCCAAGGTCGTGGCTGATTGTGAAAAAGACCCGATCTGTGCCCGGTCCGTGATTTGATACCACAAACAGCTCCCCTCTTCCAGTATTGGATACTAACCATTGAGCTTTCCAGTGTGATGAGAGAGTCTGAGCGAGCTGCCGAGCTTCTCGGCGTGACGGCCCCGATCCGAATCGACGTGAGACGTTACAGTGACTCTCCCGATTCGAGCTTCACTCTTTTCGATGTGAATATGAAGCCGGTATGTCGCACCACATAGAACGGGAGTGACCGGGACGCGTGCGCCGTAGTTCTGAGGCTGACAATGCTATGACCGATAGAATATGACTGGTCCAGGCAGACCCGGGCGTGACGACCAGGCCAGTCTCACGATGATGGCGGCCTCTGCCCTGGGTTGGGACTACAAGGAGCTGTTGAGACAGATTCTCGCAACATCCAGCACCCTGGCGACATTGCGAGGGTTGAGGCCCAAGGAGATCTTGTAAATAGATATTCTAGCATTGCATAAGCCATACACGTCTCAGCTTATTGAGACCGATGTCGGCCGGGCTGAACAGGAAAAAGCATATTAGTCTTGAACTCGGTCCACCACGGCACGTTATTCCCGAGATTTTGAGCTGGGTTTTTGGAGACACGAGAGATCATCCGCGTATCGGGCTATTGTTGCACCCAATTGCCGCGGGAGTAGACGTTGGTGCAACGCTATACGGATTCCTGGAGTCTACTGCTTTCAAGGTTTGATGGACAGTGGTCAGGGACACAACAATTTTGTGGAGGCTCGGGACTACCAGGCGGGGAAATGAACGGTATAAGAGCGGTATAAGGTCACAACACCCAAGACCAGCCTTTGCACTGAATTTCAAGCCAGAGCTAACACAGGCCCTTTTGGCCCTCGAAATTTTCTCTGTTCATACAAATAATAATAATACAAGTGCGAAGAAAACTTCAGAATGACTTCTATAATGAAAGTAATATCGGTCGTAGGGGTTATTCTCGGCTGTACAGCCACAGCACGGAGACTGCCTGCTGGATCTTGGTCTGTCCACGTCTAAGAGTGTCTCTCATCCTAACATAACTGACGAACCGGTGTAGGGACTCGCATATCCATATAATTGATCCTGAGAAGTTCCCTTTGGACCCCAACAGAGGTGATTAGACTCGCGTGGCTGTTCCCAAGCTCTTCACCCACGATCTGCACAGTTCAGCACTAATCACTCTGCCCTGGGACTCAGACTACACCCCAAAGACGGCAAGCATTGCTAATGCGTCGAGCTTTGAGACAAGCCTCGGTATTGACCACGCCTGCATTGTGCTGCCTAGTGTGTATGGCACCAACAACTCGATTCTAATCGATGCCCTGCGCCACTTCAATGGTTCATACCGCGGTGTGGCCGTCATTGACCCGGATAACATCGCCAACCACGATCTTGCTGTGCTTCATGAGGCTGGCGTTCGGGGCTGTAAGTCGATCTTTTGCAAAAGTGTCTTCCAAAATGTTCCTCTGTCAGCTTGTTCGACACCGTTCGCTGCAGCCCATTTAACTAGACATCGGAGATTCGCAGCTGTGAAAAAAAGAGGGTACACCCAATCCCTACGGGACACCGTCTTACACGACAGCCTCCTATGAGATGGCCTCCTACAGCATAACCTCCTCTAGGATGACCTCTTCTAGAATGACCTCTTTTAGGATGACTTCTTTTAGGATGACTTCTTTTAGGATGACTTGTTTAGGATGACTTCTTTTAGGATGACTTCTTAAAGGATGCCCCTCTCATAGGATATCCAGTTCGGGTGTACCCTCTGCTTTTGCGGTTGCGAATTCCCGATTTCTTCAACTATTCCCCAAGATTTTGGAGCAACTCAACAATCATGAGGCTCTGAACAGACACACTTGAGAGGTGGCCTCCGGCTCACGCATTGGTTATAGTGCGAATAAACCTCGATAGTCAAAACAGCACAGAAGTGTCCGAGGCATTTCGCAAGAACGCAGAGGTAGCGAGATCATGGGACTGGGTTGTGCAGCTCTACACGCCGCTCTCAGCCCTGACGTACCTCCACGACATCATCCTTGAATCGGGCGTCACAGTCGTCTTCGACCACTTCGGGCACACCCTGGTCGGGTCCAAGACCAACGTGAGCATGAACACGTACGACCCCTACCGGACGCTTGGCTTCCCACAGTTGATCGACCTCGTCCAGAAGAAGGTTGCGTTCGTCAAGATCTCAGGACCCTACCGGGACTCGAGCCAGGCACCGTTTTATGAGGATATGCGCGTGGTAGCCGAGACTATCATTAACGCCGGCCCGGACATGGTTGTCTATGGGAGTGACTGGCCGCATACCAAGAGCAAGGAGGGAAATGACGCGGTTGGGGGTCGGCTTCAGGCGCAGGACTTCCAGGATATCAATGATGCTGCTCTCGTCGAGATCACGAAGGATTGGGCTGGGAGCGATGCCCAGGTCCAGAGGCTCTTCGTGGACAACCCTAGGCGGCTGTGGCAGTGGTATGAGGACTCATAGATGAATCATGACCTATCTCTCATCAGTTGTTTGAACGGGATCATTGATGGTTGAGTCTTCAATCTCCTCGTATAAAACTGAATTCAAGCCGGTTCACCACTGTGCTGCAAAATGTCCCGGGTGCTCTTAGGCGTGTCGGAGATGTAAGCAAGGAGGGCCCATCTGGGGTGACATCTGGGTTAGGGTACTCCTCCCACTCCAGCCTCACGAGCTTGCTAGTGGGAGTGGAGCTTTTTCGAAGGGTGTTGGTTGGAGCTTCCCTCCAATCCCATCCAACCTTCCAGAAAGTGCAAGCGCGGCGGTAGAAACACACAACGACGCGACGTGTCTGACCTCGATCGCATCAACCAGTTTCAGATCAAACAAAGTTGCTCACATTGACGCGATCGATTGGCGCAAGTCACGATGGCTTCCCAACAGCCACTCTCCTCGTCGCAGCAGCCGGCTGACGTCTACGGCGGTGGTGAGTGACCTTTGCGCAAAGCGCCACACCCCCCCCTCCTGCCGTTCAATTTCCTGACAATGGCATTGCTGCGTTACAGATGAGATCTCTGCCCTCGTACTCGATCCCGGCTATTGCCATACCCGCGCCGGTTTCGCAGGCGAAGATGTCCCGAAATGCGTCCTACCCTCCTTCTACAGCCGCATCGACGGAAAGCTAGCCTTCGGCGACGAGTGCATACGCCCGCGCGAGAACCTAGAGCTGTCGAACTACATGAACACGAAGTCTGAGGTGGAGGACTGGGACATCGCGCCCAAGATCTGGGAGAACATGCTCGTCCAGCGGCTGAACCCGACGCAGCCAACGCACCCTTCGAAAAACGGCCTGAACGATGGAAACAAGGACGGCGAGGGCGACGTCTCGATGGCTGAGGCCGAGAACCAGGAGGAGCAGGAGAAGGCGCTGTGGGAGAACCCGATCTTGCTGACGGAGCCGGCAACCAACCCGCCAAAGAATAGGGAGAAGGCAATGGAGACTCTGTTTGAGACCTTTGGGACACCAGCTGCCTGGCTTAGCAGGACGCCTGTTCTTTCCGCGTTCGCGGCGGGGAAGGCCACGGCTCTAGTTATCGAGGTGGGCGGGGCAAACACCTCTGTCACGGCTGTGCATGATGGTATGGCGCTTAAGAAGTCGGCTGTTCAGTCCTCGGCAGGTGGTCTGTGGCTGTCACAGCAGATCCGCACCATGTGGGAGACCAACGATCCGAAGATCGACACCGTCCCGACATTCATGATCGAGAACAAGACCCAGGTGGACGCCCAGCAACCTCCAAACGCCAGGCTCAAGACCTTCCCCTTCACGATCCACGACTCGTTCCGTCGCTACGAGGAGG
The DNA here is from genome assembly GCA_000800745.1 of Diaporthe longicolla. Lineage (NCBI taxonomy): Eukaryota > Fungi > Ascomycota > Sordariomycetes > Diaporthales > Diaporthaceae > Diaporthe > Diaporthe longicolla. Next base: position 318,111 of record JUJX01000011.1, on the reverse strand, counting down.
AACGACTGTTGACCGAGTTCAAGGAGTCAGTGGTCGAGGTCTGGAAGGGTCCCGGCCGCTATTCGGCCCCCGGAAACGAGGACTTCATCAAGTCGCAACCGGGCCGCGTGTTTGAGATGCCCGATGGGTACAACCAGATGTGGCGGGAGCAGCGGTTCAAGTGTGCGGAGGGCATGTGGGACGAGGCATCGGCGTACCACGTCTCGGACGAGCACTTCCGCCTGGCTAAGAACCAGACGATACCGGGCCTGATCAAGCAGAGCCTCGACCTCGTGGACGTAGACCTGCGGCCTCACCTCCTGGGCAACATCGTCGTCACGGGGGCGACGAGTCTGCTGAACGGGTTCAACGACAGGCTCAACAACGAGCTCAACCAGATGTACCCCGGCATGAAGATCAAGCTGCACGCGGCAGGGCTGACGAGCGAGCGCCGCTTCGGCGCCTGGGTCGGCGGCAGCATCCTGGGCAGCCTGGGAAGCTTCCACCAGATGTGGATCTCGCGCAAGGAGTGGGAGGAGATTGGACCAAGCGTCGTCGAGAAGCGCTGCAAGTAGTGAGTGCGGTCTCCGTGTACTAGGAGAGAAAAGCGTGATGCGAAGATTTTTGGTGTCAATTTTGGTAAATGCGCGTGGCGGTCCAGAATGGGATGGGCGTCTGGAGTTGGCAGATGGTCTGCTGCCCGGCTGGTGGCAGGATCAAAAGCTGGGTAGGACACAGCTTTTTACGGAAAGCTAGCTGTTTGTACAAAAATTAAATGGAGTATTAATCTAGATCGATTTTGTGCATTTTATTCTATTCTTACCATCCATTCCATCTCGGCCACACATCCACCACCTCGTCCTCCTTCCCTGTCCTCCTGCTATCAACGACCAGGTAGTGATCGTACCCAGCACCAGCGATACAAGCGTGGTTCGGCCATATCCTGACCCTCTGCCCAAACCTCAACGGCACCTCGGCCTCCTTGTCCCCCTTCCACGCGAGCACGCCATGCTCCTGGCTGATCTTGCCCACCTGCCAGCCCCGGTGGACAGCCGGGAACTCCCTCGGCGCAGGGTCCGACTTCTCGAGCGCCGCCTCGCCCCAGGGGGCCACGACGCCCCAGCCGGCATAGTGGCCCTCCCCGTCCTCCTTGCACGGCTCCCGACCCAGGGCGAGCGACCCGGCGTTGACGAGGGCCTCGGTGGACCCGCCCTCGCCGCGGCCTGCGTACAGAGACGCCACCTCCGCCACGATGGAGATGGCGATGTCGCCGCTGCTCAGGAGGGAGTTGTCGCGGGCGTGGGTGGCCAGCTGTTGCAGGTCTAGCGTCGGGTAGACGCCCGCGTGGACCTCGAGGGACAGGTTGTCGGCCTTGAGGGTGCCGATCAGGGCCGAGAGGTTGGACACGCGGGTGCCCGTCTCGCCGTCTGACCCGCCTGCTCCCGAGGAGATGCCCGGGTGCTGCAGCGCCGTCGCGGTGGGCGTGGCGCCCACGGAGAGGGTGAGCTCGTGGCTGGGGCTCTGGGCCCGGATTTCCCTCGCGACGTCGGCCAGGGTGGCGAACTCGTCCGTCAGGTACATGAGGGCGTCCCAGTCCTTGCGGGTGTAGTACGACTGGCCCGCGTGGGCGTACAGGCCGTGAAGGACGGAGGAGCCTTCGGCCTCGGACGCGAGGATCGCCTTGAGCAGAGCGTGGTAGGTCTGCGTGCCCGGGATGGCGCCCGCGCGGTTGTACTTGACGTCGATCTTGAGGAAGGCGAGGGGCTTGTTGCCGCCGGACTGGGCCTTGAGGTCTGCCAGGAGAGGCACCTGGGCTGGGTTGTCGATCATGACTGAGAGGGAGTTGGGGCCTAGGGCTTTGGATACGGCGGCTAGGCGGGGGACTGCGGATGGGAAGAGGGGGAAGGCGAAGAGGACCTTTTGGGTGTTAGGCTGGCGGGGTTCATCTTGATCGGGATTGTTTCGATACTAGACACTCACGTTCACGTTACGCCCCTTGCTCTGGAAGTCCTTCAGCACGGGGGCTATCTTCTCTGCCTCGAGGATGGTCGAGACGATGATGTTGGCTGGTGCCTTGGAGTGCTCGCCGACTTGAAGCCTTGTGAGCTCCTCCGTCTGTGCAGGAACCCATCAGTTGGCATTCCGTCCTAGAGAAGTCGATCTCGGGAATCAGGACACAAGACTAACCTTGTGAGTCTTGATATGCGCTCGCCATCCAATGCCGTTCTTGTCGGCGCCATCGATCATCCGCTGGCAGTTGACCTCGAGCTTGGCGAGGTCTAGGACGATGCTGGGCGTGGGAACCTCTTGGAGAGTCTTTCCCACAAAGCGCTCTTGAAGAGCGGTCTTAGACACGGTCGCCGACATGATGAGGTGTTGTCGCTGGTAAATTGCGGTCTACTGAGCCCGGTTAGCATCTTATTCCACTGTGCGCGGGAGGCCGTCATCTACCAGTAGCTGCGCTCAGCAAGGCTTCACGACTCGGGACTTCGACAAGCTCCTCTACCTTCGCGGAGGCGTCACTTGGCCAGCCTCTAATGGTTCCGACTGTGTTGTGTGTTTATTGTTTGACAGAGGACGAGCTGCTCACTTGCGCATAAACCAGAGCCGTTCAATTGCGGAACTTCCTTTTGTAGGTCAGTTCCGGGACGACGATATCGGCCTCAGTAGTCATCTCCACACGATAAGGGCGCCACAGACCGCCGCTGAGGCGGCAACATACGGGCAATGACAATTCCGCATCACGTCACAAAACAATGGTGTTGATAAAAACGCCAAAATGTTCCATTGATACAGCTGTCAGAATGCACAGGCTATGGATGTAGCGTATGGACGTGTAGGATGCCTAAGCCTTTGCCCCTCGCGGGTGTCCAACAGAATCACAACCGCTTGCTCACCCACAGGCCAGTTACACGTCTGAAAGTGATTACAACAGGACGGAAAGATCCAAAATCTTACTTGAGGCGCGCGTACAAACTTTGGTGTCCATGCTGAGCCAGCTGGCTTGAGTTGGTGTAAGTCGCCCCGGACTTGTTATTGTCCGGTGGGCGGTCAACATGTTCGCATGGCCTCGAGGCACGAGGACATTGGAAAGCAACCAGTTGCTGTCAAGTCTTTCTTGCAGCTCCCAGATTAGCCTCACTCTTCAACACACATGGCCACTCCTGTCGTGTGTCGGATTCGCATCCTCCACCACTGGGCCGGCCGCGTACATTCTCACCCAACAAGTGACAATGGAGACTGGGCAGATTTCCTATCAGGGCAATAGGGTCAAGCAGTGAGATGTTCGTGAATACCAGACAAGCTTGTTCAGGTGTCTGCTTCGCGGCCACCGCACCTTCCACGGGAGGGACGAGGCTGTCCTACAGGAGTCTTTCTCATGCGAGGTCGTCCCGTAGTTCATCTCACTCGAGGTCGACTTATGGGGGATCATCTGATGGGAGATCTCATCTCACAGGAGATCATTCCATGGAAGATCGTTCAGATTCGTTCTGTGGGAGGTCATCTCGTGGCAGGTGTTCCCAAGCGGAATCTACAGTTTGTATTCACAGTCCCATGGGTCCACATCAATGCAGGCCGGGGATTGGAATCCGAATGATGCAGTGCCCAAATGAGGCGCGACTGGCTTGTGTTGTGCCTGAGGCGCCAGCAGTAAACCAGGTCAGGCGGTCGAACCTAGGGTATGGACGGCCTAGTACTGTCGTTAGCCAAACCCTCCTGCCATGTTTGAGTGGAGCAAAAAGGTACGTACCGAAGTGGGCTCCCGCTTATTGCCTGCCAGTGATTTGCTGAGTGCCGGCCCATAAATACTTGTGGGCCCCTCCCCCAGGTCGCCATCGCTGAACCGTCAACACCACTGGGACGCCCGCCCACTACAACGCCAACTTGATCATGGCAGACCAGGTTGATTGGGCGGCCCAGGAAAGGGACGACGCCGACGCCATTAAGAAGCTCTTTAGCCAAGATCCCACCAATCCGACGGACATCTCCCTCGAAGGTCCTATCGACCAGTCCAATAAAGCCGACGACGCATTCGACTTCGAAGACATCAGCGATGATGATCTTCCCGATGAGGAGGAAGCCGCCAACGGCGGATTCGAGCACCCACCCGCCCTGACCAGCGACGGCGGCACGAGCAACGATAACGACGATGATCTGTTCGGCGATGGTCGGGAATCTTCACCCTTGGTCGGCGAGCCCGCCCTGTCACCGGGAGCTGCCATCGCCGACGTCGACCAGCAGGACATCGAGATGTCAGGCGCCGACGATCTGGCCGATCTACGTGCTCTCAACTTCGACCCTGAGCCTAGCTATCCTATGGCCAACCAAGACCCTTCTATCCCTGCGGCGCCCGAGAGTGTACTCGATCTCCTGAAGCAGACCTTCCCGGACTTCGAGCGTGGCAAGATTCTCAACTTCAACGAGCTGTTCCCACCAAGAAAGGCGAACTGGGTCGACAAGAAACCTCTCAGGCAACCCAAGCCCCTCGTTCCTAATAAGCTCAGTCTGGAGCTCGACGCGGATCAAGAGAAGCAGTTCAGGGTTCCCGGCCCCGCGTCGCAGACGACCCTCCAAAAGATACAGGCTGCTGAGAGGAACGGTCTGGTTTCCTTGCTCGTTCCGGAGCCTGTCGATCCCGTCGACCTTGAGATATTCAGAGCACAGGACTCCGACTCTGAGATGGAGCTCGTTGGTGGGTTCACGTTGCGCGATATTGAGACGGTCTGCGAGGACTGGGATGACATAATCGACCCTCCTCAAAGGCACCGTCAGGATTCGCCTGGGCCTGCTGTTGCTGAAGAAGACGATGATTGGTTCCTAGAGATGGGCATCGATCGCCCTGCTCCTAAGCGGCGCAAGGTCTCCCATCTTGTAGGTCTGCCTGAGATCTCGCGCTTCATAGCACCTTCGTTCGACAACTTCGAGGAAGCGACGGCAAGAAGCGCCAAGCGTGTACGCATGGACATGAATGATCCCTATCTGCTGATCGACGACATGGAGACGGAGCGGCCGGCAAAGCGACCCAAGAACAACCAGAAGATGAAGCGAATGGCTGATGGCAAGATGGCTCAAGATATCTGTCAGCGGTTCAATGTGTCGAACGACGACGCGTACGAGGCTCTTAAGGAGAACGTGCGGGACAAGGTCAGGGCGACACTGGGTGGCATACAAGTCGAACACAGCATACCGGCTCGCAAGCTCCTATGGCCATACTATCAGGTCAAGATGCCTGACCCAAGTGCCTTCAGCTACCACCGGCCTCCATTCCGGGTAGTCAAACAGATCAACAAGTCGCTAGGCTGGGCAAAGCCTAGGTGGCACAAGCGCAGAGATATCAAGGGTCAAAGGGTGAGCGACATCTACAAGGAGTCGAGAGACGTAAGTCTCAACGACAACTCGACAGCCGTCCTCTTCGAGTACTGTGAAGAAATCCCCACCGTCTTGTCAAACTTTGGCATGGGCAGCAAAGTCGTAAACTACTTCCGTGTCAACAATGATGCGGAGGAGAAACCGGCGGAGAAGCCATCCATCGGCGAGACCAAGGTCCTGCTACCCGAAGATCGATCTCCGTTCGCCAACTTCGGAGACGTCAACAAGGGCGAGACAGTGCCAACCTTGCAGAATCAAATGTACCGGGCGCCGATTTTCAAGCACCAGCCTAGAAAGACGGACTTTCTCATCGGACGTATAACAAACTCCAAGGAGGGAAGTCAGTACTACATGCGCAGAATCGATCACCTGTACGTTGTGGGCCAGAACTTCCCATCTATCGAGGTCCCAGGCCCCCACAGCAGGAAGGTCACCAACACGAGCAAGAACCGTCTCAAGATGTTGTCATACCGTTTGATTAGTAAAAAGGGCTTTGTGGCACTCAACGACATCACGACCCACGTAAAGGACTCGAACGATGCACAAAATCGACAAAAGTTGAAGGAATTCCTCTCATTCAATAAAGATGCCAGACACTGGACTCTGAAAGAAGGGGAGAAATTGATGGACCCTGAGACCATCAACTCGATGGTCCAGCCGGAGGATGTATGCCTTATGGATGCCATGCAGGTCGGAACATACGAAGTGGAGAAGTCTGGGTTCGCCGTTGACGCCCTGAACCCCGATAAGGAGGCGGGGGAGGGCGAGAGCTTGGCCGTCCACCTGACCCCATGGAACACATCGAAGGCGTTCATAGACGCCACGACCGGCAAGGCAATGCTGAAACTCCGCGGCGAGGGCGACCCGACAGGCCGAGGCCTTGGCTTCAGTTTTATCAGAACTTCTATGAAAGGTGGTTTCCTGAATGTCTACCACGAGCAAGGCCCACAGTCGACGTCAGCAGATGCCCTCGAGCGGGAGCGCAAGGCCAACGGCGGCCACTCATACAACGTCAAGAAGCAGAACGACGCGTACGCCGAGGTCATCGCGGACATCTGGGGCAAGCAGAAGGAGACGCTGAGCGAGGCGGCCGTGCACGACGACGCGGACGTCCAGCCCCAGGATGACGAGGACGACCGGTTCAATGCGCAGCCGGCGGTGGCCGCGACGCCGCGGTTCGACGAGGGCGTGAGCCAGGTCAGCCGCAGCGCCATCAGCGCGCGCAACGCGAAGCGCAAGCTGCGCATCGTCAGGACGGTCAAGATGCCCGACGGCACCGAGAAGGAGCAGGAGGAGGTCATCGAGGACGCGGGCGTGATCGCGCAGTACACGCGGGCGCGCCGGGAGCTCGAGGAGGCCGACATCGACGTCTACAACATTCAGTGGACGGGCAACGAGGAGCGCGACCGCGTCATCCGCAGCAAGCTCGAGCAGGAGGAGCTGCGGCTCAAGAAGAACAGGGAGCGCCGGCAGCAGCGGGAGAAGCAGAAGGGTGGCGCGCGCGCGTGCCTGTCCGGGGCTGCCGGCGGGTTCGGCGGGCTCGGGGGCGGGTTCGACGGTGGTGCGTCGGCCATGTCGCCCGAGCAGCCGTCGATCGAGAAGGGCGGGACCACGCGCAAGTGTGCCAACTGCGGCCAGGTCGGTCATATCAAGACCAACAAGAAGCTCTGCCCCATGCTCAACGGTACCATGTCCAACAAGGTCGGCGGGGATGATACCACGGGGACGTACGGTGAGACTTAGGAGGGATAGAAAAAGTTCAGTTCCAAAGAAAGGAGATCCTACGTTTACTTTCTCAGGTACCTATAAAGGGGTCAAGGGGAAGTTGAGAGAGTGGTGGTGTGGTGTGGTATCGTAGTTGGGGTGGTTTTTGGTGGTGTGATGGGGAAGGAGAAACAAGCCTTGCAGAGGGGACAGAATCCTGCGGTGTTTCTGCCTTCCCGCCCTGTCTTCCCCCACGTGTGGTTATGTTTAGAAACATGCAGTTATGGATGGTGGGAGTTGACATGCGGGGTGATGGTGGTGGTGGTGTTACATCCAAGTTGAGATTAATGTTTTACTTGAGCGCCCAGCTCTCTCTCCTGTCTCGCTTATCTATGTAATGAGGGACATGTTTATGTGTGTGAGAAAGGAAACCCCTTCGTAGTGTTAATTGTAGGGTTGATTCGTCCTGCTGACGCGGCAAGTCGGACGGCCAGTTGATTATGTGTGTGTGTATGTGGGTGAGGGTGTAGTGGTGGTGTGCTGATGGTGCGCTTTTGGGGTCGGGGGAGATGAAGCAGCACCATCCTATCCCACCTACTGATTTCTCCGTGATCCTTCAAGTTGATATGTGTGTGCGTGTGTGTGTGTGCTGGTGCGCATTTGCCGTAAGCAGTAGTGCGCTTCCATGTTCGGAGGTAAACAAACTTTCCCCCTTCAAGATTAAGTCGTAGCATGGCAGGAAGATCTACAGAAACACTTGTCATGCTGTCATGTCAGACATGCATCATAAACTTCCGTGCCTGCATATTTTGGTTTCTAGTACCCCCTTCAACACACGCTTTCTGGGTTGATCTTCAGTTTGAGATAGATAGATCGCTGTGCTGAGGTCAGACTGCCAGGGAGGACACCCCGCAAGAAATCGCCCACTGGTACTGTATCACTTGATTGATCTTCTGTGGTCTGCAACGGTGTGGGGGCTGAGACGGGGAGAAATCTGGGGAGAAAGATAGAGAGACAGACCCGGAGGGGCCGTTTGCACGTGTGTATGTACAGCATGTTGTGCGCGTGCGCGAACCATGGTCGCTTACCGGAAGCACTAAGTTGATTACGTGAGTGATCGTCGCCGGTTTGCCTCGTCCGCGCAAGTTGGCCAGCGAGGACGGCCCGTCAGACGGGACCTGGCAGGGGTGGTTTCTGGGTCGATTTCTAGGCCGGCTATCCGGCCAACCTCTCTCTATCTGTGTGTGCGTGCCTCTGCCCGCGTCCGCGAACCACGCAGCCTTGCGTAGGAGCGGGAAGTTCGGGGGCCAGGCGATGGGCCGGCTCCGGGATGGGAGCGAGGAAGGAATGTGTGGGCAGGTGGATGAGTGGATGGGTGGAGGGATGGGGTGCGGCTCAGACCTACTGGTTTGTTTCGAAACATCTGCGGCGTGGTGCTGCGCGTATGTTGGTGGGCGAGGGTGTGGGTGTGATGGAGAATGCGCACGTTGATCTATGGAGATGGTGGTTGGACTGCGGCCAAGGGGACGCTGGCACAGCATGTTGCGGTAGACACAGCTGCAGGCTCGCTCTGCAGGCAACGCACGCACGTCCGGCTAAAGCAAGGAATGCGCGCGCACGTGGTGCTGGTGGAAGGACAGAGTCCGATGAGGCTGTACTTCAGCCCGCTTCCTGCCTGTGTCGCTGTTTCATGTCGGAATGAGACAGCAGAGGGCGATGCATCATGCTGCAGCCGGACAGATACGCGTATGAGCCGCGGGCGAGTTGGTCCACGAAGCTTTAGGCAAGGTGGAGAAGACAAGGTGCTCTCGATCGGCAGTCGTACGGTGTGCGCGCCGAGATGGGCCATCTGAAGTTGTGTGCCTTCGAATAGAATGGCTTGGCTAGTTTTGCATGGCTGTTCCGTTCATCGCGCGGTGATCTGATCTATCACTGACTCGATTCAGATGTCGCTTAGAAAGCCCCAGACAGAGCAGTGCCCAGGCGCACATAGAAGACGCCACCTACAGGCCCGGAATATCAGCTGAACGGTCGTCGCACAGACCGATGGCATATAGGGCTGCAGGGTTGCAGGTAACCGAGGGGACAGGCCAGCATGGAGCATGGCATGTCAATTCATGCAGGCTACGATCAAGTTTCGAAAGCCAGATTCGAGCGCACGCGGGCTCGTGGTGCGACCCCAGCTCCAATCCCCCAGGGTCCTTTCCCCTGTCAGTGCGCATCGTGTAATCAAAGCATCTTATATTGGGATCATGACGCGCATCACCGTGATGGTAGTCGTTGCGGCCCAGCCCAAGACATCGGCACATTTAGCCAGCTAGTGCGGTCGAATGCCGCCGCTGTCCCTTGCGAGGACCGTCCCTAAGGTGATGGTGAACCCCTTAGTTCTACGGCATCAGTGGTGTCGCCCACCATGATCGAGTCCAATTTGATCCTTCCTAGGCGAAGGATCGCAACCTTCAATTCGACAGGTGCGACACACCACGTTGCCGGCGCAGCTCTGTAAGTGGACAGCAGCTCGGAGGAACGGGTGGGATTTGAGAACAGTAAGCCGGCGGGGTAGGACGGACCGGCGAGTCTCGTGGCCTTCAAACCCCCGTCGGTCGCGAGCCGTCTGCCCGAGGTCATGGTTGAAGCTCACGAATGGGCAAGTGTTGTTCCCATATTATCTTGGTGCCAGGACGCCAACAGCGTCAAACTCGGAAGTATTTGATCTTCTGATTGATGTCTTCGCATGATGTGTCGAGTGGCTGGCGAAACGGGCCAGTCATGGTGGAGGAAGTTGAAGATGTGCTGCTAAAAATATCTATTTTTAACTGATAGCCGCCGGGCGCTTAGCTAGCGACCCCACTCCCTTGCAGAATGCACGCAAGATTCTGAAGAGCCAAGAGGCAGGGGTGAGCAAGGGATGGGTGGGGGTGGTGATAGGTCCGAGCTCTGCTGGTTCCGCAGGATCGCCCGTCGTGCCGTGGATGCGCAGTGGGCCATCGGTGATGGCACTTGTGTCGTTGTTGATATCCTGATGCATTAGTTGGTGCTTGTCGTCGGACAGCGCGTCGTTATTCGCTGCGACAAATCTGGTCGGTCGTGCCGTGGGACGTTCGCATCGTTGCATCATGGCGACTCGGGAACCCTGCTCCAGCAAGCTTGTTGGGTTCGACAGGGCCGGGATGGTGGTTTGAGGTCTGACTCGATGACAGCTCCGACGGTGTCGACGTGCGAGGGTGAAACCTTACCAAAGCTTCCCCTAGCTCCCCAGCGGCTCTCAAGAAAGTCCGCAGCCGTCATTGCAGCGCGAGGGACTTGTGCAACTTGGGCAAAGAGCCTCAGGGCCCCAAAAGGTCGCGCAGCCAAATTAAGTTATTTCGGGCCGTGGGTGAGACATTCGTAGCGCGATTTGCCGGAGGCGGAGGCTCGAAAGGCTCGCAGTCTACTGAGCAGAAGCGGCACGAGGCTCCCGGGCCAAGGCCTGCCCTACCCGGGGATGAATCTCCATAGCCCGCTTAGATTTCGCAAATCTGACGAGATTCAGGGCAGCACTCACAGCCCCAATTTTGGATCATTGTGCATGGCCTGCCCCTTGTGAACCCTTGTGCAGATGATCAGGCGTGCGTGCGGGTGGGGAGCTGCACGGAGTCAGACGCCATTGACCAGTGGGTGCCAAGCTTACAGACTTCTTCCAAATTGGCTTCTGTAGTGCACCACGTCCCGTCAAGGCGAGGCTGCCCTGACCTGCGCGTTCACCCCATTCCGCCGGACCACAACAACAAGCTCCAGGACCTGCCCCTGCCAAGGTCACACGGTCACCCAAAGAAGGTCGGATGTCGTCCAGAGTCGCCAATAAGACGTGGTTCCTGCATATTGGGGCCCTGATGTTGCATTTAATATCGGCGAAGAGCGAGCAGACTGCTCAAGCGGACCCAACCTGGTTTTTGGCGTGCAGACTTGTGGGTGGAGTCCTGGCAATTATGCAGGAGAATAGCGTAGTCTATAATAAACCTTGTGTGTTTACTTTCTGGGTCGCCAATGGCATCGCTTCGTCGAATTCTGCAATGTGACGGGCTGTCCAGGCGGCATGTTGTGTGGTGTAGACTACCTTGACGCAGATCAGCTCAAGTCAGCCCAGAGCGAGACACCGACGATTGGGAAACGAGTCGTTGCGCGCTTCGAGCACGTACGATGCATTGACTGCGGTTGTAAGTCTGTGGGGGCGTCTTCTACGAGGCTGGGATAAGTGCAGGTGATGCACTGCTAAACCACCCCATGGACATCTCGGCCGGGGCGGCATCTAGGGGTCCTTCTCGCGGCAGACGGTGGTCGAGCACGGGCTCGTAGGGCTGGCTGGCTTGCTGGCAGGGGCTCAGGCGCAGACGCAGACAGGCGCGGGGGTGGGCGCGGGCGCTGCGAAGCGTGGCCTATCCAGCACAGGACTGTGTGTATCGCGACAGCTGGTTGGCCACGTGCACTTTGCATTGTCAAGGGCGGGCCTCTGACGATCAGAGTTTCGATTTGCCAAGAGCCTTGCAACCGGGAGTGTCACGGATCCGAATGGGGCAGTCGTCCCAATTGGTAGATAGCGGCGTTTCCGCGAGGCTATTACAGTCGCGAGGAAACGTGGGCGTGTACCTGGCGAGAGTGATGGATCATACATAATTCTAATACAAACATCGTCGTCAAGATGCAGTAGTGTGAGGTGGCAGCTAAAATTGTTGAAGCAGTCAGCAATGGTTACAGAACGAGCTTTTGGTGGTGATACCATGTTCGGTACTCGGGAGGCTACTGGAGGCTAACAGACCCAAGGGGCTTCGTTTTTAACATGGATTGATGATGGTGTCTTCTCTGTGACCAGGGGACACCCTGGATCTCGAGTGACCCACCGGATGACCCTTGGCAATGGCCGTTTTTTTCCTCTCTTCTTTTTCGCTCAATTTACTTGATCACCGCTTCTGGGGTGTTTCAACTGACTAAGTAGATGTGGACTGCTGTGGTTGGCCGGACGGACATTTCCCACACTGTCGGAGCCGTCTGGTTGTCCGATGCTTGCCTGGCCGTTGCAAGATGCAAGGTGCAATGCTGCTGGCCCAGGACAGTTGTGCATTCGTGGTGCACTAATGAACGTGTGATATTGGGTGAAATATGCAGGCGTGCATGTTAGCATAGTACGCCATGCTGGGGTGGATTCGAAGCATCGACTGCCGGTCCTAACCGGGTCGAGCTTAACACTCCCGGCGCTGCTGTGGTGGGTGGGTAGTAGTGTCTGGGTTCTGGGTCCATGGGGACGATCATCGAATAGCGATGCTTGTTCCGGAAAAGGCAACGGCCAAGGACTGGTTGTGCCTTTTGTTCCAGACAGCAAGAGGTGGGAACGTTGAAAGAATATTTTAGCGTCAGCAGGACGTCAAGGGCGCACTGCAAGATCAGGTACCGAAGTCAGCGTCGAGTCAAATTGATCCCAGCAAGAGTCGAGTCGACTCGAACGAGGTCGACAAGTCGGGTCGGGTCAGTCGAGTCCTGTCCTGTCCTGTCCTAGTCCCAGTCCCCTGCTCCGTGCTGCCGAGTCCAAGTCCAAGTCCAGTGGGGAACGAGGCTAGTAGGCGAGACGAGGCGAGGTGAGGTGAGATTTCGGTCATGTCTGCCCGTCTTGTCTGTCTCTCTGCCTGTCAACAGTACATGGACAGTTACCCCACCGTGTGCCTGTCAGACAACAGATTGCATGTACCCTCGGTGACTAGGCCAGGTACATGAGAGGTGTAAAGTGCAGGCGCAGGCGCAGGTGCAGGTGTGCAGGTGTGCAGGTGCGAATCCAATCCTGCCAGGGACTGCTGCTCCTTCACCCCTCCCACCTGCTCCCGAAAACGGTTCCGTCCTGCTGCAGTCCCTGCTCTCCCCCCGAACCCCTGCCCTCCTTGAGTCCTTCCTTGCCCACTTGCCCACACTTGCCCACCCGCTGCGCACCTGCCCGCTTCAGAACCAGAGCCTTACCCAACTTCTCCAACCCCCCCAAAACCCGCAAGAGAACTAAAACCTGGCCCGCCTGCAACTCTCGTGCGCTGCACCCATACCCTTCTCTCTCTTCTTTCTATTATTAGCATCACCATCGAACCCGTTCAGCCCCATTGACCTGCACGCCATCGCATCGCATCACCGTACTCACTCACACATGCGATCGAGTCCAAGCTAATGCTAATACTCGGCCGGCCATACAACTGACCTGCAAAGTATCTGCTCTGCCCGTGTACCTGTCAGTCTCCAGTCTCCTATCTTGTCTTGTCTTGTTCCATTTCCTTCCTTCGCCTTGTCGCTCTTAGCCGTGGCTGCTGCATCCGGCCAGGAACACTCAAAAAGGCCCGCCTGCGCCGCCCGTCATCGTGCTTGTGTTTCGCCCTCACCCTGCCTCTCGCCTACTGCTCTTGCGATCCATCCATCGTGGCATCCCGCTGATGGTCTTTTACCTGCAACTAGGCTCGACCTTTCTCCCGCCTCTCTCCATCTTACTCGGAGCCAGGCCCACCACCCAGCGGCCCGTCCCCGTCGCCTCTGCGAAGCAGTAAATATAGCTCGCCCTCTGCCCTCGACCCGGCCCTTGATAGCTATCTTTATCCCCCTCCTCCACTTTTCCGCCTATTTTCCTGCTCCTTCCTCACCTTGGTCCTTGCAAACAACTACCTCTCCGCATAATACTGCTCCAGGCCTAGTTTCGACGAGACCCAAAGCTGGCTTGCAAGGCCAGCGCCGCAAGGCCGCACCCACTGGAAATAGAGTCCCCTCTATTGTCATCACCAATTCCTGTTACATCGCTGCCATAGGCACCTAGTGTCGCAAGCCCTTCAATATGGGTCGCAGAAAGATCGAAATCAAAGCTATCAAGGATGATAGGAACCGCTCTGTGTAAGACTCCACTCCCCGCCGCGCTGGTTGACTCAATTCACTCATGGGACTGCCTGCTGACGATATGCCTTACTCCAGCACGTTCCTCAAGCGCAAGGGTGGTCTCTTCAAGAAGGCACATGAGCTCTCCGTCTTGTGCTCCGTGGATGTCGCCGTCTTCATCTTCGGACAGAACAAGAAGCTGTACGAGTACTCGTCCGGCGACATGCGAGAGCTCATCACAAGATACACCTATCATGGCGGGCCAAACGAGCACAAAGGACCTGCGGACTTCAACGGTGGCGCTGATGACGACGAGGACGACGAGGGCGATGCCACCCCGCCTCATGGAGAGCGCATGGGAACTCCCATGATGCCCCAGCACTTCCAAGGACAGCCGCCATTCCCACACATCAGACGTCACACTCCGTCAGCATCTCCGCCCATTCCAAACGGCGTCGCCTTCCCTCAGCATGCTCCCCAGGGTGTTCAGAGGGTGCACACCCCTCAGCCACAAATCGGCTCGCGACCTGGCTCGCGGAATGACATGCGACGCATGCCTCCTCACATGGTCCCTCCGCAGGTAGGCCCCCACGGGCCTCCCCAGGGCCCTCAGGTCAATGGCTATGCATACATTCCTCAGCCGGCCATCTACAACCCGCAGAACCCGAACATGCCTCAGCCCGGTCATCAGTACCCTTATGCTCCTCCGCCGCCTCACATGCAGCAGTATATGGAGAACCACCACAGGCAGTCCTCGGTCCCTCCAAACTTCCCACCACAACCCCAGCAACCTCAACAACCACCACCGCCCGTTAGACACTCGCTCTCGCCGCCGCAGCAGAACCACGGCCTCCCAGCGCAGCCTGCACCACAGCCATCACCGCAACCTCCCCACTCGGAAATCCGCAGCCCGCCGCCCCCGCCACCTCCTCAGACGCAACCTCAGAGCCAAGAAGCCGCGCCAGCGCCAGTGCCACCCAAGCCTGAAGCAAGTGACAGACTTATGCCACAGGCGCCCCTACTAGACACCGCCTCAGCTATCAAGAAGATGCCTCAAAGGAAACAGCACAGCATCTTTACGCCAATAGACGAGAACCGCTCTGTCCTGTCCCAGCATCTGGCTGCGTTCGCGGAGCATAGCGGCAAAGCTGACCCCAATGGCAACCGGTCACAGTCAATGGACATGCCCTCTTCTCTGCGGAATACCACGTCTCCACCTCAGGCTCCCAAGAGGGCAGAGACTGGCCCAGCCCCACCAAAGCGACAAGTCTCCGTGTCCTCCATACCCGAGGCAGACTTCACTCCACCCTCACGCACCAACAGCTTACGTACTGGCGGCGGTGCGCGACCCCGCCTCAAGGTGCAAATTCCCGACGAGCCATCGGATGCCGGTAGCAACACAGCAGAGTCCAGCTCCGCTGGTCCTGGTCACTCCACTGACGCTACGTCACAAACAACGCGGCCTGGTGACTCGCACTCGTCTGGGATCGTGCTCCCACCCCCCTCGCCGTCTGCCACCACCACACTACTCTCGGCCGGCGCAACTGGGCCCCCAAACCCCTTCGCCCGTCCTCCCAACCCAAACAATCAGAATCACATGAACATTGATACCCCGGCCTCTGCACTTCCCTCTCGGTACATGAACAACGAGTTCCTACCTAGTCCAAGCTCGTTCTTCCCGGACATGTATGCACGAGGCCACGACAGCA
Organism: Diaporthe longicolla; assembly: GCA_000800745.1. NCBI lineage: Eukaryota > Fungi > Ascomycota > Sordariomycetes > Diaporthales > Diaporthaceae > Diaporthe > Diaporthe longicolla. The sequence goes on along the minus strand of JUJX01000011.1, from coordinate 302,479 downwards.
ACACCCTTCCCAGCCCTCTCAACTTCGCAACTCCCGTTGTTGGATCAGGTCCTAGCTTCCTACGGGAGGAGCTTTCCACCACTGGCAAGAGAAAGAGCCCGGAGATAAGCGGCAACCCGCCTTCAGACCCCATCGAGCCTAGCAACGAGCCCAAGCGACTCAAGGTCGGCAACTGAGGCGGAGGCAGATTGATGAAAACAAATTCATTTGGTGGAAACTGTACATTATTCTCTAAAACTCTGTCCAAAAGATGGAACGCTTCGCGGCATTTTCTTCATCGGGTACACCGATTTATGAGTATTGAAAACTGTCTTTTGGTCGTCAGCTCCACCGCACGGTCTGGCATCCAATTTTGCTTTGCGGCATTGCGGTGGAGTCTAAAGGAAAGAGGGGCGGTCATTTGTATTTTTAAGGTCACGAACTGGTGGAGGATCGGGATGTGGTGCAAATATGAACTAGGAATGTGGAGTTCTCATGTCGACTTACTTTTTCGTCTTCACACTTATAACTTGTGACGCATTGAGCTTTTGCTGTGGTTGGGTGAGCTGTCTATCGTTGCGAAATCCTCGCTGGTGTTGGCGACAGCCTATCTGTCAGCTTCAAGCCACGTCGAGCCTGAATATAGGATGTTAGGAACGGGCATATGGAAAATGGATTATACATAGACAAATGGAAACCAATGTGTTATTCCTATTTGATGACTCTTCTTTCTGTTGAACTATGTGAAGTGGTCTCGTCTCTTAATGCCTAAGAATTTGACAACTTGACGAGCTGCAACCCGGGGGTATATCATGGATAACTCCAGTGTCAAGAGATTGACCAGACCGAACAGACCGCCACCAAGCGTGGCGTTTGATAGACATAAAGCTTCGCGAGCTTGATGTGTGTTCAGTTCTGTACATCTGACAACGCCAACCAGTTGACCTTGACGTCGGGATCTGGTCCAAGCCGTCGCTGGTCAGCTTCACTTCAGTGATTACTGCTGCATGGTGGTAGCCTCCTCATGTGTATGTCAAGTTGCCTGAGTTGCCCAGGTGACCGCTACAGGCAAATATAGCACAGTATCCTATGCCGCAGGTGATCCTGTGTTGAGTGCAGTGAACCGTTGCAGCGTTTCAAGGTTTGAGATCGAAGTCGTCAATCACGAGCTTTAATTACAGCTACATCATACCTACAACATACCCAGTGACTTCATGCAACTATACCGGCGCGAATAGTAGGAACAGCCTAACGCTATGGCTAAAATATTACCTAGTTTGCAGAGGCAGATTGGAAACTATTGTGTTTATCTTGGAAGATGCATTGCCTTGCCCTCCTAAGGGCAATCACAATTGTTTCAGCTTGATAGAGAACCTAGGGGGATACGTGGTCATTGAAGCTTCCAAACCTTGACCGTAACGTCAAATATCCAGGTACGGTTGATACCAGCGCTTTTTCCCACATTCAGTCCTATATATTGTTCGGATGTGCCTATAATATCATAAAGATAGTATCATATCTTAAGGAGTGGCTTCTCCTTCAGACAATCCGTACCCCCCGCTCTTCCACTCCCTTAAATGCCCCAAGGGCTTCGGCCACACTATATTCATCCTTTCAACTATCTGTCTATCTACTTAGTCGCTTATTTCTTCCCCCTAGAGCCCGTATACAAACATTTTAATCTCTTTATATATATCCTAGTACTTTTCTTATAAATATACTTTAAAATTCTCCTTTATAATTAACTTTAAAAAGCCTTTATTATTTATAATAAAAGTATAGATATAAAGAAGTATAGGTTTAATTTAATCTTTCTTTATTAGCTTATAAACTTCTTTTAATACCTTTTTTAAAAGGTTAAAGAGCTTATTATAGAAGTTTTAAAAGGTAGGCTATTTTAAATTATTTCTTTATCTTAACTTCTTTTAAAGTTAATAGCTATATACTAAGATAGGGGTTATTATACTTACTTAGTAAAGGTTTTCTTTCTTTAAGCTATATTTTTATTAAAGGTTCTTAAGATTATATATATATATATATATTAGTAGTAGAGGAATAAGTTTTTAGCTAGAATTTTCTTTATAAAACTATTTATATAGGGACTATTTTAAAACTATTCTTACTTTATTATATAACTACTTTATTATTAACTAACTCTTAAGCTATATATTAATAACTTTAATTAATAGTATTATTAAAAGTAGTTCTCCCTAGCTTTATTTATATATTATAAGGCTAAAGCTATATATATATAAACTTATTATATCTAACTACTATTATTAATAATATATATTTTTTTAAATACTAGGTTTTAAGTGTTTATAACTATATAAAGGTACTGTATATAGCTACGGCTATATATAGAATAGAAATAGAACTAGTTAAATGCCCTAAGTAAATTAACGTCTATAAGTCCAACACGTCTATAATCACTACCAGAGTCGGCAAGAAGCAGGCCTTGATAGCGAACTTCGTCTTCTGTAAAAAAAAATACGGCTTTGAGAGGAAGGAAAAGCACATTTTCAGACACATCTTCTTCGGTGTCTAAAATTGGACCAGTCAGGTCCGAGTCAGGCTGACCTCTGTCTCTCAATTTGCATTCGACAGGATCCCCTTGAATCGTTTCGAATCTTTTTGGCTCCCATGAGCCCACGAAATATTCTGCATGGAATGATCTTGTCGACTTGTCCAGAAACACTCTCAAGAGCATTCCTCTCAGTGTCACGGCACCGCTGACGACCTGTCCAGTATCGTCATCGGTCAGATGCGTTACCTCCACAGACGCTACCGAGGCTACCCAGCGTTCATTTCTGTGCCCAAACTCGACAGCTCCTGGTCTCACAGCTGAATCAACTGACGCCCAAGACCAAGAAGGAGCGCGATAATGCTGTGGACGGTGTTCCTGCGCCGCCATGCCATATACTGACCACAACAGAGAATGCAGCAGCCACAGGCCCCATATCCCGGCAAAATAGTCAGTCGGCTCTCCAAGACATTCCAAGCGCCTCTTCATGTCTTTGGCAATCGCCGAAATAGCTACCAATTTGTCTTGCTCGTGGCTGAGCTTGCACTCAGTGTAAAGGCGCAGAATACAGAGCCACTCGTCTCCCAGAGCGACTGTTGGGGCCTGGCTCATAAACGGTGTATTCACCCCAATTAAGATCTTCCAAGCAGTTTGAAGCTCAGCCACATCTGCAAAGTCATTGTACCGGGCCGCGTCGGCGCGCCGCCACTCGTAGTCTGGATTGGTTTCGCTTCGAAATTCTTCGTTACACTCCCAATAAATCTGGTTCTTCCCAAAGTGGAGAGTTCTTGGCGCCAGAAGCCGTTCTTGGACAACCCATGCGCGGCTAATCAATACCTCTTGTGAAAAGGTGCGTTGCCAAGCACGACTGTCGCGTCTGAAGGTTGTGTACAGCGTAGGCTGACTTTTTCCATCCTTTGAATAGTTGAGGATCGACGGTTTCACTGCTTGTAGATCTTGAGTAAAGAAGCAGCCCCTATCGTCGTCATCGGCACTCAACACTGAGATACAGACATAGGAATATCTGTAAACGGCGTCTATCATGGACGCCTCCTTTTGCTAGTCTTCTTCTGAGTCTTGATAGATGCAAAAGCGGTCTATCTAAATGTATTGGAGATTGAGCTGTCGGACGATAGTAAAAGCGTCTCGGAAGGTAGTGGGGAGCATGGCGAGCGGCTGCTCCCTATGCAAGGAGGTATTATTATTGCTGTTGAGGATTAGGTGCGATGCCTAGCTTTTGGACCCCCAGTAATGACTTAGAGCCGTATAAGGTGATCTGGGGTTTACTTTGTCGTTCGAAACTAGCTGGAATGTGTTGTTTGAGGTATTTAGCTTGAGAAGCTGTGTTGGAGCCTAGTTAGGTCTATAAGTGAATGCACAAGCCTTATGTGTTGCAACATAAGTGGACAACCACCACTCAACTATATGCCATGTTGCAGGACCCTCTGTTGAATTTGTTAGCTTACTGTGGAGGAATTCGATATGCCCTTGTAGTAAAATGTTAGCGATTGCTATGGTAAAAGCTCTTGAGAATAGATATTCGTACCTGAAAAAACGGATAGTATACCGGTTATTAAAATAAGTATATAATAAAATTACTAAGTTAATTCCTATATATATTATATTAATTTATATATACTAAATATTTTTTAAAGTTCTATTTTATTTTTATATAGAACTTAACTTTATAATAATTATTATTATAGGAATAAGGGTAAGTAGAAGGGATTAGGTTATATAGTTATATAATTATATATAATATATATAGTAAGGTTATAGCTTATAGCTATAAGTAAGTAACTAACTAAATAAATAATAATAATAAACTAAACTAATATAACCTATTTACCCTATACTATTTATATATATATATAAGAAGCTAACTAATACTAATTAGTAATTACTTAATAATTATAGAATAATAAGGTTAAAGAGATAGGATACTATTATTATTACTAACTACTTACTTAGCTTACTAATAGTAATTAATTAAGTAGTAATACCTATACTATAATTTTAAGTAATATAGTCCCTAGATTTATTAAAACTATATTAATAATAATTAAGTTTTAATTATAAAGTCTTTTAATTTATTAAAACTATATAGTTATAACTATATTCTATTATATAAAGAACTTTATATAATTAAAATTATTATAGCTTTTTAATTTATTAAAGCTATAATAATAACTATAATTATAAAATAATAGTAAGAATTCTTTAATAAATACCTTAATAAACTTATAATAATTAAATTAATAAGAACCTTATAGTATAATTATATATACTTATATATACTTATATATAAATTAATAGTTAAATTTACTTACTAGTATAATTAAAGTATTAAAGTAGTAAACTAGTTAGTAGAACTAAAGTATAAAATTAAAGTACTAGAATAGTAAATACTAGTATATATAAATATATAACTAAATATATTTAATACTTTAAACTATTAATTCTTTAATAGGTAGATTATATACTTCTAATTAAGTAATATTAGCTATTTAAGTTATATAATATCTATTATTTATATTTAAATAAGTACCTAACTAACCCTTTTCCCTCCCTCTCTCCTACCTCCCTACCTATACCTATCCTATAACCTTATCTAATAATATTATATACCTTATATATTTCTCTTTATTATATATTTAGATAACTATAATTCCTAGTTAAGTATATTATTTACTATAGATTATAATAATAAAAAACCTAGTAATAATAGCTACTTCTTTATCTATTTAACTAATAAGGTAATATTTACTATTAATATTATTAATATTATAATAGTAATTATAAAAAAGGTTAACTTTAGCTAAGCTATCTATTAAAAAGTTAATTAAAATATATAGGAATAACTAGTATAAATAGTTACTATATTATTTAAAATATTAAACTAAGTTAGTACTATTAATATATATATATTATACTTTATAGATAATAATAACTATATATAATTAGTTAATTAAAACCTTTTTAATAAATTTTAATATACCTTTTAAGAATAAAGTAAGGGTATATTTTATATTATAGATATTAAATAATATTTAAAGAAGTTCTTATATATATATAGTATTTATACTAGTAACCTATTTAGTATAGCTTATAAGTAACTAAGGATACTATTAGATATTACTAAACTACTTAATTAGCTATAGTAAAAGCTTAGTAATACTTTAATATATATAGAGTTATACTTCTACCTTAAGTTAAAATATACTACTTTACTAAGCTTATTAGATATATTATTATTAAAGTTATTTAATACCTAGAAGATATCCTTACTACTTTTAGTACTATAAATAAAGTAAAATAGGAACTAGTAAATACTAACTCCCTTACCTATAGTAAGAATACTATTACTAGAACTTATTAACTTACTAAATCTAATCTAATAGTCTATAAAGTAAAAAACTTTATTATTAGTAGAACTTAGAAAGAATAAAGTATTATAGAAAGAGTAAGAAATAAAGATTACTTAATTTTTAAAGTAAGGTAGATTAGTTTATAAAAGAGTATATAAACTAACTATAAGCTTTATATAGTAATCTTAGCTATATACTATATATAATAAGAATAATATATACTAATATAATAAACTATAGCCTAGTATTAAGAAACTTAAACTAATTAGGTACCTATTAATTATATAGAAAGAGATAAAGTAGTCTACTATTATACCTAAACCTCCTCCTCTAATACCTAAACCTCCTCCTTTAGTATACTATAACTTAAATATATATATATATTTTAATATATAAGATAAGGTAGAATAAGGTTTTTTACTAGATTAATTAACTAGCTAACTACTAGGAAGCTTAGAGTAAGATAAACTAAATAGACTAAGTATACTACTACTATACTTTATATAAAATAAAGTACTACTAGATAGTATAAGTAATAATTATACTATACTACTACTAAAGGAAGTTATAAATAAAATCTTAAACTTTAATAAGATTTTTAAGTTTATAAAAGTATAAGCTAACTAAAGTAAGTAGATTAAAAAACTATATAATTTACTTAATAATAAGATATAGGTAATATTTTATATATACTTAATAAGTAGTATTATACTAGAAGGATTCTATACTATACTTTCTTTAATTTTAATTAAAAAAGTAGAAACCTATTATATATATTTAATAGAATACTAATCTATATTCTAAATTATATATTTTATATTAAAAAACTATTTTAAAATAAATTCTAATTAAATATAATACTTCTCTAATTAAAATAACTTAACCTATATTAGTATAAAGAATAACCTAATAAATACTAATAAAAACCTTTAGTAAGTACTATAAGTACTATTTAATAAACTATAACTCTACTAATATATATTTAAACTAGAATTCTAAAGATAATAAGTTTTTAAAATAGTAATTATCTATATATATTCTAATATATTAAAGTTTAACTATATATTATTTATACCTTTAGCTTCCTATAAATATTTATTTTAAAACTTATACTTATTACTAGATCTTTTTATTAGAAATATATTAACTAAATAGTTCTATATTAATAATAGCTTTATAATTATAGAGTATAAAAATAACTCTATTACTATAGAATATAAGAATAGAAATAGAGTAGATAATATATTTTATATTAACTATAAAAATAATAACTTCTATTTAAGAGGATAAGGAGGCTTTAGCTATAGTAATAGTAGCTTCTAAAGCTAATTTTAATTATAAAGTAGTAGGAACTTCTATCTATAAGGTAAATATAGCTATAGTAACTACTAATAAAGTTCTAACTATATAGATAATACTATATAGAATAAGTACTACTATATTTATAATAAAGAAAGCTACTAGTCTATAAAATATTTATTAAAGGTATATAGGTAAGCTTAGAATAGCTTTAATATATATATATAATACTTTAGTAAAGATATTTCTAACTTAGCTTATATTATATTCTTTATTAATTATAAAGGTATTAACTATAGTAATAATAATAAAAATAATAAATATAATAGTAATATAGAGTAATTCTTTATTAATATATTATATAACTATACTATAGTCTAATATCTAATAAATATACTATTCCTTTACTCTATAATTCTTAAATAAGATAAATAACTATCTATAAAGATAGAAATACTAGTTTCTCTATTATAATTTATACTAAATAGATAGTATTTAAGATAGAAGTTTTAAAATATTCTACTAAATACTAGTACTATAAAGTTTTCTATAATAAATAAGGAGTAGTACTTTACTTTATAATATAAGGACTTATCTATTTTACTAAATATTAAATAAGCTAAATAAGCTATTATAAAGTTTAGTAAGGGATTTAAGATATTTTCTTTTAATATAGTTTTATTAAACTTTTAATTAAAACTATTATCTTTTATATAGTTAATATACTAACTCTATTTTTATTATATTTAAAAAATATAAACTATTTATATATTTACTTTAATAATACTATAAATTATATTATATAATAGAAGTATAATAGTAAGGATAATTTCTTTCTAGTAGTATATAAATAGAAATACTTATAGTTTTATATATTTAAATAAAATACTAATAACTTTTTTATTAAAGCTAAACTTTAAAGACTTTATTATTATTTTAAGTACTTATTTATAAATTAATTATATTAACTACTTAAGAATACTAAGTATAATAATATAAATATTAATATACTAGAAATAATTAGTAAGTTCTATTATTACTATTAGCTTTATAACTTAATATTAAAGTACTTTAAGTTTAATTTAAAAGATAATTATAACTTTAACTATAAATTTATAATAAATATTATATACTTTAATAGTAAAGCTATACTATATACTATTAATATAGTAATAGCTTTTTAAATAGTATACTTCTTATACTCTCTCTCTATTAAGGATATATAGGAAACTCTATAGCTAATATAGGTTAATATATATCTTAAACCCTTTAACTAGATAGTCTATAATACTAGTACTAATTTTACTTTTAGTAAGTTCTATTTAAAAGTAAGGGTTATAGGAATTACTTATAAGTAAGTCTTAACTAAAGCCTATTAATTAGTTAGTAAAGTTAAATAGTACTATAATCTATTATATTATATATATAAGATTCTAGCTAATAAATTAACTAAAACTATAAGCTTAAAAACTATCTTATAAATAATAGTTAAAGTAGTTAATAATACTATAGAACTTAATAGCTTAGTACCTACTTTACTAGTATTTAATATATACTTATATATTTATATAGACTTACCTCCTTTACTATTAATATTCTAAAGAGCTATAGTAATCTAAAAAGTAATAAAGGTTATTTATTATTACTCTACTAAATAGTAGGTTAATAATATTATAAATATTTATAATAGTCTAATAATACTAGATATATTAATAATACTTTTATAGAGTAATACTTAAGTTTAATAAAAGAAAGAAAGCTAATAAAGACTTTATAAAGTACTTACTATTAAAAGCTATAATATAATACTTAATATTAATAATAAATTAATTAAATTTTAGTTTATAGTTATTAAATTATACTTTTAAAATAAGGAAGCTAATATTATATAGCTTTTACCTATATAAATAAGTAAAGATAATAGTAAAGACTTATTTATAGCTATAACTACTCTTAATATAACTATTATAATATAGAAATACTAAGGAAGACTACTTAAATTAAAGAATAAACTAAAGACTATAGTATATATAATACTACTAGTATTAGCTATATACTTTATAATAAAAAAGGAGTAAGAGAACTTTACTCTTATATTAAAACTCTAATAGGATAGTATAATAAATACTCTTAATAACCTATTTAAGGAGTCTAATACTACTAAAATTATAAATTTTATTAATAGTAGTATTTTTATCTTTAAGTTATTTAATAAAAAGTAATATAGTAGAATCTATATCTTTAACGCTTATATAGTTTAGGAGATTAAAGATAAAACACTTATACTATTTAAGAAGTTATAAATAATCCTATAGGGTTATAATAATAAAGAGAAGAAGAAGATTCTAACCTAGTTATTAACTATATAGAGAGTAAGTATATAACTACTACTAGTACTTATAGTAGTATATATCTTATATTATAATATACTTCTAGAACTATAAGATATTACTTAAGCTTACTTATAATTATAATTAAAACTAGTATATATAATCCTAGTAAACCTACTAAAAGAGATTAAATATAAATACCCTCCTAAAATAATTATATATATTATTAAGCTACTATATAGTATTATAAAATCTAGTATATATTAGTTTACTATATATTAACTATACTATATTAATAAGCTTAAAATAAAAACTTTAATATTTAACCTATATCTTTTAATTATAAATATAAGCTATAAGAAGGATAATTTTAAAATAACTATAATATAAGTTAATAATACTTTTAACCTTAGTATACTTAAGTTCTCTTAGTTTTTTTAAATAGAAGATTTAAGAGAAGAAACTCTATTATAAACTATAGGAGAAGTTAACTAAAGATAAGTCTTTTAACTATAATAGTACTTTAATTTTAAAGAAGAGAGATATAATTTATATATAATAGAAGGGATAAGGAGTAAAGATTATAATAATTAATATTAAAGCCTTTAATAAGGTATAAAAGTATATAGAATAAAGGGTATAAAGTATATATCTAACTTTAATTTATTAATTAAAAGCTATATTTAACCTTTCTATTATAATATAACTATAGTAACTATTTAGAAAAGACTATAATAAGCTAAATAAATATTTATATTAGTAGGTTAATAATATTAACTATAGAATTTACTTTATATTACTAGATCTTATTAAAGTAAAACTTATAGTCTTTATAGATAGATTATATATTAATAATATAAACTTTAGCTTTTAAATTAGCTTTATAATTATTCTACTAAATAAGGAGTATAATAGTAATAATATTTACTAGAATATAGTAGGAAATATTATCTACTAGTTCTTTATAAAATATAAGAAAATTATATAAAGTATACTAACTTTAGAGATCTATAGTATAGTAAATAGATTTAATATAGATATTATATTATTAATAATACTATAAAAGGTTATAGATTAATTAAAATTTAGATAAATTCTACTTATAATATATATAGACTCTCTATCTCTATATAAGTATCTAGTTAAGCTAGATATAATAAAGAAGAAATACCTTATAATGAATATAATAGTACTTTACTAATTATATAAATAAAAGGAGATTAATAAAATTTATTAGATTAATAAAGAAGATAACTTAACTAATATAATAATAAAAGTAATACTAAATAAAGCTCTTAAAAGGTTTATTTCTAAAAATAAGTTATAGCTTTAAATATAAAGCTATATTAATTATAAGGAGTTAGTTTTTATAGAGTATTAAGTATAGATATTATTTAAAGAATTACTTTTAATAAGGTAGTTACTTTAATAGTACTAGGATAAATAGATTTTTAAGTTAATAAAGTTACTCTATTTAATTAATATTTATAAAATAGTATATATTACTAGTAAAAGTAAAAAGTTAGACTAATATAATAACCTTTAAATACTATATTAAGATAAAACTATCTTAAGCTACTATACTTAACCCTAAACCTTCTTAGACTTAGGTTTATATTATTAATTCTAGAGTAAATACTAGTACTTAAAAGGTATATTATTAGAAGACCCTTACTTTTAAGTAGTTTTACTTATAATAGGAACTATAACTACTTCTATAAACCTATAAAAGGTAACTAAGAGAGAGAAGTACTATACTATTATATAAATAACTTTAATACTTTTATATTATTATATAATACCTATTATAAAGAAGGATATATAATAAAATACCTAAATTAGATAGTTTTAAAATAATTTTATATTAATAGTTAAATCTTTTCCTTAATTATAGTTAGTTTAATCTAGTTTAGTCTAATTTAAAGCTCTAAAAAAAGGATTATTATCTACCTATAATAGTATTATTATAAAGTATAAGTATTATATTTTTTATAAACCTTATATAAAGGAAATATAAATTAGTAAGAGGTTAAATAAATTAATAAAAAGTTAATTAAGTATAAAATATACTATTTAATATTTAATAGGATTTACTTTAAATAGAAAGGATTAGCCTATATATAGACTACACTAGTAAGTATTAATAATAATTCTTACTTTAATATATACCTTTATTTTATAGTATTATAGCTAATTAAGTTAGTATAATATATTAAATTAAGAAATAGTAAGGGTTTAAGTTTAACTTAATTTTAAGATTTTAAAATAAATTTTAAAAGATAAAAATAAAGGATTTTAGAGCTTACCTAATAATAAAATAAAAAACTACTAGTATAGGAATAAAAGTAAGTAGAAGGGATTAGGTTATATAGTTATATAACTATATATAGTATATATAGTAAGGTTATAGCTTATAGCTATAGATAAGTAACTAACTAGATAGATAATAATAATAGACTAGACTAATATAACCTATTTACCCTATACTATTTATATATATATATAAGAAGCTAACTAATAATTATAAAACTAATATTTAATAAATAATATTACATTTTAATTTTTTTTTAAAAAAGCTTTATATTTTACTTTTAATTTTAACTTTAAATTAGATTTTTTTCTAACTATAAAATTTAATACTATAATATACTTTAAAATATAAGGTATTTAACTATATTTTTATTATAATTATACCTTTATTAATACTTAAGTTATAGCTTTATAAAGTAAATATTATCTAGTAAGTAGAAACTTAAATAAAAATATAATTATATTTTTAATAACTCTACTTTTTATATATTTAAATACTTAAAAAAGAAAACTAAGGTAAAATTAGAATAATATATATATATATATATTAATATATAGCTTAAAGATTAAAAGAAGAGTATTTATAAGTATACCATCCGTTTTTTCGGGTGCGAATATCCGTTCTCAAGCTCTTTGGTTGCCTGGAATTCGCTTACGCGGATACGGCGCGAACTCCATTCGGTCGATGTACCCGTCGCCGTGATTTATCAACATCTCGAATTCCGTCCCGTCATTTTGCTCCATGAACTTGAACTCGACGGCGAAAGTAGTGGAGTAGTCGAATCGATCCACACTTTCCGCATTCTCATCGCCTATCATAGTGCAGAGAATGCAGCCCTCTCTTTTCGACTGTTCAAGGGACTCTTTAGATGCATGATGTCCGTATATGATACTTTCTACTTCTGGCAAATACTGTTCTGCTTTCAGCACAGTTGCCCCATCTGTACTTGAATTAGCAATTTGAGCAGAGGTCAATAATATGAGGAAATGCCTTGCCTGTATCTTGTGTTCGACGAAGATGTCTAATGCGAGAGTGCTCACTGGATTTCATGCTCGATCGAAGGCCAAGGCGTTTGGTCTTCGATGAATCCCAGATTCCTTCCAGCCCATTGCTGCAGACCGTACAGAGCATGTCGCCGGGAAGAGAGACTTTGGGTCAACACATGCGGTTGGAAAGCAGCATTCGTCCGCGCTCCCTGGGAGAGCACCGCAGCCTTTGAAGATTGCCAGAGGAAGATACAGAAATATAGCTACTTCAGGAGGCCGTTGAATTGATTGAACGCGCCAAATTCGCCGCAGATTGCTGGAGTCGATTCGTTGTCTGAGTGAGGAAGAATGTTCCGCTGCTTCAGGAACGTATTCTCCCCAAAGTGCCAAATATGCTTACCGCACCAAAAGAGGGGTTTCAGTACGCCTCGAGGCACCAGCTAGTCAGTCGTGCTGTCAGCTCGGTTAAAAGCGTGAATGGGCTGAACTGCCCATGCCCTCTTTTTTGTTGGGAAGTTTCTCAGGTTTACGACTCTTGGCAGCTTGAGAGGCTCCTAAAGATTGTGCTCCGCCCTCTCCACGGCCCGCCAAATACTTTCTTGCAAAGCTCCTGGACACATCAGAGGTCAATATCTGAGATTGCTGTCCCTGTCATATCAAAATCTCAGTTGGGGCTCACCACGTTTAGCCTTCTTTCAGACCAAAGAAATCAACTCGCGTCCCCCGTGCACAGATCAAATACCCTGTCACCTCTTCTGCGCACAATTGGCAGACGGCGTCAAGGTTGGAATTCACAAAGGACGTGCCGAGAGCGGAAGAGTAGTGATGTAGATAGCAGGTTAATTAAGAAAAGTTGTGTCGATTTGCGATAGGTAGCTTCTGTCCCCCTGGAATATATCAATGTCGGAGAGTCTGTATCCGCAAGGCAACCTTGCTGGACCAGACAGCCGCCAAGTGGGTTTCGGAGACATGTTCGAATTTCATTTCTCTCGAGCGAGGGGTGTGGCCATCCCTCCATATCTACTAGTACCCTAGGGTATTATTGCCAGCATTGAATTTGTCCATTACGGCAAGCCGGCGCTGGTCCCGTTCATTTCTCCCGTCATCGCACGGCCAGAGATTGAAGCGAACAAATCCCAGTCCTCTTCATATAATTGGAGTAGCCTCTGGTGCTCAGGTAGTGATACACCATCCCCAAGTTTTATATTGCCGTAGATGTCTGCCCACGGCTTAGTACCTGAATCGTGTACTTCGAATACCCCGTAACATCAGCGGCTTTATGACTCCACCTTGCTGATTTGAAGTGGTTCAGACGACATTGTCAGCACGGATCAGTTTGTTTGCACCCCATATCCTCGTACTTCCTGGTATCATATCCGTGTATTGAAATTCTCAAACCTTCTTTTCTTGAATGATACAGCCTCGACCCAATTGTCTATAAACAGGAGTATAAACACCAGAAGGATTATCACAGCCGCGACAAGGGGCCCCAAGATAGAGAAGACGGTGAAGCCTAGGGAAACCAATTGGAATACATGATTCTCTCTAAGGGATGTTGCCAATCCAACCTGCATGGCAGTGAGCACGACCGCAATATAGATAGTTGCCGTTGCGAGCCAGGCAAGATTGTCCTGAAAATAGGCCCCATAATGCTGCCAGCTTGGCATGTAGCCCCTGAAGATAGACCGGCCCGAGAGTATATAAATCTTGTTAAGACGGCCAAGACGAAGCTCCCCATAAAGAAATCGTGCGTCTACCTGACGGTCGATGTCTTCAATGCTGAGAATCTCGGTCGCAAGAGACCTCCAGTGGCGCCAGGCCACTTCCTTTGGAATCAGATGTCTCTCCTTTGCGATAAATAAATCGCTTTCATGGCTGATCATGCCCAAATAAGAGGAAAGGAAACCGAGCGCCAGTCGACGAAGGTTCTGGCGGCAGTCCCGGTCGTCCGGACAGGGGCAGTCTTGTGGGCACAAGAGACAGTCGCTCCAAAACGCTGGCTCGAGCAGGTAACGAGGGATCGGCTTGAGAAAGATTCGCCCAGCGGTCCAGACCAGATGCATGTTCATATCTTCCGTTATCACAATGTCTCGGCCCAACATAAGTTGATAGTGCAGCGGGCGGGGCGGCATTGGCCTACCGGCTACCCAGAGCCAGTGAAAAACAGAATTCAAACGTTGTAGATCCAACTCTTGTTTGAGGAAAACATGATCGCGAATACTAGGGACATAGAGGCGTATTGGACCGACGCTGCTCTTTTCGCGATAAGATGCCGGCAGGAGGTCATCGTCTGCGGTAGTAACATCCGAGGTCTGCAAGACACGAGTGGAGAATGGGAGCACCTGGTATACGTACTGTCAATCTATTTGGCCGAACAAGACGACACAAGGCATAACACGCGAGTACCTTGTTATGCTGTATTGCCATATCGTCAATTTGTATCCGTGCCCTCTCTCCGCTAATTACCTAGGTAATCAGGTTCGACGTCTGGTGGTGGCAGACTGGACGATCTGATTTGGTATAAGACGCCAACGCGGCCCTTTGCTGGGAATTCCTTAGAAGTATGTAAGAATAATGCTTGCTCATTTACTCAAGGGACAGTGTGATGCCTTGATAATACTCTTGTTGTGGGTAGCTCACTGCTGTATTTGAACGAGTCAACGCTGCACGGCCGTTTGGCGTCCATATCACGCTCTTATAGGGGGTTGAGAGGAGTAGAGGCAGCCAAGCGAGTCCGCCTCAAGGGAACCTTAAATATTGTGACTTTCACCGCGTTGGTCCCGTCTCATCTTTATGGCTCTGCGATGAAGGCCGCGGGCGGTGAACACTCTTCAGCGTCAGTTTGTCCTTCAAAGGGTGTTATGCAACCTATATGGAGAGTTGTATACGGTCCTCTGGCCACATTTTGCTTAGACATATCCGTGGGCGCGCGATTTTGAGCTCACAGGACTTCCTTCCAGCTGAAACAATCGGGGCAAAGATTGCACCGGCCTCCAGCCGAGCCTCACATACACACTATAGTACTTCCTCTGGAAATAAATGACCATCGGAGGCGGTATTACCAATCTTGGGATACAGATCGCACCGTCAGCCGGTCTTCTTACCTCATATTGGTGCGGTAACACAAGCAACGCGTCTATTTAGCGTCTTAGCTGTACGAATTCGGGTCTATCCTGCACACCTCAGCAGCGCCAAGAGAATCATGGCAGAGCCTTGCACTGGTTGACACACTCAGCACGCACAGTCGTAAGGCCCCAATACAGGACAAGACAAGGGAGCACTTGAGGGCGTGTGTTAATATCAGCATAAACCTGATCAACCAAAAATAATGTCAAATTGTATCTATAGGAGGCGCGGGTGACAAACCTACTGGAGAGGCATATTATCTTCATTGCAATGACTACAGTACTGGAATCTCGTATTCACCATATACGTTCAGGAGTAAGGCTCAGTTAGGCGTGTGGCAGCCCTTTCAGTGCGGGATTACATTATGAATCCATTTTGTAAGCACGTGCAGGAAGATTGGCTCAAAATCGGAAAGCCTCGATGCAGCTCGACGCTTCGAGGCAATAAAAATAGCGACGCCTAGGCCACCTCAAGAGGACGCCACCAGCCCATGCCAAGCAACATTTCCACCATTTATTGGAAGCGCTTCTTCAGTCCCCAAGCCTAGCGCGGCCAAAATATCGCGTGCACCCACGTGTAACGATATAGCGCCTGTCAGCGTTGCCAGATCAATCGTGGCGAAGAGTCTAAGATGTTTGTCCCCCCGGAAGGGGTCACTTTCCAGGCTCGCATAGGCAGTGGGGGCGGTCGATCTGTGCGGCTAAAGGCCAGTATCTAGTTCACACCATGTCGTTCAGCAACATTGGTCAGTACGTGAGACCCGGACTGATATCGACTGACGTGAATATGAGTCACTGATGCGGCTCTGCTCGGACGAACTTGTTTCCAATCAGTCCGATCCGGGATAATGAGATCCATGGATGGACTATTGGGCTATTTGGAGATGCTCCTCCGCTTATTATAATCGGAATTCTTATCACGGCGTTGCCTATTCTTGACAGTTACCGCCTGTACCAAGCCACATTGATTCGTCCCCCGAATTTCTGACACAGACTATCCGCAGCAAACTTGGAAACAATATGAACGGATACACAGGACTATCACCGGCGCAATATACCACTACACAGAGCTACTACTTGCCGTCTAGGGCGCCGAACAGTATCGAACTACTGACAGTGCCGGTGTCTAGCCTGAAAAGTCTCGGGCTTAAAAAGCCTATAGACATTGTTGCCCACTGGACAATATGTATCAACGGCGTGTGTTATGAGCTAGCGAGACAATCGAACAAAAAGGAACCATACTCCTACAGACCTCTGAGTCTAGGACATTGGACGGAAAAGCGAAGAACTCAGGGAAAGCCAATCGAATCACACCAACTAGGCACTATGGCGCTGCCATATCCGCATGCTCTGATTCATGAAGTGGGTGAGTGCTCGCCTTTCATGTCCAGGGGCCTTGTCTCGTTGCACACATGTGCACCTTCAGCTTCTCCAGCTAACTAACAATGCTCACAGCTATAATGGTATGGGAACGATCGTTGAAGAAGAAATACGCATACGATGATCGCAACTGTCAAGTTTTTATCCGGCTCTTAGTTGAGTTGATTGGGAGTCCTGGCGCCAGGGCTGAGTTTCCAGCTTTTCTTGACAAGTGGGTAAAGGGTGCGGGTAATACTCGTGACGGTAGCTTTTTTGCAGTCGCAGCAGGGGCCACTACGTTCGCCGCCCTTGGTGTAGGTTCCCTTGTGCTGGATCCCACCGGTGTTACTGCTGCCGGTTTTATGCTCGCAGTCCAGACTACTCTTAGGTCGAGCACATGGTTGCTGACTGAAAGACATCTCAAAGGGGAGGCGATCAAGGATGGACAGAAAGAGATAAGAGTGGAGATGAAGAAGAGAGGGAGACCGCTTGCGGAATCGTAGAACAGCACGCGCAGCAGTTGCAAATGAGAAAAGACGGACGATATTCCACAGTGCTGAATTGGCCCGGTGACGCTAATATTGTAAACGTGATCTTGGTCCTATACTGGGCCGGCTTGAAGAAACATATCTGCCCCCACACGCAGTGCTGGCAAGAATGCGAGCCCTGCTCAAGCCAAACCGGTCTCCATACGGCGTTAGGTGGTTGCACGACATCTTACAATTCAACCACTCCCAGCTGATTACTTGAATCACAATCTGAAGGCGCCAAAGGTCCAAAAGGCTAGTCAGTGGATATGATGATTTGAGCTACACTGAGGATCGACCAGATTCTATCACACAGCTTCTAACTTGAGTCTTGGGGGAGTTTCCAAGGGCTGAAAGCACGTCCGGTACTCTATCAGAGCTCTGAGGTCAGGACTGGGTAGAAGTAGCTGCCTCTACACTCGTTAGTTGCCGCGTTTCAGGGCTGCACTGCGTGACGTATAAAGCTTCTCGGAGTATCTGTTGGCAGTGGAAGGAATGTACCCGTGATGCCTGGTATTTGCGTTTGTAGTGATGATTATTGATCGAGGTATGGCAAACTTCACTCGAAAATAATGCGAAATAAGAGTGCCACGAACGTACAGATCACATTGCATAAATGATCATTATCGATTGCTATATATTGATCAATGTTATAAAGAGCGTGCATCTGAATTATTTTAGTAAAGCAGATTTGCGGGTTGACGAAGCATGCACAGATAAGCAAGGCTTGGACAATCGCTGTCTCGTGGACTCATTTCCGATTTTACATGTTCGTGCGCATTATATACACGCTGCGAGTGATCGGGAAACCATTCCTCAGAAGACAGGATCTTGGTACTGTGCCCTAAGTTAGCATATTGCCGGCTTGATGCACGTTATATCCTGCAAGCGCAACTCTCAGCCTTCGTCCGATGCCCGCTCACAGCGCTGAGACGACTTCCCGAAACAACTTGACGTGCTCTGCGCAGCCGTGATCTACAGGCTTCCGACGAGCTAGAAATCTTAAAGAACTTGAACGGAGAAGACGCGATTGGAAGACCAAATAATTAGTCCAAGTGGTCGCGGCCGTGCTTGGCATGATGATATTGGATGAAGCGGCCGACTGATCTTATACTCACCTGGCTTATAAGGCAGACGGTGAAACCCGTACCCTCACCGGGCAATGGACGATCATTAAGGCTAGAGACACGGGGAATGGAGGATAATAGGGTTTAGGTCAGCTCCAAATCTCTTGCCACCAGTCGTGTCATCCAATGCTTCAGACGATGCATATTCCTTGTCGGCTTTCAAATCTACGCGCCGACAGGAAGATCTCGACAGAATCAGAAGTCGAACTCGTTAGCAATCTTGTCGCCACTTGCTGAATCTGGAAAGAAGAGAGATTAGAATTGGGTTTAAGTTTTCCCTTGGAACAATGTGCGCTTGAGCATTGGCTCAACCCGTCCGGCTCCCCGTTGAACTGACACTTGCGCATGGCGCTGAACGAACCCGAGGACAACAATGCGTTGGGTTCTCCCTGATCCCCAGTATTGTCCGTGAAGACATCAATTTCGCTTCAATCCCCCTGGGTTAATGGAACCCACTTGATGACAGCGGAATCCAGATATCCCACCTGGGCGGACCAGGCACATAGTCAGGGAGCGCGCGCCTCGCAAGGTTCCGCTCAAGGATGGCCGCCGCTCGCTGGCGGCCGAGGGTCGCACCCTGTGTGGAGAACCACCCTTCTCGTGGTAGATCGTCCGAACAAGCTTCTTGAAACCTTGAAAGCTTGTGTGGCCCTCTCGTTGGCCTAGCCATGTGTTTGTCACCTAAATTGTTACCGACGCAGCTCACCGCACTTCAATGTTACACATCCCGTCGGCCTGGCCCCTGTGGGCTAGATCTCCACCTGATTGTTGTCCATGCGAGTCAAACTTATTGTGGAGGTCCCGTAGAAATTAATCCATGCCTCTGGACCGCCTAGGCCCCTCTCGCATCGGTCGGTAGAGCTGCATGTGTAGTTACTATAGTACAGAGGCTCGCTTTCGGAATACAGACTGGGAACTTTCCAGTCGGAGCTGATAAGGTCGTGTCGATCCTACGTAACCGGTGCCATCCAAGCTAATATTTCGCACATGTGCGATGGGATGCTGCCGGGGAGGGACAAGCGGGGCGTGCGGTCGGTCCAAATGCCGATACGCGGAAGCGGTAGCTGCGAATACTTCGCCGTTGTTCTCTCCTTTTCATTAACCTTTTGAGCATATCTGCCAATCCCGGCCACACACTCCTCAAAATTGGTTTGTAGACTGTGAGGCTCAACTTTGGGATCTATAACTCAAGTGAGGCGCCGATCGACACATTCTTTGTCCAGTCTGACAGTCATTCCTTTCTTTTTCTCGGTCACTGTATACACGAAGTCTCCGGACAAGTCCCGTCAAATATCCAAAATGATATCAAGAGTGGGAACTGTCGCCCTCGCCGGGTTCGCCGGCCTGTCTGGTCTGGCTCAGGCTGTGCCTTATGCTCAACATCGTCCCAAGGGCACAACTGGCTGTCCATCATTGAACAGCAGCACATTCGTTATCGACGAATTCCAATTGTACCCAGAGAATGCGAAGTTCGACCCCAACCGCTGCTTGGTCTATTTCGGGTAAGTTCTGATTAGTGAGGAATCTTGCTTCAGTCTCTGGAACAACTCTCATGTCAGGGAAAGCGTACATATGCCTAATGACAATGAACAGTATCCTCTTCAATGCCTCGGTCGGAGTCTTCAACCCATACACTAAGGACCTGGAGACCATCCTCCTGCCCGGGATATCAGGCGACCCAGCCCTCCACCTCGGCCCGGCACTACCGGATGCGCAGGGCCACCTGACCGTCCTCGTCGACGCAGGTGCTGCCTTCAACACCGCGGGCCAGGATGTCTCAGGCGCCAACATCGTCCTCAAGTACGACTTCGACAAGCGTCAGGTAATCTGGCAGCGCAATATCACTGAGCTGATCACCCAGGGCGCATGGGGCGGGTTCCAGGACGTCGAGCACGACAAGGACGGCAACATCTACATCGTGGGGACGTACCCGGGCACCGTGCTGCGCGTGGACAAGGACGGCAACGGGCTGAAGCCTTTCTTCCTCCCACCTGCAGATGAGCTGACCAACACGACCAATGCTGGATTCGGCGGCCTCGCGTCAATCCGGGAGCGCGACTTGATCTTGACCAACAACAACGTCGACGGCCAGATCTACCGCTTCGACGGGGTCAGTGGCAGCGAGACTGGCACGCCTGTGCTCATCCCCCGCACTGGCCCCAACGGCACGCAGCCTTCGGCGCCTATCGGCTTCAGTGACGCTATCCTCCTGCCGGCCAAGTACAACAACACTGTCCTGCTGGTTGCTGAGGACGCTGCCGGCGTGTGGGTCATCAGGTCGAAGGATGGGAAGTGGGAGAGTGCTGAGACGCTGGGTCTGGTTTCCAACAACATCCCTGAGGCCCAGGGCGGTCAGGTCCCAGCCGCTGTCCAGATTGGTCCGGACGCTCTGTTCATGCTCGAGGAATATTTCACGGACCCAATCGTGGAGGGCACTAATGCTGGCAACAGGAGTTCCTTCCCGATGGTGAGCATCACTGCGCAGGTGGATGAGTTGTTGCGCAAGTCTCGATAGTCAATTGTTAAATTGGATTCTGAGCGGCCATGTTACATACGTCCAGGCAATGCCATGTAAATAATTCCCATAGTACTTAATACTCGCTGTTAAGCGGTTGACTTTACTCGCCACTCCTCAGTCTCTTGAACATTCACCACTCTATGAAGGCACCACGTACACTTTATATGTATGGGGGATTGGAGACGCAACCGCTATATGTATGAGGGATGGGAAAAATAACCGCTCCTCAGTCACATGGGATCCTTTTGCTTTCGACATTCTGGTCATGGGCTGACTGGCGCTGCCGGAAGACTATTCACCTGGGAGCCCTAGGCAGCAAGAGTTAACAATGAGCGAACACCATCGCTTGCTCAGGCAGACGGCGACGATCAGCTGAATTGAAGAGCAAATAACCAAGGCAACATGTCTCAGAGACTTATCAAGTAGGTGATCCAAGGTGATGTCACAGCATACACGAGATTTCGGTGGGCGAGTGCCATTTTTTCTCCCGCAAGATACAAGCTGGCTCATTCCTCGAAACATAAAAGATTTCAAGACGATCAAATCTCGATTCATTCCCTAGTTAGCAATGCTAAGTAGCAGGTGTTAGGTTAGAACATACCCTCTCATCAGCTCTAGAAGAACCTTGCCTCGCGCAGCTCTTCTAGTCTTCCTATAATCTGCGCAACAGCCTGGAGCCCTAGAAGAGGGAAACGAAAAAAAAAAAAGGAACAAAGAAAGAACCCAGTACTTAATCGTTGAGGCAGCACATTAGAGGAAAGGGAGAAGGGAGTGGATTACTTACATTATTGCAGACCGGAAGATTCCCTGAAACCAAGTGGCCGAAGCCTTAGGCTGTACTCTCTGGCCCTCAGACCATTTTTCTCGTCTTTGCATTGACTGCAGTCAGAGGACCCTTGTCGACTCTGCTGTTTTGCAATGGCAAATTCTCTTCGTTGTTCACAGTTGCATATGATGAGTATGTAAACTGATCCCGACTCGCCCCAAGTTGGGCACACCCCTTTTTGAACCGCTTGCGGCTCGAACACACGGCCCTGCGACTTAGTTAGTTAGCTGAATGAAGTGTGCAGCCTTAACGATTGAGCTACTGGGTTAGTGAACCAGGGTGTGTGGCTCTTTTAAGTAGGGTGGTGTGTGTGTGAGGTAAGGAAGGTCGAAGACTAGGCAAAAAAAGAACCCATAGCTTATTTATTAAGGCGATACTGTGCGTTAGGGGGTGGGGTTATTTACTTACCGCGATGCAGTCCTGACAGGAAGGGCTGGTGTGCCTCTTCGGGGCTGGATTGCCTGAGTTAAAAACTTGCCTTGCGGCGTGGCTGAGGTGCCTGACAGGAAGAGCTGGTGTGTATCTTCTGGCTGGTGTGCCTGGGAGAAAGTGTTGCCGTGGG
Source organism: Diaporthe longicolla (assembly GCA_000800745.1). Classification (NCBI taxonomy): domain Eukaryota; kingdom Fungi; phylum Ascomycota; class Sordariomycetes; order Diaporthales; family Diaporthaceae; genus Diaporthe; species Diaporthe longicolla. Next base: position 279,638 of record JUJX01000011.1, on the reverse strand, counting down.
GCGAAGGTTGCCTGCGAGCGGCGAAGTCTTTTCCTTCTAATCTTCTAAGGAGTTGAACTTACAGCCCTGCGATCAGTTAGTGAAATACAATTCAAGTTGTACAGCCTTGACAATTAAGCTACTAGGTTAGGAAAATAGGCTATGTGGCTCTCTTAAATGGGATGGTCTTTGGCAGGGACGGCTGAAGACTGTGTAAAAAAAAAGACCTAGAGCTTGTTTATTAAGGTGACGGTGTTGGGGGAAGGGGATGGTTTACTTACTGTATTGTAGACCTGGTGACAGACTGTTTTCACAGCACAGTTGCCTCTTCAGGGTTGGCACGAGTGCCCTTAGAACTGATGGAGATTGTGAACACCCCAGAGGGATGCCACAGTTGCCTTGCGATGTCTCGTCAAGCCACTTCAGGGCACGTTGGCCTAAGGTGTTTTCTTCTGATTCTCTTCAAGTTGTTTTAGGAAATTTGTCCATGGGTTGGTTGTCTTCTGTTTCTCTTCAAGTGGTTTCAAGGATTTCCTTATGCTGTCTTCTGATACTGTTTCTTAGGTCGCAATAACGGTAGGGCGTCGAAGGCCTCAATCTTTTTTTTTTCTATCATAATCTCGCAACGAATCGAAGTGGGGTCCTATAATCTGGTCAGTTTAATTCAATTGCAGTGTCCCGCCTTGACAATTGAGCTACTGGGTTGGAATCAGTTGTGTAATGATCTCTAAAATGGGACGGTCTCGCTCAGGCGGCCCTGCAGCACATGGAACAAGGGCCGTTTCCTCCTACCTGCACGCTTTACCCATGCCATCAAGCCCACCTTCTGACTCCCATCATTGGCGTGACTTACCATTTCTCACATGAACCCTGTGCATTGGTTCTGACAATGCCACCTTCACTCAGCGGCCAACGTATCACTTTGCCTTGATCAACTTGCTTGCCTGGATGTGAGCTGCGGTTTCATCTTGTTTGAGTCCAATGCTTCACTAGGGATAAGTCAAAGTCTTTGCTGGGCTGCTTACTCTTTGTCCGGTCACTGCAGGCACTGACTGAAGGCCAAAGAGACTATCAGCTTCATCTGTTCTGAGTCACGATGCCCTGTTTCCAAGTCACCTACAAGAATTGTTCCCTCTGGCAGGGATATTTCAAACTAATTTAGGAGCCACGCAATTAGACTGGGCCACAAGAACTTCGTAAAAGCATATTTCATGTTGAGTCAGATTTGTTTGTCATTGATAAACATCAAAAACAGGACGATTTTACAAATTTTGTAAGTTGTCAACGTCGACTGATTGAAAGCCATGCTGGGAGAGTCAAAGAAGGTCGCTGACCAAGCGAGGCCTGAGAAACAAGCACCTCAACTTAAACGTTCAAAAGCATCGATCAGGGAAACCCGAAGGCTGAGTGGCAGAGACTGCTCCAGTCCAGAAAAGGCACCCGACAAGATGGGTTCCATGCTGTCGAGTGTCACTAAACACATCACTCCAAAAGCCTTGACAGCACATAGCAACTCAGGTATGAAATCATCAACCAACCTGTACGACTCATCTCATCTAATAGCCCCAGAACCCGATGAGATCCTATGCAGGCCTGGCAGTGCTTTCAGCCGCGAGCATGAGGCAGGCCCCGATGCCTCGCTCCAGTCCAGTTTGTTGTGGCCATATGTGAGCAGCCACACTCACGGCGACAACTCAGAGTCAGAGCATCCTCTCAGGTTTCGTCGACCGGCGCTGTATGAGGAATACTGGGCCGATGAATCAGAATGAATGTGCGGTCAAAAAAACGCACCACGGGTCTAGGAGTGAGGATCACCATGGGGTCAAATTGACGAAAGACCCACACTGTCACTTGCCAGGTAGTTGTAACCTCAGGGTGCTCGGACGACCCGAGATCAGACATCGTAGCATAACTATTGGGAAAATGGAAGCAGCCTTGTAACTTACAGACAGTCTACGCCTCTATTTTGATTGATCACGAATGTGCTGACCCCGTTCCCGACTCACGGAGAGAGAACTGTCCATGACGTGTTCGTAGGAGTGCTATCAATGCCCAGGTGTGCCAGAAATATGTTCTTCAATTCCCTGGGGGCCTGGAGGGAGAATGAGTGTTTGTGACTCCGTCGCAGTCAGCATCGTCATGCAAACCTCGTCGTGACCAAATCGGATGAACCCATTCATAAGAGCGGAAAGCTGTGACCTATGTAAATACTCTCAAACCATATTCCTCTTTTCTCCGCATTTCGCTAGACTAAACCGTCAAGTTATCCCTTCTCAAAACACCCCAATCATCCTCACCGACGACTCCACTCTACATACGGCCAGCACTCATTACAGAGAAGCATAAACAGTCAGTTTCTGATGGCTACTCATTCTACATTGGGAGAGATGGGGGAGGCACGGGATATCATCAGAAGCATATACAACGCCGCACACATTCTGGCCTGCAACGATCCACGCTGTCCCTGGGCTCAACTTTCGAATGAGCCCTCGGCATCCACCACCAGTGCAGGCGCCTCGCCTCGGGAAGAGGCAGTGCTTCTAATCCTATTCGGCCTCGCTGAAAACATTGGTGAATGTCTCGACCTACTCCGCATATTGGTAGAGGACAGGGACGAGGCCAGCAGCCTCGCCCACCCGTCCACGTCCAGCACCGCAACCTCGCGCTCGAGCACAGAGGACACATACTTCGAACCCCACGAAAGCGTGGATAGTCCCCCTAGCCCTGGCCTATATCGCGACCAGTGGACACAGACACCTGCACTCTCGCCGCCCGCGTACACTGCCTTCCTCCGTGATTATCCCCGGGAGCCTCCACGAGCACCGGCGCCCTCTCCGGCGGCTTCGGAAAGAACCACACCAGGTGATGGAACTCCACTTACCGAAATCCAAGAGGGAGCGAACCGCCATAATTAGATCGAGCAGGTTCGAGCAAGAAGTTTAACCTAGCCGCTTTTTCAGGGAAGTGTATAATGTAGGGGTGGTGCTCGAAGCATCTATATTGTCTGTAGCTCCCTGTCTTCTGGTAGTGATATACAGCGGGAACAGTGAGCTGTTTGTTACGCCAGAGATGGTGGTGAATATCATCTTATAATGACTGAAAGGGTGAAGCACAGCTTCGTGTACGGACTTTATCACACGTGTGTCACGCATGTAGGTCTGACGCGGGCCGGGAATGGACATGAAAATTCAAACGAGTTAAAAGTAATCTCCTAGTTTGCCAAAGTCGGGGTTCAAATGTTGTTACAACAAATAGACCATGTGTGTGAGTCTTAAAGCTCAACAAGCGATCAATTTTACATACACCCCTGTTAGTTGTTCCCGTTTTCTCAGCAAATTCAGTAACAACGTGCTATTATGGATTAAGGGTGTCTCATCCCCGCCAGCCATCAAGCACTTGATAAAGGGGTTAGTAGTAACATAGATATATAAGAAGAAGAGAAGGGAAAAGCGTCTACCAGTTGTTGCGGTATTCATAATTGGCCAACCACTGCATGTGTGGTTTCCTGTAGCTGGTCAGTTTTCTGTCACCACCTTCGAAAAAGCTCTGACATACCTGTTTCCAGAAGAATCGAAAGATTTGCTCCGCGCGAGACGACCAGATTCTTGGCGGGTGGATTTCAGATCACGCGGCAGGTCGAACACAAAAACATCTTGAGTCTGAAACCACTCCTTTACTTGCTCGAGGATTGCAGTCAATGGGACGATGTGGATATCCCCGAAAGGATTGGCAGCTACGACCATGCCGTAAAGCTCGCCAGATAGAGAATCGGTAACGATGGAACCAGAATCTCCCTTCCGCACGTCTGAAAGGATAAGTATTAGTTCCCTCGAAGTGGTGCTAGATAGTGCTCTGGATCACATTGCTTTGTTCTGCAACTTACGAAAACTTTCGGGGACGCGTCCTAATGTCCAGGTTTCGGTTGCCTGTGTACCTTTTGCCCCACCCATGTACGAAGGGACGTTGTAAAGCGTTGCCGGTACATCAAGATGTGCCCTTGTGTTGACAAAGACATCCAGGCACCGTTTCGGAAGATGCTTTGCAACGATTCTCCGATCAGCTGCGGTGGCAAAGGTCGCCTTTCCCAAACCCAGGTCCACTAGGGCCCAGTCGAGATTCGCATGCTTTTGAACCCACGCCGATGTGTCCTCACGCGGCGGGATACAGACCAGAGCTTTTCCAAGACGGACTTCATTCCCACGACTGTTCAAGGGTGAGGCCGGACGCAAGTCCATCTTATCTTTTCCATAATTATCCTTTTCAGGGCCAGGAGCTATGTCATATTCGTCATCCGAGTCTTCATCAGAATCGTCAGTGTCCATGTCATGGGCTCCATCTCCGGTGTTAGAAGAGTTGTAGAAGGCGTGTGCTGTAGTAAGCCCGAATCGAGCACCGGCAACTTGAATAATGCAGCTCATGGTTGCGATATATCTTCTTTCTTCGTCGCTTTCCATAATGTGAACACCCCATGGCGCACGCCCTATCTTTGCATCGCCAAAAATGTTGCCTGTGTCTTGCTTCTCTGGTATGACAACTGTGACTTCATGAAGTGCAAGCATATCAATGGGCTGCGCCCAGAAAAAGAGCCCAAATGAGACGACGCTACTGGACATCCGAGTCCAGCTTCCTTGCCCCAACATCAATGATGATCTTAGGGCTGTTGTCGAGAGCCCAAAGGAGAAGGGGCCAGACATCCACGATTCTTTTTGCAATTGCGATAGTATGTGTGGTTTTGTCAGGAGCGATTTAAGCTTCCTCAATTTCTTGAGTGGACAAAAAACCACTATTGACGGAGTAGCGTCTGCCAAGGAAGGACCACACAGTCGCAACTCATAGCTGATGTGCCTGGTGAAGTCAGAAAGCTTGGGATCTGCCTCAACATTTCGCCGGAATATATCCTGTAGCACAGTAAATCGATCTCGATGAGCTTGGCTGATACTATTGGAGGCATCGGGGAATATATAAGTCGGGCGGCGGATGTAGGGGATCTTTACAGCTTTGCCATTCGGAACCGAAGACGTTGTGGATGATGGGTCTGTGACGAGGCTTCGGGGCTCTGAAAATGAAATTTCGATGTCCCCAGAAGCTTGTTGTGAGGATTCCCCGGCTGCATGGCGTAATCCACCAGGATGCTCAGATGCCAGAGAGCTTGACTCTCCTGGCGGGCCTGCGACTCTCCTAGCTCTAAGTCTAAGTCGGTGTTAGTGGGTCACATATGGAGAAGGCGCAGGCTACTCACCGGAATGGAGAGGTCTCTCGTGCTGAAGATGACGAAGTGGCAGCAGCCTCAGTAGATGATAGACTTTCCATCGTAAGCGAGGGGCCGCTAAGTCTCGTACGCTGCCTCACAAAGATTTTGAGCCGACCGAAAGAGGTGAACGTGATGTCAGCTGTGTTTCATGCCAGTGTTATACAGCCACTGTCTGAGACCACGAATCTTCTGACTCGGGGAAAAGGGATATTAGTTCGCGGGAATTTTTTGACCAAGGCCCTTCGAAAGTGTTGTAAATTTCAATGTGAGGGGAAACTGACGCAGCAGCCAATTTCACCAATCACGACAAAAGGTTGCCCTGCAGTCTGCTTCACAGGTGGCTGCGTGACAGCCACTCGAGAGTGTAACACAACATACAAGTGCTTACTAGCTGCAGAAGCCTCTCCCAATAAAGTCGATATGCCCATCTTTGCCGCTATTGAAGATCTGAGAACCCTATTATTTCAGAGAACCCAAATCAAGCCTCTCGTCAAGCACGGACATTTCTGCCTCAATAATGGAATTCGGCAGCCCAAATAGCACGGACCGGAAGAAGCTAATTGAAGAAATTTGCCATGTGAATGCACAAAATGATGCATTTATGCGCTTCTATACTTCGATTTGGCGTAGCTCAGACGAAGTCTTCTCCATCTCCATGCGGAAGCCAGTTCTAAGAGATCATGCGGACGTCATCGAGGCAATCAAATCATTAAGACGAAATGCGGCCCTATCCAAGAACTCATTTCAACATCAGGCATTCGGCGATGTTGAAGAGATGGAGAAGGAGGACTTAGCTAGGCGACTTGTCAAGACAGCTTTCATGATCGACTGCGCATCAAAGGACTACCTTTCGAACAATTACCAGCTTGATCGCTCGTTTCCTGTGAAGTGGGAGTCTGTACAGACCTTTATTGAATTCCTCGAAAACACCTTCACAGTGACAGGATCTCTACCATTTCACGCGATGTCCTCTAACCGCGCTTTGAGGGCATGGAAACTCAAGCGGAGACATGGCATCCGATTCGTGCCCACGAACGACCTGGTTCAGCATTTACTTTACGATTCCCGGGCTTGCACAATAAAGATATTCCATCAGACGGCTTACATCAAAGCCCATTTGGCGCACACGGCCAAGCTTCCCTTGGAGACCAAATTCGGCGAGTCTGTAGAGAGGTACGTCACATCCCCTCTTTCTACCAACAACACTTGTAAACCTTGGAATATTCACATGATCATCTGGTAGTGGTTCATTACCGCCTCAGTTGCTCCTAGAGACACTCCTAACGCTGTATTATGTCTTGTTCCCCGTATCAACCGATAAGAGAACAGCGAAGTTTACGAAGTCATTTGTGAACAAAAAGAAACTTGACCCAGACCTCATGATAGACAACGGAAGCATTCGTGTCATCCCTCCGGATTTCAAATTCGTCTTTTGGGCAGAGAGACTGAGGATTCTGGAAGAAATCACAGCGAATCCGCCCCCGCGCAACAAAATCGTATCGTGGATGGAGAGACACACCTCTGAGAGGAATGCATTGACAGTGGCAATAATTGGTCTTTTCCTGGCAGCCTTGTTTGGATTTCTTGGTCTCCTCGTCGGTATTGCCCAGCTCGTTGTTTCTGTGCTAGCATGGAAGCACCCAGCCTCATCTACAGCCTGAGCAGTCTAACTCGACAGATTTTGCACTTTGGATCTGATTTTGTGGCTACTGCTTAAGTATTGCTCGCTTTACACTGGAAGTGCGTCTCGATGCTTGAGTTTTGGGAGTGTTGACGATGCGACCATCACCAGAATTAGGAGTGGACCCAAGACCCTGGTGGCACTGTTGGCGGGCCTTCCCGAAACGGGAACCAACAGCCTTAGACTAACAATCCATTGGTTTGGCATTCTCCACTGCTTTCGTGTACTAAATCTTATAATTACAACGTTCCCGCCTTCCATGGCTTTGACCCTTCGAGGGTCACGTCTTGGAATCATTCCTTTTTCTTCTCGACCGGTTGGTTGCGCTTTCCAACACAAGAGTTTTCCAGGCGTTGATTTTTGCTTCTGTTTCAAGGAAGACCGACCATGGCTCCCTCGTTCGCCAGTCTTTGGGCGCAAATGTTCCCCCGTGCGCCTACCTTCACGGAGAAGGACGCACCAGATCTCACAGGCAAGGTCAGTCATGATGCCAACCACATCATTCGCACAACCTTGGAAGACTGCAGGTCCAGAGCTGATTCAAACTCAACAGGTCTACATAGTAACCGGTTCGACGTCCGGGATGGGGCTGGAGCTAGCCCGCATTCTGTACTCAAAGAACGCCAAGGTCTACATAGCAGCCCGAGAAGAAGGCAGCGCTATCGCGAGCATCAAGCAGGCCGAGCCCGCGTCCCAGGGCGAGCTGGTCTTCCTGCACCTGGATCTCGCCGACCTGAACTCGGTCAAGGAGTCGGCAGAGCACTTCTTATCGACTGAGACGAAACTCCATGTGCTCTTCAACAACGCAGGCTACATGGCCGCGGACGACAAGAAGATGGAGACCACGGCGCAGGGTTACGAGAAGCAGCTTGGCGTCATGTGCCTGGGCCCATTCCTCTTCACCAAGCTGCTCACGCCATTGCTTCAGGCCACTGCGGCGGATAAGGTCTCGCTTACGAATGAGGTGCGAGTTGTGTTTGTGTCCTCGTTGGCGGCGGAGTTTTATTATGAGAAGGAGAAGGGGCTTGGGCTGGATCTCGAGAACCTGGACTACCACCGCCCAAAGTCAAGCATGGATCGGTACGGTCTTGCAAAAGTGGGCGTGTGGGCGTACGGTGTTGAGTTTTCGAAGAGATGCAGCGGCGTCTTGGGCGTGCCTCTCAACCCTGGGAACCTGCGGACGGATCTCTTCAGCCAGCAGAACTTTTTATTTAGGCTCCAGGTGCTCCTGATGCACTATCACCCCATCAATGGCGCATACACTCAGCTGTTTGCTGGCCTGTCGCCAGAGGTCACGAGGCTCGGAAGTTATGTCCTGCCCTGGGGTCGCGTCGGGCCGATATGTGACGACTTGCAGAGGGCAGTGAGGCCGGAGAGCGAGGTGGTGTGGACTTGGCGCGCAAGTTCTGGGATTGGAGTGAGAAGCAGGTTGAGCGGTATGTCTGATTGTAGAGACGATGAGATGCTACAATCCGAGCTGGTGGAAAAGCAGGCCGTTTGGAGAAGAGACGTGAGACTGGTTGAAGTGGCAGTGGACGGACGCGTTGAGGCGTCTCGTCGCAGGCAAGCTTACAGAGCTCCTTGCGCTCGAACCCGCTCCCTGGCGCGGGCCACCTTGTTTCAAGTCACTCAAAACTATGCCACCTAGCAATATAAACACAAGGATTCAGCAGCAATCACTGGCAAGGTGGTCGATTTGGGTAGGCGTCAGGTCTCGACTTGTGCTGACGGTCCCAAATTCAGGCTGAGCCGGTATCAGCGATGGTCTCAAGTGCTGCAAAAGACGGAGGTATTTTCTGACTCTTCGGAGGGTCTTTTTGCCTTCTGCGCCTCCTTACTTTTTGCTCCTCTGTCTGTCGCAAGATAACACGCCTCCAGATCGTTTGCCCCATCTGGGAGGATGTTTGTTTGGGTGGTGTCCATGCGATGCCACAGTTAGTTCTCAACATTTGAACTGTTTGTACGTGACTAGTCTGCATTTCACAAAATACCGCGGTCATACTCTTCAGCTTCTTCCATCACCTGTAAAATTCAAACTCGAATTACAACTCCTGTATTTCTGGGATGGCTACATTCCTTGTCATAGGCTTTGGAAATTTTCAGAAAGTCAGCTTCGCGGATTCATCAAGCCACGACGACTTCACTGCCGTTTCTCCTTGTGGTAGCTTTCTCTAAGTCAATTTCTAGAAACAAATGTTCATCGGACTGCCTTCTAGCACTATTTATCTGTAAGATCTGGGAAAGCCTCTATGTGTCGGTTCGTGCACTATGTTTAGTACACTAGCCCAGTCTAATGTTCCCTGCTGTAGTCCCACCCGCCAACAGGCCAGAGCCACGGGCCAGCACCATTCTGCTGGCATCTGATCTTTCCGACAGATTCGTTGTCCTTGATAGCGAGTGGCAATTCCCTTGCGTAATAAACAGTGCTTTGAGCCTCTTTTCAGCCGGTTGAGACTGAAGGCACCGGATCATCGTCGTTATTGGTTCCAAGTGTTCTCGGCAATCTATTAGATCGAAGCCAGAAACGACACAGATCAAACCACGAAGGTCCGCCGATAACAGCATTTCAAGCATTTTGAGTGCTTGAGGGATGCTTTGGGGAGTCCCATCCATTTTCTCAAGATCTTGCGCTGTCAAACCAGATTCTTCATCGAATGTGGTGGGAATGACTCGGGCTAATTGGCTGATCAAGGAATAAAGCATGGCAATAAGGCCGGCATCTTGTCTCGAGACTCCTTTTTTCTGGGAGGAATATGTCATTTTGGCGAAGAATGCGATGCATGGTAGATCAAGTCCTTTGGCGGCGTCTGATATGCGCACGCCTATACTCGACAATGCGTTGGAAACTTCTCCAAATGCTGGGCCTTCGACCCACAGCAAACTCGAGCCTGGAGAAGTGATCCATCTTTGTATGTCTGTGACCACTTCACCTGGAATGATCATTCGATCACCCAGGGCTGAATCCAGAGATAGGTCTGCCTTGCCGTCGTCGCCGTATGGGCCCACTAGATTCTGGAGCTCGTGCAGTCCAGGCCGGGCTCGAGTCCCGAGCTGGTGTGTTTTCTCAGTGGATTCTCCTGCGTAAAGTATCCGCCGTTCTGGGATGGCAAATTCTACAGGCTCTCGTCAGTTCCACATCATGATTGCATTTGTTGTGGAAGTCCCGTTTACCTTGCTCACTGTTTGACACGAGCTGTAGGGCGACGGCTGGGGCCAACTCCCTGAAAGGCGCACATGGACCCCAAGTCTCGGCAAGGGCTAGTAGTCTCTCCTCGAGATCGTCAAATCGTGATCGGAATTCGGAGCGGAAGTCGAGAAGAGACCTCTGATGTTCGCTTTGCATGACGTTGACAGATCTAGCAGTGCTGAGTTTCAGCTCATCGCCAACTCGCTTAACCAACGCCTGAATTTTTTGTACTCTTTGCTCGACGTTTTTGTTATAAAACCTTCCGTCGTACGCCTTGCAAAAGCGATTCCATGTCGACGAATACCATTTCATGGTGTGGCATAAAAATTCGAACACTTCACAATAGAGCGTGATGACATGACGCCTGAGTTCGGGGGTATCATCGCAGACTTCGGAGCTTCTTTTCACGTAATTCAGATCTTTGCTGATATTTTCGAGTGCAACACTGAGACCCTCGGCTGTTTTCTCGTGGTTTACAGAAGCCTGCAATCCCGTTAAATCAGAGATAATCCCTTTTGAAAATATTTCCCAGGCATTCAGATTGCCTACCTTGACGATAGATGTCAGCGATCCAGTCAAAAGAGATGTGTACTTGTCCCCATTCGGTATAATGCTGAACAGATATTTGTGAGCATGCATGGTGTCGAGAAAAGTGAAAAGGCGAGCCTTGGCCTTCCCGAAGCCTTTTTCTTTCTTCCTCGCCCACTGAGCCTCTGCATCGTGTACCGCACTCCACAATGTGCTGAGACTTGGTAGTCTGTCTTCAGATAAGCCTCCGATATCTCCGGCATCAAGCTTCAACTGCCGCCACAGTTCTGCCAGCTTTTTCGCCTGCCCTTGAAGAGAACGCATATCCGGGTCACTACGACACGTTAGATCTCATGTACAGTCGAAAGCTTCGAAGTCTCTACCTACCTTTCATATTGGTCAAATCGCAACCATTTCCTCCACTCCTCGGGTTTATTTTCATCGTCTTTCCAAGCGGTCTCGAGGGCGTTGAGGCCCTGAGCGAGCGGATTTCCCGGACTCATTGCTAATACCTGTCCACTATACCTTCTCACAGGTTCTAGTACCTTGTGATCGAACTCTTCGGCACTCATGTTGGTTAGCAGCCTTCGTAGCCACTGGTTGAAGGTGAATCGTCCTTTGAGTGAAGTGTCAATGTTGATCACGGCGTCTTCAAATATGCTACGATTCAATTTCTACTACATCACTGCGGGGAATACCACATCCTTGTCTTCAGTATTAGTACCTGGAGCCTCTGCTGACTTACCTATGTATGCAAATTGAGTACCTATGGTTAGGTACTTCGTTGCCTTCTTTGGCCGTAATACAACATCTTTGACCGGCACCTAGGTGACTGGGGCAGCCCTCTTCATTGGTATACCATTGCTAACTGGCATTAAACGAAGGATTTTGTGAATAGGTCGCTAGTTAGTGGTTGGCCTGACTTTCTGTACCAACAGGGACTCTGGCAGGCCACAAGATTACTTCCAAGACGCAAACACGTCTTGTACCACTCTGGGGCCTGCACCCGGCCATGTTTGCTTACTTGTGCCTCAATATAGTTGCAAATCAATCCACATCTATAGCTTTCAAGGTTTTTATTGGTCTGAAGCTGATTGCTGCACTAGCTGTCTGTGTGCCCTATTTACGCCCTGGATTGCATTCTTTGCGAATGCGTAACCGAAGTCGCACAAAATGACCTCCTCCAAAATCTGAGCAGGCTTTTGAAGCTTGGAGAGCCTTATTCTCGGCGTTCTTGTATTATCCAACCCCGCAAAACTTTATAGGAACTACCTCGCTCTGTTCTTGCTTGGATTGTCAATCTTTTGCCACGGTGCCATCGACTGATCCTCCGTTCTTCCAGACCCAACTGACATCTATTAATACTGCTTGAAGCGGGGCTGCGCCTTGTCTCGGAGGCACGCGCCAAAATGAGCACACCTCCTTTGCATAACGAGGAGACGCTCGTTGAGAAAGGCGTTCCAGTGGTGGGTGATGTTGATGATCAGGTCGATTTGGAGCGACACGGACTGCCCCAGGCCGGAGCAGTACCCAAAAGTCACTGCCGCGAAACCGGTCTGGACCATACAACCCTTGTCGGATTTGGAATTCAAAAGTGTCCGAAATGCAACGACATCATTCAAACCAACAACGTAGTAGCTTCTCGGACTACTTCTGCTATGCCCACTGCGGTGAGACCCGTCGAAATTGAGACCATGGCTGATCCAAATACCAAGCAAGAAGTCTTAAACTTATTGAAAAGACTAAATCGAGGTGTCGAGTCCATGGCAGTCGCGGCGGAGCGCTGGAAAGAGAAAGACGACATCATGAAAGCCCAGTGGGAAGCAGGGCAGGAAAAACGGAAAGCAGAGGCCGCACAGCCCGAGTCAACCGACAGCGAGGATGAATCGATAAGTGGCCTTGGAGTCGACAACCTCGTCCACGCCATTGAATTCCGAGATAAATACGACGTGATAGTAGCTCGTGAGGAGCGCCAGAGTCCTCTCGGAGTGAATGAACTCAGACAGGAGCCGACCGGAGGCGAAATAGCCATCATCACCAATATCATCAAAACCAATATTCCTACGAAGGAATTACAGCAAAGAGACAACATCATCAGAGATGGAATTCTGGGGAATCCCAAAGTGGAATTCACCTCTATCAAACAGAGCATGAACTTGAAGTCAGTGCCGATAATCAAGATCTTGGAGCGGGTGATCAATTACTACCCCGGGCTCAATCTTCAGAGACAAGGGGTCGTTTTGGACGCGCCTTACCACGCATTGGCTCATCATATGCCGGAGCTCGAGAACTTCCGGGATTCTTTTATACCGAAAGTTGCCACCATTGTGTACCTGAAGGAGGGAGTCACGAGTCCCAAAATCGAATCAGCGAGTCAGAATACAGCCGATGATGAGAATAGTGAGGTTGCTTTGAGGCACGTTGACAAGATTCTCGATTTCATGAAGTCTGGGAACATATTCAGCCAACAAGTTGAAGAAGAACGGTCTCGTCATAGGCTGGACCCGCCCTTGTGCACCTTCCCTATGCTCTGGCTCCTGTATAAGCCCGGCACCACAGTTTACATTAGCTCTTCAGCAGGTGTTCAAGCTTTTGTCGTCTCAAGGGTGGAGGCCGATGCAACGCTTTCCGAAAAGTCGAACTTCCTGATGAATCCAGCAACCATGATTCTTTCCCTTTGGCATCTCGCATTTGATGGGACGTTCGTCCGAAGACGGGCGGCGTTCGAGGTCATTGGGTCCTTCGACGGTCCACGACCAATTGCAGACCTCAAGGTTGTCCCTGCAGCGTTTGCGGACAAGGCGGATGGAGGGAAGACGAGGGAAAAACTCGTTGAGCTTGGGAGGAAATGGTACCGCCTGCTTCGAGGAGCGCCACAACAACACTATATGGGCGAGACCATGAGACCCGGTCGAAAGATCGAGGTCAGTAATTCCAAAATACTGATGTCCTAAGGCATCAACAAAATTCAATCGTTTGACGGAGAACCAGCTCGATGCCCGTGTTGTCATTGACAACGACTCGTATTTCAGGACACAGGCCGTGGAAGATGGCCCGATGACGCCGCCACCGCCGCCGCCGCCGCCCCCGCCACCACCTCCGCGGCTAAGGGACATGGACCCATATTCTGTAAACGATATGGGCGAGGATCTCAAGGTGTGCCCATGCAACAAATGTCAAATGAAGCGACCACACCCTATGGAAGGTTTCCCATGGGCAGATTACGATGTCATAGATCCCACTGAAGTAGAGTCCTTGGAACTCTCCGAACATGGAGACCGAGACAAGATGCATCGCTACATTCTGTGCAACCACCAGCTTTGGGGCTTTGTACTCAAATCCCGGGAGTGGGGTAGGCCTATGCAATCAATTTTCGCCTTGGTAGCACAGCAGCTAACTTCTTATACTAAGCGTCTTTGAATGTTGCAAATTGCGAAGAACCAAGGATCAATTCAAGTGCAATCGACGCTCTTGTTTTGAGCAACGAGAGGAAGAGGATGATCAACGCCATCGTACAGAAGCACGCTCATGCTGAAACCAGACCTGTGAAGTCTTCGCGAAGCTGGAGTGCAGACTACATTGAAAATAAAGGTGATGGGCAAATATTCTTGCTCCACGGCGGACCAGGAGTTGGTAAAACATTTGTATGTGAAAGTTTTCTACCGAGAGAAGTCGTGGCAGTTGCGCTGACTTTCATTTAGACTGCTGGCATGTCCGAGTGTTCATATTACTTCGGTTCAGTAGGATATAACGCTAACTTGTGATGTCAGAGTGTATATCAGAGCAAATTGGTCGACCTCTCCTATCACTTACTTCAGCTGACTTCGGAAGCGACGAGGCTGAGATGGAGGAAAATTTGTCCGATTGGTTCAAACTTGCAGAAACCTGGGGCGCGGTCATGTTGCTTGACGAAGCAGATGTCTGGCTGGAAAAAAGACTGGTCTCGGACCTCAAGAGGAACACCTTAGTTGCCGGTATTAACTCCGCTCTTCAAGCAGCCAGGAACTTGCTGACACTAGGACACATACAGTGTTTCTAAGATGCCTAGAATACTATAGAGGTATCATGTTCTTGACAACTAATCGAGTCGGGACTTTCGATGACGCCTTCGTCTCGAGAATACATCTTGCGATCTACTATGAAGACCATGGGGAGGAGGCGCGCAAGCAGATCTGGAAACAATTCTTCGCCAAGCTCGAGAAAGAGCGCAAGAACGAAATCACTGTGGATTCGGGTGCGAAGAAATACGTTCTCAACGACTCTGAAATGCGAAAAGTTCGCTGGAACGGCCGGGAGATCCGAAATGGTAAGCAACTGAAGGAGTCCAAGATCCCTGGTGCCATTGCTGATCAACGGATACTACGGAGGTACAGCTTTCCAGACCGCTGTAGCACTAGCAGAATACCGCTTCAACTTCGAAGGGGGAAAGGCCAGTGGCGAGGAAATGGTCGTCCTGGAGAAACAGGACTTCGAGCAGGTCTGCGAGATGTCTGTGCAATTCAAAGAATACCTGAAATCTGTGCACGGGGCAGATATTCAGGACAGAGCAATGAAAGACAGGATTCGAGCTCCTGTTGATTGAGTACCTCCTCTCTTGGTTGTCATCGCGTTTCTCGAGAGGATGATTGAGCAACTTTCCAGAACCGAATCATTCTATATAGAACATGAAGTTACAGGCAGTCGAGAAGGACAACGAAATCTGAAAACCAGTTGGTGATTCTCTGTGCTTCAACCCAGATTGAGATGCATCGTTGGTGTCGATTCTAGTCTCGAAATCACATAACCGGCATTCCCCCAGGAAGTTCGTCCATCCCTTACACAATGTCAGTCGTTACTTCTGCACAGTACAGACGAAATGTTAAGGAACGAGACAGAACTTACATCCGTCGACATCCTCATCGACAAACTGTGGCATGGTGCACTTGGTCGCATCGGCAGCGGGCTGGCGTGTGAGCTCGGTACAGACGTCTCCCGTGCAGCGCTTATCAAGGGCTCGCTGGAGCGCGTCACCCTTCCAGCCGAATACATAGTCTCCATGTTGGGAGTGCCCAGTTCTACAAAATCCAAGAGCCATTGATTAGTGGGTCCTCCATATACAACGTGTGCGGAGAGGTTGCCACTCACACGTCGCCAGTCGAGTAAACGAATGGCTGGCTGCCATCTTCGGGCCAGATGTTCGGGTCATTGAAGGGGGTCGTGTCCCACATGACTTCGTACATTAACTGCGGGAGGCGCACAGGATGGGTCGACGGACAAGGCCCAGTCGACTCGAACGAACCCGTGCTTGGGTAGGCAACATGGGCCTTGTGGTCAGGGCTGTCGGTGTTTTTGCCATCCCAACACCTACACAATGCGTAAGTCGTTTGCAATTACCAAGGCAATAGATAGAGCTTCACTCACGTGGGAAATGTGATTGTAGTTCTGATGCCGCCACCACACATGCCCTCGGGTAAGGAGGTGGTGTCGCTGCCCGTGCAAGGAGCGCCGCCGAAGGGGTTCTGCTCCATGTTGCTGAAGCAGCGGTGGCAGATCTGCTTCTGCTGTCCTTCCGGGCTCCTAAGGGTGAGATCACCGACGAGCATTCGGAAGCCCTAAGGAATCTCTATTAGAAACCATTCATGGTCCTCAGACAGAAGAATATTGCGACCAAGAAGCACTCACTGGTTGGAAGGCAGTGACCGTCGTCTTCCCATCGTAAGGGGGGATGTAGTAAACTGTGATACCACCGTCCCCACCTTCGAGCCCCAAGTTCAGCATCTGAGGTACCCTCTTATATGTGCCATTCCTCGCCCTGAAGTACAAGTTCGCAGTCCAGTAGTTGGAGAAGTCTTCACTGAACGTGCAGGAGGTACAGGTAGACTCAACCGATGGGTCGTACTCAACGGGCGCCATGGTTGCATTAAACGAGTTACCACCAACGATCTGGTGGTTATGAGAGGACTGTATCCTTCCGGGCTCGACCAAGGGATCGGCTCGCTGGATGACGAGGCGGGAGCACTCAAAGCGAAGCATTGCTGCAGTGGCACAGCAACCATCGGGAGGTGTGAATTGGGCTGCCACGTTTTGGTAGCTCATGA
This sequence comes from Diaporthe longicolla, assembly GCA_000800745.1. Taxonomy (NCBI): domain Eukaryota; kingdom Fungi; phylum Ascomycota; class Sordariomycetes; order Diaporthales; family Diaporthaceae; genus Diaporthe; species Diaporthe longicolla. Next base: position 262,935 of record JUJX01000011.1, on the reverse strand, counting down.
GAGCGGATGCAAGATAGAGGAGCTTCATCTTCACTCGAACACCAAGATCCGGTCAGGTAATTTGTGCAAGGTACTAGCAGGTAGAAACAAATTGACCACATTAGACAAGAGACGGCACGCTGCCTTTTAAACACAGCTCCCAGGGTAACACTCCCACCACATGGTATCTGGATTTCATTTCTTTAGTTGGATTGGGAAGGAGTGCCGTCCACCAATTTCGGCCGTTTTACAATTGCCGTTCAACAGATCGACTCTGTTGCCGCCTCTATATCAACGGGTAAAATGGGTGAGTCGCCGAAGGTGGAGAGGATGTAAGTTGATTGGCGACTCAATATATCCAAGGTAACATCTGAGTGTGACGGTCTATAAAGACCCACGACTACTAACAGATTTCCGCCTGGGCGTACCAAAAGATAATCAGTCTGATTTTTAAAGCTGCCATATATTGTACTAAGAATATCGTGACTGCTACGTGGTATTGCCAACTGCAACTGGTGGCTGCTCCCCAAATGAACCACATCTTGGTTTCACTACTGTCTTGATCAGTACAGTCACATTCTGATCTCACGCTCACCCAATTCGATATGAAGGGTGGTTGGACAGGTGCGAGATGGAGGTACACTAGATCTACAGGATTGTGCTTGTCAAACTATCAGCCTCGTCGGTGCCGAGTTCCGATCAAATGAGTTGACATTCCATAAATGCATGAGATGCCGCGCAACCGCATTTGGCGTGGGCGGCTGTAATCAAGGTTGCTCAAACCGACCCAGGACCAGGACTGCCCAGCACCAAAAGAGTTCTACTAAGACTTCCCAGAGCTTCCAAAACTCTAAATCACAGGGACAGCGTCATCACGATCGAGGGCGCCTGCTTTCGAAACATGCTCTTTGGGCTGAATCTGCATTCGGAGCTTTTTACCAGAATGTCCAGTCCGAGGCTGCGGCCACAAGAGTCAAATTTGATGGCGCAAGGAGATCGGAGCAATAGTTGGTCTTTTCTGGGTCAGTTTAGTAGCGAACCAGCCCGCCACAGTTGGCAGAGAGAAAAGTAACGACAGTAAAGTCTCGTGCATTGCTCTGCATTGTGGTCAAGCGCGGTCTGCGACAAGACGGTGACGCCTTTCCCGGGGATCTTGGCCAGATATGATTTAGAGGGTCTCAGGCGAGGTCAGGGTACCAACGTCAGCCAGGCCGAGGACCTGGAGATCTGGGTCCAGAGTGGCAGGGAGGAGGACCACATGTGGGGCGCCATGCCGCCACTACCGAAAGCAAAAGTTCTAAAACGAGACCAACAACGTGGGACTGGATCTGTGAGCTGCAGCTCGGTGGGCGGGCAGGCGGGCTGGCGGGCAGGCCAGGCGGGCAGGTGGGAAGGTGGGGCATGCGGACCAAGCTTGCCAATTTTACTGCAGGTGCTAGGCGCGGTACTTGGTACTTGCCTAGGGGTCGCACTCCCTGTGCCTCCTGGGCTTCTGGGGCCTGGGCAGTCTGGGGCCGTCCGAATGGCGTCCGACGTTACGCCAACCCTCCCTTTCACCAACCTTCCCGCCGACCCATCTTGTGTCCCCAAGGGCGGTAGGCACATGCGAAAAAACAGGGACGTTACACACACTATTCACACACACTCACACCCCAGACCAGCCAGTAGGGACCCGAGCACATGCCATCCACGATCCGCGAAAGCTTGCGCCGGCCGACAAATCAAGCAGAGGCGCTGACTCTGCCCTCCTAAACCTCCCGTGCCTCTCATTTACAGCAAGCACACTACTCATGTTCGCCGCCCATCATCGAACGTCCAACCCCGACTGATTCTCCCACTGAATCTTCGCCCTCCCTCACCGCCGACCTCCACGTGCAACAACAAAGATGTCTCACCTTCTGACAGTCTGCCGTCTCTGAAGCATTTGCAACTCGGCATACCAGCTCCTCGGCCCGGGGCATGTGAACAAGGCCTCGAAATGACGGAACAGGATGCCAGCCCACAGCAGCACCTCCTCCCACCGCCCAGCGGCCGCCGGCCCTCCTCCCAGGACCGCCATGCTGCGCCAGCCAGCCCAGAGCCCGGCGAGTCGAGTGCCTCCGGCAGCGTCATGAACAGCACTTGGACCACCGATGCCACCCTGGCACAGCGACCCTCCCACGACGATGCTCCGGTCAACGGCCACGCAGGCAGGCAGAAGAGGAGCAGTGATATTGCAAGAGAGAGCAAGCGCCAGCACCGTCAGTCGAGACCCCATAAACCTCGCTCCAGCGGCGCATTTCTCCTCTCCGACCCCTTTGAGGACGCCGTCGTGGACGACACCCGACACCACAAGCACCGCTCGCGGCGCACAGTCGACAAGGGCAAAAGCAAGAGTCACCACACTTCAACCCAGAGCGATGACCCCATACCAAACGGGAGGCATTCGAGCCTCGGCCTCGGCCTGGGCTTGTCCCCAGGCCCAGGGAATGCGATAAATGGTTCCGCAGAAAGACCGCCACGCACTTCCCCTGGGGCGCTGGGGGGCGATGCCAGGCAAGAACAGCTGCACGAGAGCCCCCCGGGGCCGCCATCTCCACGCACGTCCACTTCGTCCCTGGACATGGAATCCACGCAGATTGTCAACATGGCATTGAACTTGAGCGAGTCGAGGCGCATGGCGCAGACAAGAAATGTATCGCAGCCGTTACCTCCAAGACTGGTACCCTTGGCCACAGATAATGCCGTGGCAGGAAGCCTTAGACAGCAGTTGCAACAGCAGAGGAGGGTCTCACGTACCATGTCACCAAAACCAGATCGGGGGACCTTGTCCAGGCTAGGATCCAGCGGGAGAACAAGCTCATTACAACCCGCCTTCGACCCTACAAGCGACGGTAGTGGCTATCGGTACCACTTCTCTAGTTCCACGTTGGCGAGGGCTCAAAAGGCGAAAGATTACATGGAACTCCTCGCGCAATACCGGCGGGCGCTCGAACTGTTACCGCCCTTGAAACCAAACACATTATCCAAGACGTCAACCATGAGTGACCCTGCCCTCTCGGCCTCGACATCTGGGGCACCGTTTAATTTTGACACAGCCGGCCAGATTGGCCGCCCATATGATCCTTTACAGTATATCAGGAATCGCAAGGTCAGGGCTAGGGAGAGAAAGACCATCGATGGCGAGAGTCAAGGCTTCGGCGACGTGAGTAGGGTCACTGACTGGGTGGACGATGTCGCAAAATGGGTCGCTACTCGTCAGATGCGGACTCCGGGCAGTTCTGCCCTTCCACCATTTGCTGGCGCAGACGTCTTCAACGTTGAGACGTCCCCGCCGTCTCATGTGTCTCGCACATCAAATGCTGTCACGAAAACGAAACGACCTAGGAACGACTGGACCATCGAGCCGGCCGATCTAGTGGCAGACATCTACTGGTTGGAACAGGATGATCACAAAAGACTGGTCGAGGATCGTAACTGGCGGCGTGTGTTTCCTCAAGATTCAGGCCTGTACCGGCCACTTTCGCAGGCTACGAACGATGCTTCGCCCGCGGCTGCATTTAAGAATGCACTTCCGGGGCCAGAAGATGGGCCAGGAAAGTCGGCCGTGGAGGCTAAAGCAGCCAAAAACGAACTTGACCATACCTCCGGTGGCACACGTGAAAGAGCTCGCCAGAAGCTGCAGGAGCTTAGGAGCTTCCACCGCCACACGAACTCAGCACATGGCCATTCCCACAATCCGCTCCGTCGACGCGACTCATCCTCCTCCTCAAGTTCATCTGATTCAGATAGCCAGAAGAAACGCAGTAGGAAGAACACAATAGACATCGACAAGGATATTCTTGAGAAACAGATGATGGAGATGATCGCGCGGGAGGAGGCGCAACAAAACGAGGCAAGATTGTCACAGGAGCCGGAGCTGAAGGAGCCCAAATCACTGCCATCAGAATCTATCAGGCCAGATCCCCTCGAGAACTCAGACTCGACCGGAGGTAGTCGTCAACACAGCCGCAGGGAATCCCTGAGCAATGTGATTAGCGTGGAGGAGAAAGATTTTGCCAGTCGACCCAATATCACGTCCTCACAGCGCCCGAGTCGGGAGAGCTTGGAAGTACCTCCATATTGGGGCAGACCGTCACTGGATACTGAGTCGTCTGTACCGAACTCGCCCGAAGCCCGCAACTCACGCCGCGACAACTATTTCATACCCGGCATTGGCACAGAGCTATCCCCAGCTACAAGTAGGACTGGATCGCCGTCAAGGAATCCATTCTCCAAAGTCAAACAGATGTTCCGCGATCGCAGCCGGGAGCGAGCTTCAGAACGCCAACATGAAATCCAATCGAGTGAGAAGGAGGATAGTGTTGAAGTTATCGCTACTCCTGCAGCAGACAGATTGTCTAGTACCCCTGAGGTAGACAAGCGAGGACGATCACGGTCAAGGAACAACTCGGTGGGACCTGAGCCAAAATTCATTACAACACGGCTCACAGGTGACAGCCACAAGTCCCACCGCAAGACGAACAGTATGCGTTTGGGTGACCCTGGTGCCGGCCTGCGTAGTCTATTCAAGGCGCCGCGAATCGACAGTGTACTGAAGTCAGGAGTTTCCAGGGTCAGCGAGCTGATATGGAAGAAAGATTCAGAGGCTGAAGACTCCGACTCTTCGACCTCATCTTCCGACGCCACCGATGCCGAGGAGCGTGGTAGACGCAAGCAAGGCAAATCGTTATCTCCGACTGCCTCGATCAGAGGCCGGCCAGGGCACATCAAGCAAGATTCGAAACAATTCCTCGACATCATGCCTCCGTTCGTGTCTGCGTCAGAATTCAGGGACCATGGCCAAATAGGTGCGCCGCTGTCGAGGCCGGGTAGCCGCCGGTCGACCCGGTTCGAGCTCCTTAAGCCTCCCAGAATAGATATCTCGGTTGCAGACTCGGACACGCAGAATGAACCAACAGTCAACGTATCAGACACTGAAATGCGCATGGGTAACATCCACGAAGAGCCGCTTTCTGCTGGCATACGTCCAGGCACAGCATTCTCTGGACAGTCGCCTAAGACCCGCCGGTTCTCGGCGGCCGTCAACAGGGACAGCCGTCATTTCTCCCTGTCAGAGCAGACTTCGGCGCCCGAACGTGCGCCGTTGACCAGGCGAGAGGTTGCACGTATGAAGGCATACATGTTGAGCTCTGGCGTGATGGCCATGAACATTTCCCGGCGGCATCATGAAGGGCAGGTCCTGGACGTCACGACGACCAACGAGAGCAGCGACGTCCTCTCGGCCCTCGGCAACAGGGTCTCGTGGCCCGAGATAACCCAGCTCGTGCCCGAGGACCAACGCCAAGAACTCCTCAGCAAGCCCATCTCGGAGGCGGACCTCTTCCCAGTGACGGCACGGGTCCTCGGCACGGCGATCCAGACGTCCAGGCAGCGCTGGGAGTCAGCAGCCGAGGACTTCCGGCACCGAACGCGCAGCGACCTCGTCAACGGGCAGATCGAGCACCTGCGGACACGCCTCCAACTGGACCTGAGCGCGATGACGCGCACCGCCGCCGAGGAGGCGGACGAGGTCAGCGGGGACCTGGTGGACGGGCAGCGGCGCAAGGTCAAGGCCGTCGTGGACGTCATCGACAAGCTGTCCAGGCGGCGGAGGCGGCGCTTCCGGTGGGCGCGCCGCGCGGGCTGGCTGGCGCTCGAGTGGGCGCTGGTCGGGTTCATGTGGTACGTCTGGCTCGTCGTCATGATCGCCCGGGTGTTCCTGGGCGTCGGCAAGGGGTTTGTCCGCGGTGTGAGGTGGCTGCTGTGGCTGTAGGGCGGCGCATCGCCGCGACAGCACAGCGCGCATGCACCACCACCTCCACATACTCTCTTCTTCTTTTTCTATGCTGTGATTCCTTTTCACTATGTGGCATAGCCTACGGAGTTTAATTCGGTCTTTTCTGATTTCTTTCTCTGTTTGAGAGCATAGCCAGATTCTGCGTTCGCCTTCCGTTGATTGGATATGAGGAAAGGGGCTTGCGGGCTAGCTAGAATGACCGTGCTCTTGATACCCCCGGCCGAAAGGTGTTTTCCACCTCTACGTTCTTTTTCTTTTGGGGTTTAATTTTAGTAATTACTTGTCTTCCTTTATACACGTGGGCGGGCAGCTCGGGAAGGGGGTCAGATCGAGGGCAACAATGGATTATAACATCATCAAGGGGGTTTTCATCGCTCCCAACCCCCTGTGAGCGAGGCATGGACATAGAAAACGGGGACAGGATAAAACTGTGTCTTCCATTTTGGGAAGCTCGAATGGCTCAAGAGAGGGGACGACACCTTCTTGAGGCTTTCGATATTTCTGTTTTGTCTATACTTTATACTACAGGCACATACCATACCATACTGAGTTCCTACTTTGACTGATGTGTTTCTTGTGAGCGTGTCTGTCGTGGTCTTCAATCCATAAGAGTGAGCGCTACCAGGTTGGGTCCACCAGGTTCCTCATTCGTAGCAGTTTCCTTCGTGCTCCGGCGTACCCTGCCTTAACACGTTCTTCAGTTTTACCTTCTCCTGCGTGCGTTCTTCAGTTTTACGCTACCCTGCCTACTTTCTTGAGTTCTAAAAATTCGTTTGCGAGTGAAGTCTTGCCACGACGTTTATCTACTGCTTCCGTCTCGCTCTGTTCATAAAGGCTCTCATCTCTCATCTCACACAGCTTGCGCGCAAGTGTCAACCACACCTGACCTCAAGCCTCGCTGGCACAAATGTTTGCCTTTGCTTGGTAGAGTCACCCGTCATTCAAACCGAGTGACCTACGTTCGCCCCAACTTGCTAGGTTGGGATCCTCGTACCTTTCATTTGCCGCAAGTCACCCCTCCCCCCCCCACTCAAACAACCTCTTAGAATTCCGACACTGTCTCGTTCCCGCGATGCCTCCAACCCGTCGCTATCCAACCCGTCGCCGGAGCACGAGAAGCCGATCCCTATCTGGTTTGTACGTGTCGCCTGTCAGGGAGACATGGACTCGGTCTTTCACTTCCAGCCCAATTCGTCGATACGAGTCGCCTGTTAGGGAGCTACGGACTTGGTCTTTCACTCCCAACCCAGTTCGTCGATACAAGTCGCCTGTCAGGGTGATACGGACTTGGTCTTTCACTCCCAACCCATACGAACGGGGCAACGACATTGATCAGGCCAGTGACGGCATGGCCACGCCCGCATCCGTAGGTGAGGTCAACGAACTCAACGAACTCAACATCCCGCAATTCAAGAGAAACTACAGCGACGACAGCGAGTACGCCATAATGGAGGAACAGGAACAGAGAAGCCAGCATTCGACACCTGCACATTTCCCACTTTCAACTCAAGACCAGCTCCAGGCGATGGCCCGCCGCCGCGAGGCTGCCGTTTGCTTCAAATACCAGGTCGAGGAGTGCCGCTTGGCTTTGAAGTATTCCGTCATCGGTTGGACTGGCACCCTGGATCGAGTGAGTAGACAGTGCCCCATACTCCTCCTTCACATCTCCCACTTGTCCTGCATCAAGCCATGCTCTGCCTCCTTCCTCGCCCACTTACCTACGTCCTTACCTACTTCCCTCTTGAGCTTCGAGGCAAGCGACATCGGCTTACACAATTGTATCAAACACAGGCAAAGATCCCAGCAGCCCTCTCCAACGCCCACTCAATCCGAGACCTCGACAGGCAGTTGGACACCCTGGAGCGCAAGCTGGCGCCCTTCTTACCACCCCCCAACAACAACGCAAATGAAAACATCAATCCAAACAACCTAGCCACCAGCTTCCAAGGCCTCGGCACCGAATCCCTGACGAAACTGGAGAAAGTGCGCTCGACGCTGCTCCAGATCATCCCAGGGACGAAATCAACGCGGCACATCAAGCCCGTGGTGGACGCGATCGAGCAGGACGCCCGCGACGCGGGGATCCTGCCGCCGGAGGACAACCTGGGGTGGGTCTGGTCGCTGTCTTTTGACGACTGGTTCATCTGGCACACGGGCGAGGAGGTGTTCGTGTCTGCCAAGCACGATATTCGAACGGACTTCGTGGCGGCTTGAGAAGGGTTTGCTGTCTGGCTGGCTGGCTGGCTGAGCCGGAGTGGGTGGGCAAGTTGACCGACCGCATTGGCATGGCAAGTGGAGGGCGGCAAGTATGGGAAGGAATATCAAAAAGACGTTGTTGCTTGGGTCTTGGTGTAAAATATCAGGAATATCCGTTTTGCTTCCCAGACCGAGGACTTGGAGGATCAGCGTGGCAGATTGAGGTGGTCTTCCAGAATAGGTCAAGACCAACGAGGACAATCTGCTTGCGATGCCATCACAGTCTCAGTCTCAGTGATGAGAAACTCTTTTTTCTTTTTTTCTTTTTTTCTTTTTTTGGCAGGAACGCACTGATAGAGGGAGAGAAATAGAGACGAATTCTTTTGAGGTACAGTTATGAAATACAGAAATCACAAGTGATGCAGGGTCCAGCAGGGGGTAGTAGAGCATACTGAAGAATTGAATTAGTGACGAGCTTTATAAGCCGTGCTAGAATTCTGCGGGCTGCGAAATGCGAAGACAAAAAGAACCACAGAAGAATAGAATGGAAAGACGAAATGCCAGAGGTAACCCGGTCCAGGTCAGCCTCAAGTTAAACCACCACTAGGACATATAAATGCCAACTACAAGAGGAAGGCAGCCGGAACACCAGCTCAGGGACAAAAAGAAATCAAATTCTATTATTACAGCACGCCACCACAAATCCACGCCTCTACTCGATCCTCTTCTTGCCCTCCTCGGCGTTGGAGTACCTCGCCGCGCTGAGGCCGCGCTCGTGCCTGGCGACGAGCGGGCCAAGCAGCGGGTCTTTCCTGACCTTGCTGATGGTCTCCTGGTAGCCTTCGGCCACATAGGGGCGAGGGTTGAGCTTGGGCCAGTTGACCTGCAAGAGCGTTTGTCAGTGAGTCTGCGCTTACGGAGCTGTTGGAAGACGGAAGGTGACACTTACATAGAGCATGCCGTTCTTAAGGATGAATCGCCCGGCCCAGGCACCCACCAAGGTCCAGAAGATAATGAAGATGCGCATGGGCAAGACTGCCGAGTCAGGAAGACGTCGAGTGAATAGACCAACCAGCACGAAGAAGATGCTGAATGCCAGGATGTAAGGGATGGCCTGGATAAGCACAGGGCGGCGGTCCGCGAAGATCTGGCTGGGACCGACGGCGACCGCACCAGGGTCGTAGATGCCCAGGAACAGGTCGAAGGCGTCCTGCCGGGGCCCGTCGAGGAAGTTGTTCTTGACATACCGCGTGATGGCGATCTCGCCGTCGCGCATGGCGCCGGCCTTTGTGCGCTTCCCAAGGCGCGTCATGTCCGTCTTCATGGCGCCGGTGCCCGAGTAGCTCTTGCTGACGACGTCGGCGTTGTCGGCCCACAGGTTGCGGTAGAGGAACTCGAAGGCCGGGTCCTCGTCCTTGAAGGTGGTACCGCGCTGCATCAGGCCCAGGTCGACGAACATGCGGTCGAGCGTCCACCGCGCCAGCATGCTTTGCACCACGTTTGTGCGGTCCAGGCAGTCCATGCAGTTGGTGCGCACGACCGAGGTCTGGTAGTTCCTAGGCTCCAGGCGCCCGTCGATGCCCGCTGGCATGTCCACGGCCCGGAAGTACTGCTGGGCGATGAGTGCGTCCTGCATGCGGTCCAGGAGGAGCTGCGCCCGGTGAAGCTGCATGCCCTTCGTCTCGGAGTGGAAGTCGAAGTATATGTAGTGGACACGGTCAAAGGCGCGCTTGGAGCCTCCAGATTCAATGACGTGGAACTTCTCGTCGGTGATCTGGTCGCCAGTCACGGCCTCCTTGGGTGATGACTGCAGCTTCTCAACTATTTGCTCATATGCATCCTTCACGCGCTTTTCTCGGCCCTTTTGGTTAACAAGGTTGACCAGGTAGTTGTCGCCATAGATACGGATCTGCTCGTTGAAGTGTGCTGACGCCGCACCGACCGCAGAGTCGATGCCACGGATCTGCAATTTCGGCGTGTACGACAATGTGTTAATCTCAGCCCAGTTCACGGGCACACTGCCTCTGGTCTGGACGTAGGACAAGATTTGCGTCTCCTGGCCGTCTGATTTACGAGCCTGAACGTCGGCGGAACCGGCAAACCCGCTCATACCAGTACCGCTGTCATTCAGGATCACAACCTGCTCCGTCTCGTTGTAGTTGGAGACATGGCCTTGCTCGTCTATGCCTCGCGAGAAGTACCTAGTACCGCCCCTATGCCGACCACGCCTGGTGATCAAAATGATGGTCAAGGGTGTTCCCTTGAACGTTGTAGGGTGGATCTCGAGCATGCCAAAGATGATTGGCAGTATATAAGGGTCAGCGCCAGGCTGGGGGCCTGGATGGCCCCTTGCGCCTGACGTACGGAAATCGATCAAGTCGGACTGGACGAATCTGTTCCAGAAGAACCGGTCGTCTGCCCTCTGCCACAACGGTCTGGAGTTGTCATGTTGTGATTGGCGCTGGAAACTGTTGGTGAGATCTATGGAGTAGGAAAAGTACATGGGACCAGACTTGATGAAGGACTTGAGTATCAAGAGGAATTTATCCTCGTCTGGGTCGTGGACCTGTCGCTCGCGCATCGGGAGGATATCGGTCGAGACGATCTTGTAGACCATGTGGCCCCTGAGCCGGCCGACTGGTTGGGCCTTGGTGATGACAATGACATACTTGTCTGTTTGTGGCAGTTGTTAGCAAAACCGCAGTCATGCGCGCAGGAGATGGCAGGGCTGCAGTACCGAGTCGAAGCTGGATGATGCCCAAGATGCCAGCAATACTCGTCACTCTCGACACCCTTTTTCCAGCCACCAGAGCGCCGTCGCTCAACCGGATATCGCCACTTGGCCGGTCGATAGTAAGAGCCGGCGCATTGGGGGAGGAAGGCGAGGTGAAGATGTAGGAGTCGGAAGCGACTTGGACATTTATATCCCTGAATGGCAGGGCCATGCTGGGCAACAGGGGGAGCAAGCAGACAGCTCGAGGCTCGCAGCTCTAGACGTTCTTTTCTACTCGAAGGGCTGGTTAGAGGTGATGGTCGGTGGTTCACAGATAGCTTGGTTCAAGTCGCCGTTGGATGTTTCCTCGCAGGGGATACGCGACGAGAACAGTGGTTGCGAGCAAGGTAAGGGAGGTTGAGGCGAAATGTCTCGACGGCGATATTTACACCACGTTGCTCGGTACTGCCCATGGCCAGGTGTAGGGGTAAGCTATCTACCTAGGCACCTATTTTAGCTTGCAGGACCTATCCAATCTGACCCCAAGACCCCAACCGAGCCGCTTCTAATTTCGGCCGGGGTGTCGTCATGTCACAAGTGGCCAGCCAGCACTGCGGCAGGCGAATGAATGGCTTGTGAATGAGGGTCCGCTTGATCTCGCCAGTCCCCTGTTCCGTGTCCCCTCCAGCCCCTCCACTCGGGTGCGGTGACTGTGCCATCCGTTTCATTCAGACATGACCCAGACAAGCAGATTACCTAAGGGTTGTCCAGGCCCCATAGAGCCACTGCAGACTGCAGCCGGTTAGGTCGGGCCAGACGGGCTGCGCGAAACCCGGCTGTACCTCTGTACTTCGTGCACTAAGCTGCTAAACGGCAACCCGGAGGCAGGGCAGTGCAGCCTGGTCCCAAGACTCTGATGCGGCGCCTGACGTGTGCAATCATTGCCCGTCCGCATCCTGCCCCCATCGGCCAGCCTGCCAGTCCGGACCCAGTCAAGCCCAGCCAGCCCAGCCTAATTCATCATCGCCCTTCGCCCAAGCTTCTTTCAATCACTCGTTCGTTGGCCACCATCCACACCTCCCATCACCCTGTCCTCCGACACCTACTGCACACCCTACGGTATCTACGGCCTGACCTGCAGACCTCGTCATCCCCTAGGCAGTCAACCTACCCCTGTCGCCTGCGGACGTGCACTCTTTTCGAAGCCCGAGTTGCTCACCTCCCAACCCGCCAGACTGCCAACCTGCACGAGTGGATCACGAAATCCAAGGCCCAACCCCATCCGCGGACCACCTAGAGAACCACCGTCTCTTTCTCCCAACAAACAACTCCTTCGCAAAACCACACCAGCTCCCTCAATATGGCTACTCGAGGACCCCCTGGCGCCCGAGGAATGGGCAACCGATTCGCGCAGTTCAAGCTGGTGCTGCTTGGTATGTTCTCCCAACAAGAACGGTGGCGGCCGGAGTCTGTGTGCATGTGCTTGTGGGCTAACAACATCGTAGGAGAATCTGCCGTCGGAAAGGTACTGCCCGTCCCCGTCACGTTGCCATCAAAACCCATGCGCCATCGTCGTCGCTAACACGCAATCTCAGAGCTCAATAGTCTTGCGATTTGTAAAGGTACGCATCGCTTAGCACGCTCCCAGGCTCTTATCGCCCTATCCGCTGACAGACCGCCAGGACCAATTCGACTCGTACAGAGAATCAACCATCGGCGCCGCCTTCCTCACACAGACCATCTCTCTCGACGAGAACACGACCGTCAAGTTCGAGATCTGGGATACGGCCGGGCAGGAGAGATACAAGTCTCTGGCGCCCATGTACTACAGGAATGCGAACTGCGCCGTAGTAGTCTACGACATCACACAAGCCGTACGTCTAAGATCCCCCGAGCTCAAAGCTAGAACCCCTGGCGTTGCTGACATCTCGGTCGCAGGCATCCCTGGATAAGGCCAAGGCGTGGGTCAAGGAACTCCAACGCCAGGCCAACGAGAACATCATCATCGCCCTGGCCGGAAACAAGCTGGATCTGGTCACCGAGCAGCCTGACAAGCGGGCCATCCCCGCCTCCGAGGCTGAGGCGTACGCCCGCGAGGCCGGGCTGTTGTTCTTCGAGACATCCGCCAAGACCGCCGAGAACGTGAGGGAACTGTTCACCGCCATCGCTAAGAAGCTGCCACTGGACCAGGCTGGCCCACGACACTCCAGGGTAGGACAGCGGCCAGGCGTCAGCCTCGGGGCGCCGGAGAGGTCGGACACCAACAGCGCCGGCCCATGCGCGTGCTAAGTGCCACGGGCGTCGACGGTCTATACTTGAGCGAGAGCTTTACACGTCACGCCGTGACATGCAGCTCAGCCATTTCTTGGATCACATGGTGATGCGGCTCTGTAAGGTAACAAGAGATATGATGGGATAGCAGGCCACGGGCCTGTGGCATAGATTGGAGGAATTGCTGGCTCTTCCCTGGGCACGACACGATACCAGTGAGGCCGGCGCTTTTGTTTGGCTTGGGAGCCCTGCAGTAGGATGGTTCCCCTTTAATACCTTTATTTCCTTTCTTGATACGCTGCTTCTTGGTGGTGTTTTGGCATTGTTCATGACCGATCGTTGGCATAGTCCAGGGAAGAAAGAGGCAACGGTTGGCGTCCAAGGATGATGTTGATATGACGAGATTGTCCAGCCGCCATGAGCCTTACACTACTTGGGAAAGGAGGATGGGGGGAATATCATTTTCGGGAGCGCAGTAAGGGCGGTGTCAACATCATGCGGAGTTGTACACTATGCGAACATAGACGATGCCAAAGGAATGAGATATCCTGTCCTAAGAAACTCAATTTATTCATATATGCACAGATATCTAGAAGAGTATGATAAAGCGTACAATGCTCTTGATTTGAGGAACTGTTCAATCGAAAGCATTTCCATAGCTCACTGCTGTTGTTACGGGTACCACTGAATTATTGGTTTGGAATTAGGCGGTGACGTGAGACATGGTGTGCTGAAGGCATCGTTGTCTGTTCCCTTTGCTTTGAATGTGCCAAAGTGGGAGGGAGATATAAGTTGAACTGTATGCTGGCTGCCGACGCAGTAGCAAATGAACGCTCCCGGCAGTGACGTTACTGCTTCCTTGGTTTTGGCGGCAGCAGCCGACCCCTGCCGGCCGCCATCAGAGCTTCGGCAAAACCTGGGCAGGTCGCGAAATTTCCCGCAGCTGTCTGCTCTCACCTACGGCCTGGATGTTGTTACTACCCACCTAACAAACCCAACCCCCCAATCATCGGCCATTCGATTTCCCTCATGTTGCGGACATCGCTTCGATCCGTGAGGGGCCTGAGCAGCAGGTCTGTCGCTGCTGCTTCTGGCCGTCAATGGCAAGCAGCGGCGGCAGCGCGGCCTGCTGGGCTCGCCGCAAGGGTGAGTTGAGTGTCGTGCCGTCTGGGCACGAGAGCTGCTACCAATTTGGATCCAATGCCTGACTGCTTCTTTGTGCACACAGAGATACTTTGCCGACGAGAAGACCCCCGCCTCACAAGTCCCTAAACCACCAGCATCAGAGACAAACACGGCGTCGACGAGCTCAACACCCTCCGCACCGCTCGAGAACAAGATCGACGCCCAGAGCATACCCGCCGAGAACGTGCCTCTGACCCCTCCAGCTCCCGAAGACCTCGGTGCCGTCACCAAGGATGACAAGTCCGCAACTCCCCCTCCTCCTCCTCCTCCTCCTGCGGGCAAGGGATTCTTCAGGAGCCTACGCAACTATGTCCTGACCCTGGTCCTGCTCGGCGCCGTCGCCTTCGGCGGTGGTGTCTGGTACTCCCGCATCAACGACAGCTTCCATGACTTCTTCACCGAGTATATCCCCTACGGCGAGCAGGCCGTGCTGTACCTGGAGGAGGCCGAGTTCCGGAAGCGCTTCCCCAACATCTCAAACCGTGGCACCGGGGCACGACGCGACACCGGCGAGGCCGTGCGAATCCCGGCTTCTAGTGGCATGTCGTGGAGGGTGGCAGACAGCGGCGAGCCGGGTGGTAGACACTCCAGCGCTGTTGACAAGACGGTCGCTGCGAAGAAGGACGCAAAGGCAACGGAGCCCGCGCCAAAGCCACAGCCAAAGGCAGAGGCACCCAAGCCCGTGGAGCCCAGGGAGGTCCGCCCCGCCGCTGCTGCTCCTGTCGCCGCCACCCCCGACTTCAAGCCGCCAGAGGTCAACGAGCCCTCCCGGTTTCCTCCGGCAGCTCCTCTCGAGCCCATCTACTTCCCTGATGTGGACGAGCCCGTGGTCCAGGACCTAGCGCACATGCTGAATGACCTCATTGCGGTCATCAACGCCGATGGTGCGCACAGCAAATACGGGTCCAGCATCGAGGCGGCCAAGGGCCAGCTGAAGAAGGTCACCTCAGAGATCGACCAGATCAAGGCCAAGGTGGAGTCCGAGGCCGCCGCCAAGGTCAAGGAGCGCGTCCAGGACTTCGACAAGGCCGCCAACGACCTCGTGACCCGCGTCGAGTCGGCCATGGCCGCCCAGGAGGCCGGGTGGCAGCGCGAGTTCGACGAGGAGATCATGAAGCTCAAGGAGGTGCACGACCAGCGCATCAAGGTCATGACGGAGCGCGAGCGGCAGGTCAGCGAGGAGCGCCTCAACAACAAGCTCCTGGAGCAGGCCGTCGAGCTCAAGCGGCTGTTCGCCAAGGAGATCCAGCAGCGGGTCGAGCAGGAGCGGGACGGGCGGCTGGGCAAGCTGGAGGAGCTGTCCAAGTCGGTCAAGGACCTCGAGAACCTGGCCGGCGGCTGGAACGATGTCATCGACACGACCCAGCGCACGCAGCAGCTGCACGTGGCCGTCGAGGCCGTCCGCGCCAGCCTGCAGGACTCGGCGACGCCCCGGCCCTTCATCAAGGAGCTCGTAGCCCTCCGCGAGATCGCGGCCGACGACACCGTCGTCAACGCCGCCATCTCGTCCATCAACCCGTCCGCCTACCAGCGGGGCATCTCGTCGCACCAGGACCTGACGGAGCGGTTCCGGCGCGTGGCCAACGAGGTGCGCAAGGCGAGCCTGCTGCCCGAGGACGCGGGGGTCGCGTCCCACGCCTCCAGCCTGCTGCTGAGCAAGGTCATGTTCAAGAAGCAAGGGCTGGCGGCCGGCGACGACGTCGAGAGCGTGCTGACGCGCACCCAGACGTTCCTCGAGGAGGGCGACCTGGACAATGCCGCGCGCGAGATGAACGGGCTTACCGGCTGGGCCAAGACGCTCAGCCGGGACTGGCTTGGGGAGGTGAGGAAGGTGTTGGAGGTTAGGCAGGCTCTTGATGTAAGTGCACACGCAAATCAAGAACAGAACCTCTTTTTTGTTTTTGGTCTATATAGGATACTGACTACTACTCTCACCACAGGTTATCCAGACGGAGGCTAGGCTGCAGAGCTTGAAGGTCGAGCAGTAGAACCGGGCTCATGCGAGGTTGGAAAGGAAGATGGAAACCTGGTCGAAACGTGCCTCAGCAACAGCTAGCTGGACAATCGGCATCCTGTAGACGGGTTGTTTTGTCGTGGCGAGCGTCGGTGGGGCTGGCTGCTTCAGCCCTGTGTAAGAGATAATTCATTATAGACGTGAACCAACAAAAGCAATGGACTGAGTCAGCCTGATTGATGTGTCTTCCTGTGTGTCCTCCGCCGCCCTGCCCCAGAGAGTAAAGATGTGGACACGAAACCTCTTTTAACATATACCGCTTGGTAAACTCATGTCGGAGGTCGGTCTGGTGAAGCTGATGCGTATTTCGTCTTGTGATTTCCGCTACTGGTGCTCAGATAAAGCCTAGACTCCATATATGTGCATCCGTATTGTCAGCCGTCTTATGATCAAGCTCAAATAACTGCGCTTCGTCCCTCAAAGAAGCACCACTATAACCTGCCGTGCAATTTCACAGTCCAGCATAGGTAGCATGGGCTCGTTTGCCCGGCTACTGTCAGGAAAACAAAAAGGCCACCACATAAGGAACGTCATGTGCAAATGGTTTCATTTTGTGAAGTCTCTCCCATTGCCCGTTTTCAACAAGACGCGGCAGTCAGTCAAGTCCTCTGGTGGTGAGACCAACGACTCAGATTTCCAATGGAAATGCTTCGCCGTATCCCGTCATGTTAGTGTCACTTCCCCAGATGCGTCCATCTTGTATACCTTGACTTGTTCTCGGGTATTACTTCTGAGGGACTGAGGGACCATGACAGACCTCACCAACCAGCTCTCTCTAAGCGCCAGCTGCTCGAGGTCGGCCTGATTCACACTAGAAGCTGAAGATCACAGTCCGATAAAGAACCAGTGAGGATGTAATAAAGACAGCATCAAATATCCTTACTATATTCTCCTCTCCATTCTCCACATTTAAGTGCTAGCTAGAGGCTGGTTTTTAAAAAGGACAGCAACATGTGAGAGACGATCAATCAGTCAGTCTCCCACTCAGAAACCCCGAGGTACTCCAATATACTCCTGACGATATGCTCAGATTATATATACAAAAAAAAGACGGAAAACCCGAAGGAGAGCCCAATGATTGGTGGTATCTGTCCAAAAAAGACCTTGGCAAATAAATCAAAATCAAGACATGCTTGCTGCTTGCTGCTGATTGGAAGGCGCATCGTGAAATCCGACGATGTGAGAAATCCGACGATGTGAGAAATCCGACGATGTATCCTGAAATGGCAAAAATATATCCACCGCTTTCGCTCTTATATCTCTGTGTTGTTTTTAGAGTGTTTGTGTGTGTCCTCGGGAGTCATCCGTCATTATCATGCCAGGCGTATGCATAATCAATACGATTACTGTCCCTCCTCCACTGTTCGGGAACCGATCACTTCCCTGGCTCAAGACCACCTCCGCTCCTGCTCCTGATCGTCATCCCTAGGGTACGCGGTCGACGGCTCCACCACGATCTGGGGCAACCTGTTCAGCCTCAGACTCGGCAGTTGCGGCACGCCGCCCACACCCCTCGAGGTTGTCCTGGTGTGCCCTTGGCCCTGGCCTTCTGCCCGCTGCTGCTCGGCCAGGTCGGCCATGTGTGCGCTCAGCCTGTTCTGCCTTGCCTGGGTCGGTCCCTCGGGCTCCTGGACTCGGCCCGGGTAGTCTGGTGGTGGCTCGTTGTAGGGGGTATTCGTGCCCGATGGGTTGGCTGATGGGCCGGACTGGTGCGAGTGCATAGGTGAGAGCTCGTCAAGAGACACGTCGTCATATCTGGGGGGCGAGTGAGGCGGCATGTCGCTTCCACCGATGTCTGCCTCTGCAGCATCGATCAGCTCGGGGCTGGATCCCGCCCACTGCGAGAGGCCGGAACCGGTACGTGGCAGATCCTCGCCTAGCTGACTCCTCGATCCCTGCCTGCTGTGACCTCCATTGAAACTAGGAGACCCAGAGCGCGATGCGGAGCTGCCTGGGGTGCTGCGGAAGGTATCGATGCTGAGAACGCTTTGAGCGCTCGGTTGCCTCCTGTGCTGCAGGCTGTGGCCATCGTGTGCGCTGAGCGCGATGCTCCCGGCGTCACTAAGCAGGCCCATGCGCTCGCTTTCAGCACTGTTGGCCCGCAGCCTCGTTCCGTCTGCCCGAACCACGCCCAAGTCGGCATAGCTCACGCTGCTGACTGCCCGTTGCCTGCTCTGTTTGATGTGTTCATGGGCATCGCGAAGTTGCTCGACCTGGGTGGTAGCCTGCTGAGATGCCACGCGCGCTCGGTCGCGGATGTCCTCAAGGGCACGGTGGTCGTGACGCTCCCTGGCCGCACGGCGCTCCTCCCTGCGCGCTTCCCGCTCGGCGATCTGCTGTCGGCGGGCGAGCCGGATCTGGTACAATGCATTCATCTCCTCCTCCCGCATCTCCTCGTCTTCCTCGGCCGTGGGCATCTCGACGACAGTGTCGATGCCGTCGCGTTCACCCTCTCGACCGATGACCTGTTCCGTATCTATTGCTTTTGGCCGGTAAGCAGGGAGGGTCATGACCGAGCGGACTGATGTGTTCCGGTTGACACCATCCTGGCCATTGTTTGCGCCCACCATTGTCCGTTGGACATTTACATCCTGCAGTGCGTCTTCGAGATTGCCCTGGGCTTCGCGCATGCGAACTGATCGGTTGAACTCATCATCGGAGTCGCCAGTCCGGCTGTACTTCGATTTGGACCCGCTCAACTTGCTCCATACTTTCTTCAACGGGCCATCTCGATATTTGGATTTCGGGTCTAGGCGTTTGCGCAGCGAACGAAGCAAGACGAACAGGCAGACGATGAGTATTACGCCTACTATCGTGCCTACGACAATCTAGAGACTTTGTAAGCAAAACCAAGACCTCCAGAGAGTGAAACTGCTCGATCAAAGAAGCGAGGGGGCTAGGCTAGAACGAACCATTGCCGTGGCATTTGTGTTATCGCCTCCACCACCCGAGTTGGCCCGATCAATGGCATTGTTTTCAAGATCATGGGTGTTCTGACCATCCTGGCCATTGTCTCCTTGCTGGTTGGGATCTTGCCGCGGCCTCAGGTTGGAGGAAGGGTGCAGAACGGCGGACCCGGTGGATGGGTCGATCGGTATGCCGATCCGAAATGGTCGAGGCATGGTGAATGGTGACTGATGTGAAGTGGTAACTCCAGGTCAGGATCTCCTCAAGCGCACAGAGTTTGGGGGAGCTATGGCAAGGAATCAATTGACGGCATGTTAACAATCAGTGAATTGTCGGAAGGCAGGCGAGGCGAGGCGAGGCGCGGCGGCAGGGCGATGTTCGGATGAGAGGGGGAGCACGAGCCGCAAGGCAATGCGACAGCAAGTATAGCAAAGTATAGCAACAGAAGGTAGGCTGGGTCAGACTGGAATCCTTGGTGGCCAACAGCAGTGTTTCGTCAGCCAGGCTGTACGGAGTGTGTGTGTGGCAGCTCTGCCACTGTCGATCCTGGAGAAACGGGAGCGGGTGTCGTCAAGCGGATTGGGGAGAGGTGATATGGGATCAGGGATCCGACAGGAGACTTTGAGGTCGCGTGGGCTGCGTAGCTGATCGACCTTGGCGCCAATGCTTGCGACGTGGAGGGAAACAGAAGAAAAACACAGACAATTCAGAAAGATCAGGAGAAACGAATGTACAGAGAGCGAGAGTTGCAGAGAGTCAGAGCAGTGATACAAGTATAACCATACGAGGAGCACACACGAGTTCAGGACGCGAGGAATACGTGCCGGGGGGGGAGGGATGGAGGATAAGAGAGACTGGATGGAGAATAGAAACTAAACTAAGGCAGACTAGACTCAAGAATAGAGGGTGGTGGGGACGATTGTGCTCGGAATGGCAGGATGGCGGGTTTTGGTACATGCAGTGGCAGGAGTGGTCCCGTCAGTCCAGAATTCCAGAATTCTAGACCCATCAGCAGGTGCAGGGTCAGGCCCAAGCAGGGAGATGCTGTCCTGCCCGTGCCTGCCTCTGCCTTCCAGTAGACTTGCAGCAGTCCACCACCCGAATATGTGCTGGATGCGTTGTATCAAGGTTTGGCAGTTGCTCTTCCCCCTCGATCCCTGTGCCGATGTGCCTTAATACTGCCCTGGCTTGCCAGCTTGCCTGGATGCCCGCCCACCTCTATTCTTCAATGTGCCGTTCTGACGTCGACGCCCCCAGAGTTTCCAAGAAAGGATGCGTAACGGCCCAGCACAGCACAGCGCAGCACAGTACCACACAAACCTGCCAGCACAGCACGAGGCAGTTTGACGCCCATCAGTGTGGGCCTTAGCAGCTCCCAATCGTGCACAACCTGACGACCTGAAACCGTGTGTGGCCAGCCGACAGGCCGATCCAACCGAGGAACTCGTGAAGGCCGCGACCTGGCCTGCATTGCACTGTATTGGATGGATGTATGGACTTGCAGAGGTCATCGTCATCAATCACATTGATCACACCGTGGTAAGTACATGCATGCCTCAACCACTTCCAGCTGGCAACTCTCTCTCTCTCTCTTTGCCCTCGCGGCCCGAAACTCAACACAAAGACCAAGACCCGCACAGCCGTCGAGGTCGGGCCTCGTATCATCATGTTGCTACTTGCAACTCCCCCACACAAGCGCAGAAAACTCTGGGAAGCTGCAGGGCCCGTGAGACACAACCGCCGCTTCAGCTCGAACATGACCAATCAATACGACTGGGCCCGAGACACCGCCCCGAGCCGCCAATCCGACCTCACAGCCTTATGCGTTATTGCCTATGGTTACCGTACCAGCCGACTGCCGCCCTTCTGTGCTGCTCGTCCGGTCTCTGGCCCTGGTCCCTGGTCCCTGGTCCCTGGCCCTTCCATCGTCTTTCCCCCTGGCCCCCTGTCGCTCCCGTGGCTGGGTCGCTGGCCCAGCACATGTCGGCGGCTGTGCCATTTTCTCTTCCTCCCCGAACTCCCGGATCACAACTGTGCCGGCCGCCGCGGCGAGGCGTAGCAATTTGTCCTTTTATCTAACGAAAACTAAGAGCGTTTGATAGGCAGACAGAGAGACCAGAAAGATTTCTACGCCGACGGAATCAACACGATCTCTCCGCAGGCTTCCTGAGATGTGGCTCTGCACGTAGGACAAAAAATACGGGACACGGACCGAATATGCAGTGGACGAACGCATGGACATGCATGCACGCAATGAGTGCATTTCGTTTCTGCAAGCAATACCGCCAAGAAGCGTATTCCCCCACTGCAAATCAGCAAATCTACACCATCATTGCTCACGTCCCGAGAATGGGGATGTGGGATGGGGATGGGTAAGCACAGGTGCAGACCTGTGTGATCCTCCCTCACTCCCAGGCCAGGCACTATTTTAACATAGGGGACAGCCGCAGTGCCTGCCTCAGGGCATGTGAGCTGAAGGTTCCCACCGTGCCTAAAGTGAGCATTTAGTGCTGACGAGGGGCCCAGAACTCTTGTGCCCCAGCTCTGGTCCGCCCACTTCTCACTCAACCCAAGAGGTGCGCGAGCCCACGTGAGGTGAACCCCCGGCGGTTCAGATTCGGTCCGGGTGGGTGTGTGTGGTAACATTGGCACTTTCTGGGACCAAACCGTGCCGCAGCAATGCGTCCCTCATATACTAAGATTGATTGCCCTGCGTGCCCACCCGCCGGCGGCCGATCCTTCATGGCTGAGGGAGGCGTGCATGCCAGTCTACCGTGGTAATGTCAGCCTTACGCTGTCTTGTCTATCTGGCACGTAGCTTGGGCCAGCCGGCCAACTGACGGCCGCCTCCTCAGACAGACCGTTGTGGCCGCGGAATATGCCGGGCATGGGAGCAAACTGACGAGCTCCCGCAGAATGCCTTGAGTGAAACAGTTGACTTATGCCACGCGATTGACAGTGGCGGGGCCAATGAAGCTGATCAGGTACCAATGTGTTGGCAGCGGGATTGCTCCTCGGCACTACGATGCCATCTGGGTGTCCACCTGCTCTACAGTCCTCGAAGCTGAAGCGAAGGGAAGGAATCCAATCCTTCCGACATCAAACACACACGTGATGAAGCATTCTTTGGTCGCGAGTAATAAGGAGCAGCGTCCCTTGCCCAGATTGGGTCACCCGTGGGGACCCCATATTCACTGATCCAGTTTCGCTTCACTCGGCTAAGCTAGCCAAGAAAGCTTCCAATATTTTACAATTTTTATGTTCCTACAACTTGTTGTGTATCCACTGACAGCTTCCACCGAGATGAGTTGAGGATTATTGCTACTACCTTTGAGTATGCCACGGCAGTCTCACCACTCGGCCACCTCGCCCGCCTTGGGCTTCTGCATCCGTACGACCTTGTCACAGTTCAGCAAGCAGAGTGGGTCGAATGCCTGCTTCATCTGTTCGTTGGGAGGGTGTTGTCAGTATCGAAGAAAAACGCCCGAATCAGGATTCATGTGTGCAGAGACACGTAGGAAGAAAGGGCGGGGACGATATGTCGTACCTTTCGCATGGCGTCCACAGTGGACACACCCAGCTCGTGAGGGAGATAGTCGCGCTTCCCCAGTCCGACGCCGTGCTCGCCCTGTAGTAGGTTCATTGTCATTAGCAAAAGGCCGGATCACGAAGCGCTCGTCGCGCCGGGTAGTGGGGGCAGTAGTTATCTCACCGTCACTGTGCCCTCCATCTCAACAGCCCTCTTCACCATGCGGTGGACAACCTCCTCAGCGATTTGCCTCTCCGAGTCATTGTAAAGAAGAATGGTGTGGAAGTTGCCGTCACCGACGTGGCCAACGATAGTCCCGTAGAGACCGCTGCCCTTGACGTCCTTCTTGGTCTGCTCGATGATGTCGGGCAGACGCGAGATGGGAACAGCGACATCGCCCGTCCAGACGCTGTCGCCGTCGCGCTTCACAGCGAGCGTGCTCCACAGGGCCTCCTTGCGCGCCGACCACAGGTCATGCTGCTCCTCAAGGCTCTTTGCAAAGTCGAAGCCCGTGCTGCCAGACTTCTTAGCCATCTGCCGCACGACATCAATCTGCTCCTTGACGCCCTTGTCCGTGCCCGCAAACTTGAAGAACAGCGTCGGCGCCTCCTGCCACGTGCGCGACGTCGACCCGGCCTTGTTGATACAGCTCATCATCTCGTCGTCGAGGATCTCCACCGCGGCGACGGGCACGCCCGACCCGACGACCTGCGCGACGCAGTCGGCCGCCTGCCGCACCGTGCCGAAGCTGCAGACCGCCACGCTCGTCTGTGCCGGCTTGACGGTGACCTTGAGCGTGGCCTCGGTCACGAGGCCCAGCGTGCCCTCGCTGCCGATGAACAGCTTGGTCAGGTCGTAGCCCGCGGAGCTCTTGCGCGGCCTCTGCCGCGTCTTGATGACCGTGCCGTCGGCCAGCACGACCGTCAGGCTGAGCACCCACTCGCGCATCGTGCCGTACCGATAGGCGTTGGTCCCGCTGCACCCCGTGCCGATCATGCCGCCGATCATGGCGCCCGGG
Organism: Diaporthe longicolla; assembly: GCA_000800745.1. NCBI lineage: Eukaryota > Fungi > Ascomycota > Sordariomycetes > Diaporthales > Diaporthaceae > Diaporthe > Diaporthe longicolla. The sequence goes on along the minus strand of JUJX01000011.1, from coordinate 239,305 downwards.
CCCGGGTCGGGCGGGAAGAACAGCCCGTCGGCGGCCAGCTCCTCGTTGAGCCGCTCCCAGCCCACGGCGGGCTGCACCACGACGTCGAGGTCCTCCTTGTGCAGCGCCAGCACGCCGTCCATGCGCGCGAAGTCGACGCAGATCCCGCCCCGCGTCGCCGCGAAGTGGCCCTCGAGGCTCGTCCCGCCGCTGTACCCCGTGACGGGTATCCGCCGCGTGTGGCACACCTTCATTATGCGCGAGACCTCCTCCGTCGAGGCTGGGTACACGACGCAGAAGGGGCGCTCCGTGGGGGAGTGCTTGTGCGTCGACCAGTCTGATGTCGCGTGTGTTGTTATCACATCATCCAGCGTTGATACGTTCTCCTTGCCCACGATGGCCACGAAGTCGGCCCACGCGGCCTCGAGCTCCTTGGGCGAGGTGTTGTGCTTGGGCGGCTTGGAGATGGCGCCGAGTGGGAGCGTTGATGATGGGTCTATGTCGCGTGGGTAGTTGAGGCCGCAGTAGAAGGCTATGAGACTTGCGCCGAGGACGACTGTTGCGGATTGAGTGTCAGCGACCGTTGGCAGGCGGGTGAGGACGATGAACAGGAAGACAATAGCACTCACAGACTGTGATAGGGAGAGCACCTCCCCTGGAGCGCGCCTCTCTTTCTATGGCCGACCTCCTCAGGTCCGCCTTCTCCCTAGCTATACGTTCCGTAATACTTTCGAGCATCTGGCCCTTGAAGGTAACCTCGTTAGGTTTTGGGCCATTCCCCTTCTCTGTTGACATCCACCTCGCCGTGGATGTCAAGCATGGTATGCGCCGGGTAGCCCTGGCTGTAGCTGCTGTGTGCGCAGGCACCCTTGGTGCCCCCAGACTCCTCTGCAGAGCCCTCCGGCCCAGTTGGGACGACATGGTGAGCTTGTCGCAGGTGTTGAAGGATGTTTCGGCGCCGTGGGTGTGCAATGCAAGCTCAGTGCCTGCTCGTTTTTTCTCGTCTCGGCTGCAGAAGCAGATGCGATGCGGCTATCGCGCTGCCCAGGCCGTCAGCGGCAGCTTGGCAGGTAAATATAGCTGGCTACCAAAAGCAGGATAACATGTATCCGCCCATGACAATTATCCTGTATCGGAGTCGCGAAGTTGCAAGCTAGGAAGCTGCAGCTAGCACGTCAAATCGGCGGGGAATGGCGGAGCCCCCACTCGCCCGGCAGGACGGGCGAGTGCCGTACAGACCATTTACTTCCGGGCTCCACCCGCCAGGCCGGCACATTCGGGCGGGTAGGGGAGGCAGCACCGCGTAGCAACCGACTGGCACCGTATCTGCCCAGCTCATTCGCAAATATAACCAAACACCGCCCCTGTGCCGCCAGGACGATCACCAGCCTTGCTGTTCAGCATGGCGGGCACATGAAGTATGCATTGCATATTGGGCAACAGATTGCAGCAAGGCATCTGCTGGCGAATCACCATCGGTCCTCACAGGAGCAGCCGTTGTGTGGATCCGGGTTCGCAGACACGCAGATATGCAGAACCAGACGCCTGCCTGCCCATGCATGCAATATCCCGAAATGTCTTAGTCCCAGTGGGTGTGCTGCCTGGCCAAGGTTGTCAGGCACAATCTCCGGCACCCTCACTCTCAGAAACCGGGTCTCGAGCACTGTTACCGGCCTCTCTAGACGGCGTGGCCACGCCTTGCACGTCTTGATTTCTGATTCGAGCCGGTGCCAAGCCTTGTGATATATCTTGTACGTCTGCGAGCCGAGAGCCTGCCGAAGCATTGTTGCAGTTTCACGTCACAATGGATGCCGCGTCACTTAGTTTTCAACTATTTGCAATATGCGTCAAAGGTAAGGCCTCCTTTTGTTGGTCATTGCTGGTTGGAAAGAGCTATCACGCCTCATTAACCGAGTGTTCAGCATACAAGCTTCTCTTGGAGGCTTCTGACATGCCCAACAACCTCCGCTACCTACAGGTACGGCTTCGCATGGAGCGTGATAAGCTAGTGGACTGGGGCGTACTTGCGAACCTCTCAGAGGACGAACGAACACTCAGTTCCGGCCTACAGCTGCACAAGCATGTGGTCAACGATACCTTGCAGGAAATAAAGCTCGTTCTCGTTGAGCTCACGAAGCTGAGTGATGGGCACAACACCGAGACAGTCCGTGGTAACGATGGAGAGGAATCCGGTGATGAAAGTGCCGACGTCGCCTCTTCACGCAGCAATAGGAGGTTGCAAAAGAAAGCAGTAGACTTCATTGAGAAGACACGAAGGTTCCCTAGCCGTATCAGATGGGTCTCCTTTGACAAGAAAGAATTTGAGGAGCTTTTGTCCAAGCTCACCACGCTTAACCAGGGCATGACAACTCTTTTCGAGCGACACCAGCGAGAGCGCCAGTTACAGCTGCAGGAGACATCCTATATGGGGATCCTCCAGGCCAACAATAAATTGGACGATTTGATCGCACTCGTGGCCTCGCTGGGAAACCTAAAAGATGGCAAGCATCTGCAGCAGCTGACCCAATTCAAGGCTCTCAATGTCGCCGTTGAAACTGGACAAGCCGCTATTCCAGCGTTCTCGACCGGAAGTGATCTCTTGCTTGATGAAAGCGACCTTCTGCTGGTGGAGGAGGAAGAAGAAGGAGAAGAAGGAGAAGCTGATGAGCCGCCTGTTCGGACGCAAGGAAAGTACAAAGGGACACCCGTATGGGTAGAGTGGAAGTACTACGAGCCTATCGGCGAAGACGAGAAGGCGCCCATCTATGTTTCCGACCGCATATCGAAGCTGGCAAGGCTGCTGGGGCACGAGAACAAGCCCAAGGAATTCCGCATACCACATTGCTTGGGTTATATCCATAACCAGGACAACTTTCGCTACGGATTCGTCTTCCATAGTCTGGCAGACGAGACTAAAGGCTTTTTACGATCTCTCTACGATCTGCTAACATCAATACCAAAGCCGTCATTGACCTTGCGAGTGGCAGCAGCTCGCGCGATCGCTACTTCGCTCTGGTACCTCCACGCCACAAACTGGCTCCACAAAGGACTGCGCAGCGAAAACGTGGTCCTCCTATCTCTCGACGAGCCTTTCCTGGCCGGTTTTGAGTATTCAAGACCGGCAGATCCCAGCGAACTGACCGAGGTCCCGAGCGACAACAGGCTGCACGACCTCTACCGCCACCCCTCGACCCAGTTCGACATCCCCAGAGACGGGCGGCGGGGTTTCAAGAAGGTGTATGATATGTATAGTCTTGGAATCGTGCTCTACGAGATAGGCATGTGGCGACCGATCCACGCCATCCTGGGCATCCGGCTTGAAAAAGGTATCCGGTCTGCGGCTGTCAACGGCGCTCAGAGCGTCTTGCTCGACAAACAAAATCTACAAGCTCTCGAGGCCGAGGCTGGCGGCATCTTTGCCACCGCCGTCCGGAGCTGCTTGTCAGGGGACTTTGGGATCCGTAGTCAGGGTGATCATGTAGATGAGAGCCAGCTTCAGACCGCATTCGGAGAACGAGTTGTTCGTAAACTGGATTCTATCAGCGTATGATTCGACATGAATTCAAGAAGTGGAATAGAACAGAGTCACGACCCCATCCGCTCCTCTACAACGCAATTGACAGAAGATGCGGGATACTCATGACCCGCTGCAGCCGGTCACTGTCCGTGGCTGCAGGAATGCTAGGTCAGATTGGTCGGGGCTTACATCACGTGGCACGCGAGTGTCACGTCGGGCTCTTTCTCCTGAATGTCGCGAAGCAGCTTGGCGGGAATACCGTCGAGTGGTTTTGTTACCGTCAGAGCCTGCTACTTTCGTGCACAGCGAAGTGCCTTGCTACCGGAGAGGCAGTGAGGCTAATCTACACTGAAACCCCACTGCCGATACATGCGCATCGCCAGGTTACATTTGCTTTGGTGTTCTCGACTCAGAAAGACTGCTCTCCTGCGAGGCTCCGCGTTGTGTCACCGAGATCGGCAGTCGAAAGGCAGCGGCCCAAGTATGCACCACACCGCTGAGCATGGGCTACGCGATAGGAATCGACATCGGCACGGCCAACACTCGCGTTGCGGTGTTTCGCGATGGCCAGGTCGAAATCATACCCGACAAGGACGGCCAGCGCTGTATGCCGTCCTACGTTGCGTTCACAGAGAGATGTCGTCTGTTCGGGAATGCAGCGATGGACCATGCCAACTACGACCCTAAGAACACCGTATACGGTGTCAAGCGTGTCCTAGGACAGCGCCTTGAGCAGTGGCATGTGGACCGGCATGCGAGAATCTCCCCCAACGACGTCTCGCTGGAGCCTCCCGGGCGTATGGCTATCACTGTGGGCTATAAGAAACGCCCACGCCGGTTGTTACCCGTACAGGTGTTCGCAATGCTTCTCAGGCAGGCAGCGGCAAACGCTGTGACTTATCTGGGCGAAAGCGTTCAAGACGTGGTCATAAGTGTACCGGCTCGGTTCGACAGACTCCAGCGTCTGGACGTGACCGATGCGGCCAAGCTAGCTGGGCTCAATCTCATGCACATGGGGTCAGCCATCGAGTCGGTTGCTCTTTATTACGCTTTTCTCAACCCACAACTGACCACTCGACTGGACGGCGAGCAGGTCTGTACGATTCTGGATCTCGGAGCTGGCTCCTTCAATGCTGGTTTAGTTTCAATCAAGAATGGCGCCATCAAACTGATGTCAGCCCAGAGTGATCCAGACCTAGGAGGCGAGTGCCTAATAGATCGCCTCCAAGACCACTTCGCTGCTGAGATCAAGAGAAAGTGGAACTGGAACATCAACACAGACTTACTTGCCCGCCGTCGCCTGAGGGTAGCTTGCGAGGCCGCAATGAGAGAATTGAGCTCAACAGTATCGGCTCGCATCCTCATCGGCAGACTCTATGATGGCCAAGACTTTTCTGGGAATCTATCGAGGGAAATGCTGGAAGAGCTTTGCCAGGATCTTTTCCACGGGACGCTTAAAACTATCGACCGTGTGTTCAATAACCGGACACTCCACGAAACAACCGGGCTGGATAAGTCATCTATCACAGAAGCGCAGAACAGGCCGAACGCAAAGAAGGGACGGGAAAGGCCAGTCAGCAAGTTCGGGTTGATAATAAAGCCATCTAACAAGAATAGGCGAGTCAAATCAACTATCAAGGACAGGCAAAACAAGTCATCTATCATCGACACGGTGGAAAAGCTCCATGTCAACGACATTGTCATGGTGGGTGGCTGCTCGCGCATTCCCAAGCTTCAACAAATCTGGACCACTCACCTCAATTGCATCGATGATGAAACTTGTGGTAAGCTGGTGAGTCCGGATGAGTTTGAGGTCCATGGATGTGCCGTTCACGCTGGCATCTTGTCCGGGATATTTCTATATCCCGCTCTGTCGGTATCGCCCGTCGTTCCGCTGAACATTGGGCTAAAGGTAGAAGGGGGGATAATGAGCACAGTGGTCCCTCGCAACACAATCTTGCCGACGACCCAAAAGAAGACCTACTGCTTGTCTGATTTTGCCCTTGTGCCTCATGAGCGCCCGATATTGCACTTCTATCAGGGCAACAAGAAAAAAGTCAAGGACAACCTCCTCATCTGCACGTTGGACCTCTCTGAATTCCCGCCAAGGTGGAAAGACGACCGCTCCAAGACCAACATACAGATTATATTTGAGATCGATCTCATGCAGCGTGTAGTCGCCAGCGCGGTATTAGAGGGTAAAGAGACAAGGTACGAGGCGTGGCAGATGGTGAAACATAGAAGCAAGGAAGAGATGGATAGTCTGATGGTGCAAGCTGTGGCTTACGAGGAGGAGGACGTCACATATGCAGAGGAGTTGTTAGCCTCACAGCGTCGCTCGCAGTGTCACGCTTTAGACTTGCGCCTCTCATCTATGGGCCAGTTTGAATCACTTACTTTCCAGACAAAGGGGATGATGAGCCTGCTCCATTCACTACGCCTGTGGCGGAACTGGCTGGACAAGCTCAGGCCTGGCGACCCATTTGACTATCACGCGTACAACAGAAGGCTTGACGACCTGGAACAAGACCTTAAGGGTGAGATGCTGAGAGGAAATGAAATATCCAGGCTTCGATCCCACGCTGAGCATCTGCAAAAGAAGCTGTTGGCGACCAACCAGGAATTTGACAACAAAGCCATGCTCCAGTCGGTCGACAGTGTCACGCAGTGGGTAGAACAAAACGAGGGGGCCGATATCGTCGCAATCCGAGAAAAGCTATCCTCGCTGAGGGACCTCTCCGAGTCCGTGGAGCTGGCTGCTTTGAGCGAACGTCCGGACGAAATCCCACCGAGCCGAGAGTCTACACCAAGTGTTAAGACGGCCCAGGATCCCGGGACTGGTGTCCAGGCCCAGACTCAGGGGCCAAGGGGCTTCAATGAACTCTTCCCCGAATCTGGCTGGGATACCACGTCCAAATACACTGATGCCGAGTTCGAGGATATCGCCTCGTACCTCCGAAATACAGGCCACGAGACATGGAGTAAGGTGCCAAGGATATATACCGTGCTGCGCCTCATTGACAAGGTGGAACTGGTCGACACCTTCCTTAAGCATGGTATGGCAGATATAATGTTTCCTTTCTCACTCACCAACCTACCGAAGGCGCTCAAGCAGCCGCACGCGAACCAGTTCCTCAACACCCAGGTCGCTGTCTATTCAAAAGCGCTTCAACTCGAGAGAGGCGCCAGGCTCGACGACCAGAAGCTATACCGCAAGCATGCTCACTTTTCACATTCGGAACCCCTGCCGTTTGAGGTCAAAGGCAACCTGGGGAGTGGGGCGCATGGTAGTATTGTCGACAAAGTTGTCAGTACGCTGAGCTACAGAGAGTACGCCCGGAAGCGGTTCAAGAGACCGGCTCTCAAAAAGAAAGACGTGGAGAAATTCCTGAACGAACTCGGGATCCTCAAGAGACTAAAAAACAGGCATTGTATTGATCTGGTATGTTCGGCTTGTACTTCCCTATCTCTGTCCAGAGCCCAGATGGACCAGACAACTGATCTAAGTCACAGGTCGGCAGCTACTCTGACCCTCGGTATTTCGCCCTGATAATGCACCCTGTCGCGGAATGTAATCTAGAAAAGTACCTCTCTTCGGCCCTCAACGACCCAGACAAACGCTCGATCCTGCAGGGCTTCTTCGGCTGCCTGGCGAGCACGCTGGACTATCTGCACAGCCAGAAGGTGGTCCACCAAGACATCAAGCCCCAGAACATACTCGTCAAGAACAACAGCCACGTACTCGTGACAGACTTCGGCATCGCGCGAAGCTGGGAAGGGCTCACGGGGGCCACGACCACGGCGGACCTCGCCCGGACCTGGGCCTACGCGGCGCCCGAGGTGGTGCGCGGCGGACCCAAGAATCAGTCGGCCGACATGTGGTCACTTGGTTGCATCTTCTTGGAAATGTTTACCGTGCTGAATGGTCAATCGCCCACCGACATGCGGGACTTCTTCAGAGACCGCTCCGGTCGCACCCACTTCTACGAGAACGCCGCGCCGGGCCACATTGCCGCGTGGGTCGAATCCCTGCGGGAGAGGTCTTCTCCTGAACTCAACGGCGCCCTGGATTGGTTGGACAGTATGCTCCAGGTCGAGCCGCGCTATCGTTGTAAACCCTTTGAGCTCTTCGACAAGACAGTTGCCGCGACGGAAAGCACGTCGGTACTGTTCTGCGGCGCTTGTTGCCGGGACAGTGGCGAGTCAGCCCCGGAGAGTAATGATGACGATACGGATGGTTGGAGTGAGGGAGATGACGAGGACATATAATGTCGGTCAGATCGAGGACCCAAATGTGTCATGCGGTCACACTCTCATGACCATCCAGTGCTCTCTATAGTCACTGATTACAGCGACTTTTGAATATCCTCTGGTAGCGATTCGGTTTCCTATTGCGGATGGCTCCCGTTATTGACTTGGGTCGCAGCTCGTGTACAAGAAGATGCCAGGTGATGACTTCATGACCAACTGCAGAGATGCTGCTGACGTATTCGCCTGTGTGACCGAGTTGGCCTTGAGGGTCTGGATCTTCGAGCAGGCGTCGCGTGGCAATCGTGCAAGCTCTGCAAGAGCCATAGTCACCGTCAGCTTTTTATTGGAACCCATAGAGGACGCTCACTGTAGCATCAGTGTCCGAGCAGCTGAACAGTCTGATTCTCACGACGCCCAGGTGATGTCTGTGCATGGGGTCTCTGGCATAAGAGGGTGCATTTGGTTCTACAGGGGCATCCTGGCCAGATCTTCCGGTGTTTACGTAAGCTTAGACGAAAGAGGTCACCAAGTTCAACGACATGTGTAGGGCAAACTTGACTAGAACATGTGGGATGATATGGGGGTGTATCGTCAGTATTCACAAGCCCATGCTCATTCCACTATTCGCTCTTGAAAGTGGTGAAAAAGATCTGTGGTAAGTTGACTAACTGACTGTCTACGACCCTTTTCTGGTCTATGCTGGAATGTGACAGGAATGGAATATGATCAAAAGACTGCCAAGCCTGTTGGACGGTGCAAAGCACCGCGGTCACATGTACAATGGGTAAGCTGTGTTGTTGTCCCACAAGTTCTCGGCGGCCTACATCATGCAAAGTCAGCTTGTCCGATTTCTAAGACAGATTCCCGAGAAGTGGTGCTTACTGTGGTGCTGCCGGGGCTTGTGCTGAACTCGACCGAGACCTCGGGCGCTGCGTTTGGGACAGGAGGGAACCCATCATACACAGGCATAGATCCGAAGCTAGGTGCCACAGGATAAATCTGTGGAGAGTAAGAACTCCCAGTATTCCCGACTGGCAACAGAGGCCTCTGGCTTGTTGGCAATGAGGCTGAGCTGGTGGATGTGCCCCCGTGTTTGTATTGGTTGAAAGCGCTGTGTCCCAGCTTATGATAGCGACGAAGATGATCCTGAAGCTTGTCTTGTCTAGGGAAAGATCTGTCGTCGCATAGGCCACATGGGAAGCCAGGACCAATGCTGGAGTTGATGTGCCGTGTCAAGCAGTAGGACTTGGCGTACCTCGCTCCGCATGTGCAAAGAAATGGAAGATGCCCAGATTCAGTAGCATGCTGATCCAGTCCCCCCTTCTTAGAAAGAATGAATGGGCATTCGGCGCACTTGTTGGGAAAGCCTGCATTTCCGTGCTCAGTGATGGTGGGAAGTGCCGCGGAGGTTGACTGGCCAAGGTTGTCTTGGTAAAATAACCTATATCAACAGCTATGGTCAGAAGGGGTATGGACCTGAGAGCTGGACATAGCTATTGACCAATTTTCGCCGGCATCATGGACTGGGATAACACAGTACCACCAGGTTGGTCTACATGGAAGTGGTTATAGCCGCATCACAATCATATGCGGGATCAAAATTGGCGACCAAATGAGGGTTGGCTTACTGGTTCAATATGCCAGGGCCTTCGGGGGACAAATCTTCGAATTGAGGCTCATGCTTGCTAATGTGGGACGTTCCAAAAGGATCAGCCATATTGGTTCACTGCGTGAGGATTACAATGTGTGATTCAGTCAGAATGTAGATGAAGATGTAACGAGGGCATGAAACCACAGAATACGGCGGGCAATCACCATAACAAGGACGCCGGGTTCTCGGTCTATCTTTATGATAACAGGAATTACTGGCGCATACAGCCATTACACTACCGGCCGACATATCAGAACTGGGCCTGCGGAAAGAACCTTGCCGCTCTGCAGGTCTGGCAGTCTGCCTCTACACTCAACCAAGCACGCTCCTTTGGCGCCGGGTTGGCCTGCTCTGACCGGGATTCCAGAACACCCTTCTCGTAGACTCAGGTTGGCAGGATGGCCAACGTGGCAAGGTAGCGGTAAAACCAGCAGCATCTGTTCCGTATGGTGTGGTCCTTGCAGGTGTCTCTTGCAAAGAGGTGCAAACCGGGCTTGTGCAACCGTCAAGGGTAATGGGCTGGGTGGGTCTGGATACGTTCCGCCTTGGCAACTTCACCTCAAGATCGACCGCGACAGCTGAAATAAACCCTAGACTATGCTCGGGGGGGAAGATGTAAGACGGGATGTGATAGACTAATGCATACCTTAGCCAGCATGGAACTTGAACTGGTTTGTGACATGACCGTGCCTCGAGCGAGTTTCGAGCATCTAGTGCATTGGAGATTCGATAGTCCGTCCATATGGTCAGCCTGAGATGGCCGCTTTGTAGTGTTTCCCGTAGATGCCGTAGCGATGCCGATGGAATGTGTAAAGCGTGTTGTTTTGTTGGCAGAGCTTTCACACAGTAAACCACTGTGATGAAAGCAGCAGCAGGTCCATGCTGGGATACTTCGGTATCATCTGTAACGCCGCGTTGTTGGTAGCTAGTTTCCCACACGGTTCTAAACGACTCGATTGGGGTGGTAACATGTCTGCTTTCCGACCTCCCTGGTCATGCCGACGTGATCAGTGAGCATTGAGGGCAATAGATGCGGCTCTGTGAAGATTGGAAGTTTAGCTCAAAGATGAGACGCACGAGCAAAGAATGAGGCTCTGCGGTGGGGTCTGGAGATGAAGTATGATTTTTATGTGCGGTACGAACGCAGAGCCTCATCCGCGTCGCCAGCAAAATCCTAGTCCCGGCCCTGGAAAGCGCCGAGGCTGGCGGGATCCGGGGCACTCGTAGGGTGCAAATGCGGGACTAATGCACTCATGCGCGAGAAAGGGGGTTTTTGTGCAACGTCAAGAACGAGCTCTAGCCTATGAGGTGTGCGTACGAGCGAAGCAGAGCCGCATGCTGAGCTGGGCAGTCTGACTGTCTGCCGGCGTCCAAGAGCCGTATTGCGACGTGTCAGTGCTGTTGCTGTGCTTCACAACGATGAGGCTCAATTGCTCTGGGCCCGCATCAGCTGTTCTCCCCGCCTGATGTCTGCCACACAATGGCCGTCCATCTGTTCCCGAGAGTCAGGAAGCCCGTGGGCCTTGATCAGATTTGCCGCAGTGTACGCAACTTTAACGGGTACGTGTGACAGTATAGGTAACAGTGCGCTCGTTACGCTCGCGTGATGTGTTAATTCCAAGCATGAGCTGTCTGCCGTGCCCGGTTCGCAGAACGCTGTGGCTCTTGATTTTGGTGTGCCCCTAACTGCTATTGACGGCGGCATGAGGCTGAATGCATGGGTGCAAAACAGGTCAGGTCCAGGTATGTCGTAGATACCACACTGGGGCTTACTATTGGGTGATTCTAGACCTGCCATCAGACAACTTAAGTCGGCATGATCAGTTTGACTGAGATATTCTTGGGCTGTCTTGGTCATTGCTTGTAGCAGAATTGGTAGATATGACGGTGTATGGGTGCGATTCACAAGCTGGAAGCACAGTCGGGAACTCTTCCATAACCTCTGGCCCAAAAACGTGCACACAAAACAAAAATCCTTTTCAACGCCTATCAATTTGATCAAACCATGATCCCAGTGTTGGACTCAACACGACAGACGGTGCAACATTTAACTGAGAGGAGACACTTCTACTGGCAATAACCTAGTGCAGAAGAGAGAAGAACACTCGAATACAACATCACCAACTCCATATACACACAAGTCCCGCGAGTTTCACACTATGCGAGACTAAGTAAGCACTCGAAAAAAGACAATCCAGAAAGGCTTGCTTCAAACCGCAACACCAAGCAGACGTCGAACCACCACGGGATCATTCAGCCAGCCCGCCTAACACCTCCGCTCTACACCGAAGCCCCTTCCCCCTTCCCGTCCCTCGCAAGCCCAATAACATCAACCCACCCCTCAGGCCTCAGCCGCCCCCCAGGGTACACATCCCGGATATACCTCTCGCCCTCAGCAGCCCAGGCGAGCAACCTCTCCTCCTCGCCCCACATGCCCATAGCCAGCATGCCCACAGGCAACTTCCCTTCGCCCCTGTCAACATCCGCATAGCCCACGGGCACCGTAGCAGCAGGACACCCGCTCGTGTTGGCAAGCCACGCGTACATCATGCTCCGCAGGGCGCGGTTCCCGTCCGTGAACCCATACTTCTCGTCGCCGGGGGTGGCCGCGTACCCGACGTCCGGCATCATGGGGGACGCGATCAACAAGCCGGACCCGTGCCTCTCGAACAGGTGCGCCAGGTGCGCCATGATGGTCGCGCGCACCTGCGCGAACTTCATGTAGTCGTTGGCGGTGGTCTGCGACCCGACGGCGGTCATGACCTGGTTCGCGGGGCCCATGAGGTCGAGCCAGTGCTGGCCCTTGCCGTTGTTGGGCGGGACGCGGTCCTTGGCGTGGTCGGCCGCCTCGGCGAGGCACGTCGCGCCGTGGGCGACCTGGCCCTCGCGGAGGAAGGGGATGTCGATGTCCACCGTCTCGTAGCCCAGCGTCTTGGTGAAGTACTCGAGCGCGCGGTCGAAATACCCGCGGACCTCCGGGGTGGCGCGGGCGATCCAGGGGTGGCAGAGGCCCAGGAGCTTCTTGTCGCCCTTGGTGGGTGGGCGCGACGGCGCGAAGAGGCCCTGCACCGGGTCGGCCGGGTTGGGCTGGGCGATGACGCGGTAGGCGATGGTCAGGTCGGCGACGTTGGACGCCATGGGCCCGACGATGCACATGCTGCTGTTCATGACCATGGTGCGGCTGTGGGACGTCTTGAGCGAGTACTGGCCCGCGATGGCGGGCGGGATGCGGATGGAGCCACCGGCGTCGGTGCCGATGCACAGCGGGACGAGGCCGGCGCCCAGCGAGGAGCCCGCCCCCGACGAGGAACCGCCAGGGTAGTAGGCCTTGTTGTACCAGTTGGTGGGGGTCCCCTGGGCGGCGTTGCAGCCGGTGGTGTCCATGCCGATCTCGTGCTGGTTCATCTTGCCGACCATGACGGCGCCGAGCTCCTCGAGCTTGCGCACCGGCCAGATGGACTCGGCGGCGGGCTTGTTGAAGTAGTCGTACTCTGGGCGCACCGCCATGCCCATCGTGTTGACATAGCCCTTGACCTCGCAGTCGGCCTTGACGCCGAAGGGCACGCCGTCCAGCACGCTGAGGGGCTTCCCCGCCGCCCACCGCTCCGTCGACGCCCGCGCCGCGGCCAGCACCTCGTCGGTGTGGATATCCAGCCACGCCGTCGAGTACTCGGTCCGGTTGGGCCGCGTCCGGTCGATCACGGGGAGAAGTGCCTCCACCACCTGCAGCGGCGTCACCTTGCCCGCTTGGTACAGCGCGTGGTAGTCGGCGAAGGACGACCACCGGCCTGGCTTGCCGGCATCCTGCGGCCGGAGCAGCTCATCCTCAAACGTGGGTGCGGCGGCCGGTGTGCTGGGGTCGGCCAGCGGTATGACAGTCGGCTGTGCATTTGGTCAGCACATGTTGGGTCCCGTCTTCACAGGCCGGAAGACGAGTGAGAAGTGGTTGGATCATACATCAAACCTCCACCGGTGCGAGCTCAGACCATCGATGCTGGTCAGCTTGCTGAAGCCGGCATTGCCGTATAGGAACCTCTGAATGGCTTGGCTCCTCGTTACACTGTGCGGGTATTATCAGCTCGACTGCATTTGATGAAGATCACAAACAGTTTGATTTAACAGGGCGGGCAAGTTTGTCTCGGCTCATATTGCTTGCGTGACCAAGCAATAGCTGCTGCCACAGAACACAAGAACACAAACATAAAAACTCACATTGCAGCCCCGATGGCCAGGGGCATGCCTCGCAGGGCAGGGTTCTTGTCCTCCTCGGTCTTGTAGCTGATGTACGACGCCTCCTGGGCCGGGGGGTAGTCGGCGTAACCTTGGGTGGGCGCCATCTTTCTTGGTCCGTCTGTCTTATATGCAGATGTAATCACAGAAAAGAGAATATGTAAATGGGAATAAAAGGTATGAGGGGGTGGAGCACGCGATCAATTAATTGGGTTCACAGAGCTTATAACGACGTTGAACCATCTGAAGTCAAAAGAGACAGGCGCGCGCCAGATTGGTCGCTCACTCAGCAGGTTGGTCCGCCCCAGTGAGTTCCTCCTGCTCTTGTTAATCCCCGAGGGTGACGAGTCGTCCGGTGAGGTTGCGAGTTTCAATGCAAGAGACCTCAGTCGGCTCAATTGATGCCCAGGCCCCCGACGGAAAGGTGGAGGAGGAATTATGAACGAGTTCATCAACAGCCGCGACGCACGAACTCCCCCCCAAGTGCGGTCTCACACTCTATTTCGTTTCGGGTCGTCGAACGAAGCTACCGCAGGCGGGCTACCAGCTCGATCAGCTAGGTCGGCCCGGGGGTATCGACTGTGTACTTTACCAGAGCGCCGCTGGTAATCCTGCGTATTTTTAAGAGGGCGCTGCTGCAGCTTGCCAGGGGGCAAGTTACGCCTGTAGCGTAGCGTATTTTTCAGCTCCCCTGTCAGGCTACCTTGGTGCCACCTCCCGCCCGCCCCGTGCATGACAGAAAGCTGCCTCGGCTCAGGCACACATTGGATGATCGCCCCTGGAGACAAGAGCTGTGGGTGCATTGGGGCGATTATGGTCGATGTTTGCTTGACGTGATATCATGGGATGATCTCACATGTGAACCCTCTGTTCTCTTTCCCAATTGAGGCTTCGTCTCATTGAGAATTGAAGCCTACAACGCCTGCAGAGCATGATTGATACAACTCTGACTCTTTCACACAAGCCTTGAGCTGTTGAGCATGTCACTCGTGCCGGTGACTGCGAACAAGTCGAGACTGGCATCTGCTTATGACTTACATGGTCAATCCACTGACATCACCATCTTCACCACAAGACAGCAGCAAATATTGAGCCAAGAATCAATTCTTGCCTCACTGGCCCGCCGATCAAGCGAAGGCCATGTCTCTCTTTCGAGTCTATAATCCCGGACGTTTCACGGGTGATGAGGACGGGTTCGTCCTCTTTTTGCCAAACACGTAAACAAACAACCCAACGTGAAAAGATACCGTGGAAAAAACAACAAGTGATCCCTTGACCCAGACCTGATTCTACTCCTGTCTCAACCGTCATCCGTTGAGTGAGATGCGGGCTCGATTGACACACAACAAAGAACCGAGCTGCATGCACGACGGTGAAAATGACCAAGCCACAAAAACGCCTCTTTCCCTCCCCGCTTTCCCAATGATGCCCTTTGCCTCTCCGCCCCGCGCAAGTCCGGTCCGAGGATTGCGCCCCTCAGCCCCGGAGGCTGGATTTGTGTATTGTTGCCCGGGCTACCGTCAGGTCCGTAGCCCCCTTGTCGAAACCCCCTCCCTCCTCTCCAGCTTTTTCCTCCCGTGAGGGCCGGGCCAGCTTCGAAAAGTATGCATGCAAAAACAAAGGTTGTGATAAATGATAGGTCGCGAAAATTCCCTCAGAAAAAGGTTCCGGGTATGTCGCCAAACGCCTTGCGAGTAAGCCGAGTTTGAAATCCCACCAAGGCGATGAGTGACGGACAATGAATGCTGTCAAGAACGGTCGCAATGCAAAGAACGCTAGATCTCGTGTGACGGGTAATTCCATGTTGTGTACGGTGGTGACAGCGTTTAGCACTGGCTGGACTGCCTGCTATAATGGTATCGGTATGGTTGATGATGCAGTGAACATCCCATGTGAGGACCTGTGGCGGTGGTGGTGTGATGCCGAGGTGGTGGTATGATGGTCCTCATGCTCTGCAGTGGTGATTTTGATGCCTCTGGCCGGAAGTCGCTGGCTCTCCTCATCATAGCTATCGCCTCCCTAGCTTCAACAGCCGGGTCCGCAGCCACAGCATGAATGAGGTCCAATAGCTCTGCGTCCTCCTCTTGGCCGTGTGGGCGCGCTTTGGGGTTCCGAAGCGGACGTCGTTGATATCGGGCCCCATATTCTCAGTGCCCTCATAGTTGCTACCCACGAGCGCCGACCCAGGCCTCTGAACCTTCTCGTCGATGGTCGCCTGCCGGGGTGACTCGGAGGGCCGGGTGTGGGTGTGACGGCTGCTGATGGAGGGGCTCAGTGGTGGGGTCCGCTTCCTTGAGAAGGACGGCCTTCCTATGCTGGCCTTGTCACTGCCACCCGTGGCCCTGCGCGAGGCAGCCTTCTCCATCTTGCTGTCCTTGCGTTCCCTCTTCTTGCGCTGCTCCGACTCATATTTCTCCTGCTTGAGCCTCTCGTTCTCCTCAAACTTGCGCCTGGCCTCCCGGATGTCCTCACGGTTGACGCTGGTGTCGACCTCGCTGCGCGACCGTATGCGGAAAGCGCCCTCGAGGCTGGTGCGCAGGGGCGACATGGGCGCGGCGGAGGTGCTGGGGCTGCCCAGCGTCAGCGACGGGCGTGGCGAGTCGGTGGGGCTGGCGCCGTTGATGTGCAGGTCGGAGTGGGAGTACGAGGTGTTGAGGGATCCATGGGCGAGCCGGGAGGAGGCGGTGGGGTGGGAGCGGGAGAAGGGGGTCGTGTTGACGCGCAGTGGTGGGTTGTTGTTGACGTTGCTGTTGAAGTCTGTCAGGGAGGGCGTGCGCTGGCTGGCGAGCGAAGGGCGCCTCAGGCTGGTGGTAGAGTGACTGTTGCTGGGCTGAGGGCGGTGCAGGTGGTGGTGGGACGACAGGGAGGTGGACAGAGGGGTGGAGCCGGCGACGTCCAGGTCGTCGTCATCATTCTCGGTGATGATGGTGGGCGAGTAGTCCCTGGGCGTTGTGTCGCGCTCGAACGAGGTGAAGGAGTTGGCGTAGGTCAGCGGCGGGGTGTTTGTGCGCGGGGTCTGGTGTTGTTGGAAGGGGTGGACGAAGGCCCCCCCATGTCGGTGGCCGCTTCCATTTGTGCCTATGCTGGTGCCCGAGGTGGTGCGCGTGTGCTGCTTCCTCCTGATCTCGAGCCCGGCGACGGGGGTTGCAGTGCCAGACGAGGGACAGGCCGAGCCGGGCCCGGATGTTGGGCCGTTGCCAAAGGTCGAGGGCTCCCAGGTCGAGCCGGGCAGGCCGGCGTCCCGAACAGATCGCGACATGCTGGTGCGTGCAGGAGGATCGTAGACGCTGATGTGGTCGTCCCAACCCCTGTCCAGGTCGAGCGAGTTCTTTGGCGAGGAGACGACCACCTTCTTCAGCATGGGCTTGACCATCTTGGATCGTGCTTTTGTGATCTTGTTGGAGGAGTGGTTATAAGAACCGGGCACTCCGGCAAGGGGCGCCATGTTGGCTGTTATTGCCTGGACCATGGGGGCAAAATGTCGGTACCAACGCCAGTCACCAGTCACCAGTCCCCAGCCTGCACACAATGATGAGATATGCTAGGACAGGACAGTCACACAGACAGGACAGACGGGCGGCAGAGACACGGATGGACGGTCGAGTACCCGGGCCAAGGAGACGAAGGAGAGGTGGGGTGGAAGGTTGAGGACGTTGGCGAGGGCGGCGTGGTTTCGTGGGCGGTAGCACCCGCCAGCCAGAAGGTATGTCAGAGGAGGATGGCGAGGCTGGAATGGAGCATAATGAACAAAGATGTTGCCGGCACTTGGAGCTGTCGCTGGGTTTCCTCGCTTCCTCGTCACGGCGTTGATTTGATTAGATGGGACGTGAAATGAGCGGCAATTTACACGTCATGTGCCTCCTACTCGGGTCGAACCAGCAACTTGGGGACCAGAACCAGTCGACCCAGCCAACCAGTCAATCGATCAATCAATCAAATCAACCAAGCACAACTTGAACTGGTCTTCTGTGGAATGTGGGAAGAGGAGGGTGGGAAGGCAGGTTATAGGTATCGCCCGGGCGAGCTGCCAGGCAAGCAGGCAAGAATGTAAGTAAGGCAAGGCAAGGTAAGTAAGCAGGGAGGGGAGAAGAGAGGAAGTGGTAGTAAGTCCGGGCGGGTTAGGCAAGGCAGGTCAAGCAGAGAGATAAATGTATGTATGTATGTATGTAAGAATAGATAGGCACACGGGAAGGAGGGGTGCAGGTGCAGGTGGGAAGGATGCGGTGCATGGGTTTGGCTTGGTATAGGATTGGTATGGGTATGGGGAGTAGATTGATTGACATTAACACAAGAGACGGATGGATAATAGTCTTGATGTCAGGAATGAGAAATGCTGCTGTCTCCGGTCTAGCCTGTCCACTGTCTGTCCTGAATGACTGTCTCGCGTTGGCCAGTCCGCCAGTCCGCCAGTCTCCAGCCTGCCTGTCCTGGCTGTGTCTGTCTCTGGCAAGGTACGTACCCCGTACACAGTTTAGAACCGCACTAAACCCTGCGTCTTGTTCTTCCCCGGTCTGCCCGCGCCGAGTCGCATGCTAGTCGGTGTGTCGGAGGATCTAGCACGAGGCACAGCACATGCGATAGGCGCAGCAATGCACCAGACACGCTCAACACTAACATCAAGCAAATCCATCACTTCGCACTCGCACCGACCGCAACGCAACGCAACGCAACGCAACGCACTGCTACCGTACCGCAGCAGCAGCAGAGCGAGAGAATCGTCAGCAGTAGCCAGCAAACAGAACCAAAACCAGAATCAACACTAGGCCAGCTGAGGGGGCCCAGACTCGACTAGCACAACCCCTAGCACAGTATATAATACAATAGTCTACCAGCAAAGCAGTATATCATCACCATTGTCATCACCGCCGCCAAAATAAAGCCTCAGAAAACAACGCACCACCGCTCCCACACAGTAGCACCACATCTCGAAGCGTCCCTAGAAGGCGCCGGGGAACCATAGGCGAGCCCTCAAGCGAGACGAGGGAGGGTTCCTCCCCATCCCCTCCTCCTCGATTGAATCGCGTCCCCACGTCCCTCATGGCCCAGTGACATTGATCTGTCAGTCTTTGGCATCTCTTTTCCCCCCCCTGATGTGCAAGCCCTGGGGGAAAATAGTTTCCTCCTCTCCCCCCTGAGTCCTGCAGATCAGAGAAGCCCTTCTCCAGCCCTTCTAGAAAGGCGGTGTTGCAAATCATCGTGGTCCCTCGCCCGGCCAACCGGCGAGCCCATCAATCATCAGCCTCAATTCCGTGTTCCGGGCTGTGTCTGCCAGTCTGGGCCCGGAGTTTAGCAGAATCGACATGGGGACGAGCCCACTTCTTTTTTCACCTTTTCAAACAACATCCCACAGGGCCCCCCTTCTCTGGTCTCCCCCCCCCCTTCGAAATCCACTGGGCCACACAGGGCCGACTGGGCCATAGGCTCACACAGGCAGACAGGCGGTCTCTTGACCGCCTGGGCGACGGTGGAAATAGATGGGAATTAGAAGCCAATGCCGTTGGGGAAGCACGGAAAGTGGGTTGATTGGAGGGGCAGGCCACTCACGATCCCTCGCTTTTCTCTTGTGGCCTCCCTGCTCGCTCGTCTACGTCTCACCTGCACTAGCTTCCTCTTGTCCAGAAGGCCAGAAGGCTCGCCGTCACTTCAAAACCCTCAGGTCTCAGAAAGTCAGTCTGGCCGTCGGCCCATTTGTTCTGGCTGGGTTTGGGCTGACTGATCGGACTGACTAACGAACCTGACAGGCGTCCGCCCCAAAGCCTCGGGGGCCCGCGTGGGCCGACGCCATTCCCTTCCCATCCTGGGCAAAAGCCAACCCAAGCCCACCGCGATATGCGGGCTGGGACTGGCTAGCTTGGACTGGGGCCAACTGGAACTCTGGGGAAGCCAAGCACTAGCGAGAACAGAGCAGAAAAATGCCTCTCTCTCTCTCATGTCTCTGCGGTCTCCCACATCTCTCGCGGAAATCCGAGGCTTTGTCATTCCACCGGCGGGATGGAACCTCGCTGGGCAATCGCTACCAAGACCTCGGGATCGATGCTCAGCCTGCATGCAAAACCGAACCGACTCAGCTGAAAGAAGCTCTTGCCACACCTCCATCTCGATGCCGTCTGAGCCGCTTGACGTCCGGCCCAAGACGACCCGACAGGAGGGAGCCCTAAAAAACCTGGTTATTGGTCTCCTTCTATGAATCTATGATGTCTAACCGGTATCCGGCCTACACACAGACACGTAACTACAGTAGATCTTATCGTCCCTCCATCATCACGATGCCCGCCGTGCCATGTCATTGCCCTTTCACTGCCCTGCCCCGGCCCTATCTTGGCCCCCCCGGACCGCCCGCCCTCTCAGCCTCTGCTCGCAGGTGACTGGTGGGTTCGAGTGGCCCTGTCCTCGGCGCCGGGGCCCTCTTTTTGCTCTTTCTTTCGAGACTAACTCTTTTCGTCCGCCCTGCCTATCTTGCTACTGTCTGGCTCACCAGTTCGCATCATGGGTCAAATTATTTTCGAAGTCGCTGAGGAGTGCTCGTCGCCAACTGCTCGCCCGGGCCACATTGCTCTAGTCAGTTCTACCGAGCACACAAGAAACACAGCCTCGGAACCTTTCCATGCCTGTGTCCCACCACTGCTCTCCGCCCCAAGTGGTGCGGTTGTCCCGGCCCCTCTTGCCGGCTCGACGGATCGCTGCCAATGTATTCGCGACAAATTCCCCTCACCGGCGGCCATCACGTCAGATCTTGTGTGTGCCCCGTCCTGCCCTGCTGCCCTGCCCTGCCCTGCCTTGTCTGCTGGGTCGGCGCTGGATAGATTGCTACACGTAGGTTGCTCGGCCACTTGGTCGGCCTAGAGACATCATCATGCGGCCGATGTGTTTGTTTTCTTGTTTGTTACATCCCCGGTATGACGAAGCCTTGTCCCACGCCCCAAGCTACACATACGCGAGGCAGCCCGTTGCTTGGCCTGCTGTGCACACGCAAGAACAATAAAGTCTGGGCGAGCGCGGGGCAATTGGCAAGTAGCATGTTAGAAACATGACAACAGCCACCAGGCCGTGGCGCTGGGCAGGCCGCGTGTTCTGTCACCAATTGGCATGCCCCCTCCCTCCATCCCAAAACTGGCCCAAGCCCTACACGCCGCAGCAGCAGCGCCGCTGGCTTGTGATAGCTGCCACGGTAACGTTGCCGGCCACTCAGGGCTCCTCCGGTGAGGCAACTCAGCTGGGTCCGGCCTGGTGTGATTCCCCTCCATCGCTGAAATCCCCGCCCCGGCGCCCGGTTGGTCTACCCCATCCCCTCCTCGTCAAGTGACAGCAAAGAACAAAAGGGAAGTAATTCACGAAACGCGTTATACTTTCCGCACCTGTTGTTGAATCGGCCCGGATCTTAGTGTGACAATTAGGACGAGCTTTTGCCTTGCTGCACATTCACAAGCAGGCTGTACCCCCCTTCGACCCCTCTCCCCCTTCTTCCCCACTTCTCGCCGTGCCACAAAGATGGTAGCTCTGGCTCGGCTGGCCTTATCCGACATGATGGGATCTGCCGGGGCCGCCGCAGGACAGTTCGGGGCTCCATGCTGGTGGTGATCACCTGCTCGGAACCACAATCAGACGGACGACTCGGCCCCCCTTGACCAAATGGATACTCGCGCTGTCGGCTCGCTCCCAACATGGGGTGAGCGCGAGGCCATCTACAAGTCTGTCCGGAAACATGTTCTCATGCGTAGAAAAGTGAAGCCGCTGCTAGCATGATGAACTTGGGGTCAAAGCCCGCCCGTGAGCTAGCTGGCTGGCCGGCTGCGGTGGCACCGTACAACCGTCCGTCCCAAGTTCCAAGCGCATTCATTGCCTGCATTCCCCGCGTCCCGCCAAACCAATGGCCCCCCGGGCCTCGTAGACCCCTCCGGCGCGGCACGCCCGGGTGTTGCTCCCTCCCTTCTGCAAGCACAGCGGGCCTGGTGCATCATAGCACAAGCGTGGCACAAGATCGCCCGCAGTATCACGTACCATGGGCCGTGATGACACGGCCCTGTGAATAATAAACAACGCTTGAATACCGCTGTGCCCTGGCCGGCCCGCCAGCCAGCTTAGCCAGCTCTGTCTCCGCTGCTAAGGGCACACCTAAATCAGTCAGGAATCAACCTGCAACGACCGCCCAAACGCAAAGCCACACCCTGCCAGCGCCTGTCCGCGTAATCTCAGCTCATCACCCAGCTGTTTCGAGGAGGCTGTTGCCCACCCTTGGAGGGTTGTGTGTATGTGCGCGCGCATATGTGGGTGTGTGACGGGAAGACAGACACAAACGTAGGACCCAAGATCGCACGGCAAGAAGGCCGGGAGGTTCCCTGCCTCTGGCCGTTGCAGGGCGTAGGGTATTTGATGCCCGGCAATGAGTTGCTTTGCTTGCTTCGCTTGATCGAAAATCTACGTGCCACCCGCCCGCCTGCCCACCCGCCCGCTTCGGAACGTCCATGTCTCCCGAACCGACAAGCACAATTATGCTCCCTCCCCAACAGACCATCGCTTGGTAGGGAGGTAGGTAGCACCGAACAACAGGAGCGCAGTCCCCGGGCTTGGGGCTTAAGTTGCTACCAACATCATTGCCCATGCGGCTCCGGCGGGATCGTCCTGTTAGTGGGAGAGACTGATGATCTTAATGTAACCAACCAGTCCAGCGGCAAGCACGTTCGACCTCTTGGAGACTAGAGTTTGTCCTCTCTGTCTTGGAGAAGGCAGCTTTGGAGTGGGCGGCGGCCTCCGACCTCTGCGTGTTGAGTTTCTCTGGGCTACCACCGATTCCCGCGAAGTCTATTCATGAACACACGATCAGATCACCTGGTAGGTTGCCGAGAGAGGGAGGGGTCGCTGCGTGATGGCGCGAGAGAGATACCCGAGAAGCACCGCATGTCGAAGGGCCGCAACTCTAAACCATAATTCAGGCAGTTCGAGCCGGAGCCCAGCTGGCGCCATCTATAGGATTGCGATGTCGCACGTGATGCCGGTCTATAACGACAAGGAACCTGGCTGGACGGCCGCCGTCTCTCGCTAGTAGCTACATCCCGGCTGATGCGGGAAGAAGAAGTGTTCACGTAGAAGACGCCATCCTTGTAATCCCCTCATAGGGTGAGAGCTTGCCAGCATTTGTCACCTGTGTGGCTTGCAGCCTCACGTTGTTTCATCCGTACCCGGAGATCCTGGTTGTCCCATCATCTTATGACTTTGTTGGCACTCAGTCAGTCAGCTAGACGTAATCCTGCGCTCTGGTTCAATGTCCACTCGGCGGCTGGGTCCGAGGTCCTGACCTGTTGGCTCCCAGGCTGACCAGCGCGGAACCCGACGTATTGGTGTTTCAACAGGTGCGCTTCGCACGCACGCGAAGTCGCAGGTATGTTTGCTCCAAACGCTGGCAGGGGGGTCTCTCCTGGCAAAGAGCCTTTTCCAGCCTGTTACCAGAGGCTTCTGAAGAACAGGACCTCGTTTCGGCTGGAAGAGCGGTCTGCACTCTTGCCCACAAAGATGCGCATGAAAAGTTCAATGATGAGTTATACCTGACAACCCCGTCAGTAAATCTCGTATCCATATCAGTTCTTCGGGAAACATGCGGGTCAAGAGATGAATGAACATCCACTGGAAAATCTTGTAAGTGGCCGGGTGCATTACGAACCATAGAGCCTTAACTGCATATTCACTTGATGAAACAACAGGGCTGACCTCACATCGGACGAGCCGGTAAGTGGGGTCTGTACCGGCTCAGTATTCCCAAATCTGCGAAGAAACACGCACTCGTGATGTCTTCGCGTTTCTCTGTTTGCCGTCGAATATTTCAGCGTGGTCTTGGGAAACACGATGCCCGACTGAGGACGTCGCAGCCAGATAGCCGCCTTTCTATGGGGAAGGGGGTCCAAATATCCGAACCCGACGAGATATCATGGCGTGAAATCTCGGGTCTTGTCTGTGTTGATTGCTCGGCCATCCGAGTCTTTCATTGCGCCAATCACGCCCGTGATTCTCTCTGATCGGTCTTCTTTCCCCAAAGATATAGCCCTCACCGCATCCTCGGTGACGACACTCGTCACCTTGGAGATAGCCACGCAAGTAGTCCTTGTGTGTAGAGAAAGAAATCTGCAACAGCTGAGCATCGGGGTTTCTCCTACCATCAAAACCCTGCCAAAGACGAACACGAGCAACGGCCACCACCAGACTCCTGCAAGGACAGCATGCAAGCGCGGAAGCTCTAGGAAGCTTACCGCTGACCCGAAGCAACTTGTGACGTTGGCTATTGATGCCTATAGCAGGGCAGGAAGTTTCCTCGCTCCTTTTCGCCTCGGGTCCTGCATTTTTGAAAGGCCGCAGCTCAGGAGGAAGCCGGGCTCGCCAACTCTGTTGGACCGCGAGATAAGGACTTTCTCTCTGCCATCGTCAACATAGGACAGACGGTCGCACTGTCAGAAACCTGACACAGCGCATGATAATAATCGGCCCGGCCACTCCTCGTCTCCATCCCAAGGCCACTGGGATGGTACTAGACGGACTCATGTCGGGGAGACAGCGAAGGGGACGCCGCGCCTTGCAGACTCGCGAAGAGAACATGATCAGTCATCTCTTGGAGTGTGTTGAGAGCGCGATATCACAATCTCCGGGAGTGCTTCCGAGGTCTGGCCGTGGCCATTGATCGCCAGAACTGATTCGGGCCCATGCTGCGACCGTATCGTCAGTTATAGACCGGGCTGGTGTACGAGGCAGCAGGATGCCGTGCTCGTACATGCCGCAGCCACAATATGAGGAACGGTCGGCTCTCTAAATTGAGCGTCTTGGCCTGAGGGCGCTTGATTGCAGCCATGGAGTGCATTCGAACAGCGCCACCGGACGCCCAGCCTTGCCAGGGCCATCTTCGAATGTGACAGTCATGAGAGACAATCGTGCGATTTGTGACGACAGTTGGGGTATCAGCCAATTTGAAGCCTAGGTTTGGGGGCAAAGACCGGCTACTCGTGACGGTGGCAACAAGCCCAAGCTTCTGAGTTTCCTGACACTATCAGGAAACGACGCGCAACCCAGTCGACATCAGCCGCGCGCGAGGCTGCATGCCGGGTCTTGCATTTGTCGAGATCTTGATTCGTCTCACCCCCAGGTACCCCCTCGGTCCTGCAAGGAGATGATCCTCGAGCGGAGGTAGGCATTCTCGAGCCGTAGCGTTCAGGGCTGCTAAGCAAAAGGCGCTTCAGAGGCGGAAGGAGATCGCTTGGGAGCGACGGGACGCTGACCACGGAGTTGCAGAAACATTGCCATATTTGAATGGCGGCCAGGGGTCCAGGGTCACGGAAGCGACAGGACGTCGTCATGGCATGCACGACCGATCATGACAGTACGGAGCTCTGACTGCCGAACGCGTCAGGTGGGTGAATGGGTCCTCACGTACGTCCTGTCCCACCTGTTCCCGTGTCATGGTGCTGCTCCGTTCCTAGGGCAAGCTGAGAAATTGAAGTGCAGTAGATCATGCAGAGATCTCCATTGCGTCTTCTGGCTAATGCACTTATGATGTATGCCTGAATATGGGTGCGTCCGGGGATCGAGGCACAGGCAGCGTCGCCTTCCTAAAAGGGTGACCTCTTCTGAAGGCTCCAAGCGGTGTCTGGTGCGGGAGAGGGATGGATCCTGTCGCACAGAAGACAGAGAAGCTGATGGCATTGAGACCAGTGCAAGTTTTGTGACCCAAGTCTTCATGGGAGATGCTCCGGTGGGATTCGGACGAAGCATGGCAGTCAGCGCAGGATGGCTCTTCAGATTGCTGGTGGTGAGATGCGGTGAGCACTTCGTTTTCGCGTTGGGAATACTTCTGGGTACTCCGGGATACACTCCATGTCCAGTAAGGCTGCCCCGGCCTGGCTGTATACCATCAATCCCCTTGCTGTTCGGCTCAAGGGCCGAAATCCTCGTCTGTCCTTGCAGGTCCTCTGACCTCGGATGGATGAAAATGGACTCCTGCATGTTGGTGTGAGCCCCAACATCTCCTGGGGTATCGCACGAGCACCTTAGGGATAGCTTTGAGTGACGGGAATATCGGCGATCCAAATCAACATCAAACCGTTGGCAAAAACAATCCAAGTCTGCTCAGGGGATGACGCGATCCGCCATTCTTTGCGTGGCACAGCATCAACGAACCTGTGACAGCTTCCCGTGGCGGCAGGTAGATTGTGGCCCGGCCGTTGGAAGGATTGGGAAGGTTGGAGGAGCCGCGGAATAGATTGAGCCGCTGCGCACCCCGGACAAATTTCCTGTGTGGATTTTGATCCTTACCATAGTGGAGGTTCGCTTCAACGCGTTGCTACATTATTCCAGGACGGATATGACATCGCGCATTCCCCGTCCCTGGTCTCCCGCCTGTGGATTGCACCTGCTTGGTTCCATTGCGCCTGGAGATGCAGCCCGCAGAGATGGAGGTGGTGGGCAGGCAGAGATGATCACTGCAGCCAGAAAAATCACCCACTTTGTTCCAAGACTCGCGACCGGGGCCGGGCTGAGAGCCAGAACTCACTATATTGGGGCCTCGGAACATTACGCGCAACAAAGTGCAGCGACGGCAAAACGGGAGAAAAGGCAGTAATAGGCCAGCCTGCACCTTGCCTCGCCCACTTGGTCTCCTGCCCCGAGACAGTGTGATAGGACAAGTTGCGAGAAACTGTGGTACGGTACATGCGAGGTACTTTGCTGCATAATCTTTTTTTCTCTTGTGCATGCGAGTGGAGGCGAACACTTCCGGATAATGACTAGGGCCGCAGCGCCTAAATCACAGAGATAAGACTCGTGCAGAGGCTTCAAGCAGCGGCTCCAGCAGTTGCCATCTGCCAGCGCGTCCCAACGGACAGAGGCTTTGATATGGACGCCACTGCTGCGTTGCAGTCCTCCCTGCCTCTAGTGACATGGGCAGCGTCACATGGTTCGGGTCTGTCAAGACAGGATCCAATAGCCTTCACAATTCCGATGTCCTATGTGGGCGAGCAGCGATGTTTTGCCCCGAGCGCCATCGGCGCGGATTGGAAGTGCGATATCATGACTTGGTTGGTTTTCGCTTTGGTTTTCGCTTAACCCTTTGCCGCAATTTCAGGCCCTTTGAGAATACTGTGTAGAAACTTGTCGAGACCTAGGGTTGTAAAATCAGTTCCCGGCTGCCGATCCAATATTGTCAAGAGCCCGTTGGCGAGAAGGCTCCCAGAGCGACTGGCGCCACGAAGCCAGAGGTCCGCACCAGGCCACCGATAGGGTCCGACTGGGCGGCATCTTCCGTCGCTGGGGCAAGTACAACCGATCTCTATTGTTCTTCCATGGTTGCAGAGATGCAACGTCCCTACTCAAATGCTGACCATCGAGTGACCTGTCGCAGATACAAACAGGTATTCAACAACGCCGTTGCCGAGAGGAATAAGGGCCTGGTGAGTAACGGGGGACGCTTGAGACTCGCTAGTCTGCAAAGCAGATCGGTGACCTGGCCTGGCCACGCAAATTAGAAATTGGTAGTCAACAGCCAAGGAATATAAACGGTTGATAGCTATTCATTTGTATGCCTTGAGATCCCCTCATGCCTGGTTCTCAGATGTAAACCCCGGCGGGGCAGGCAGCAGCATATCCAGGCCTGAAGCATGAGGAAACGGCATGCATTCGTATGCAGGTCCAGTCAGCGATCACGGACTCGAGGCCGCTCGTCAACCGCAAAGGCGGCTCATTTCCCTGGCCGGTGCAGTTCCCGGAGCACAGTTTCGACCCCGTAAGCCAGGCTAGCGTCGTGTCACCTGCTGCGATCGAGGTCTCCTGGGGCTCGTGGCCAGAACACCCGGCAAAACCTCGCCAATGATTGTCGTGTCAACTGTCGTATACATAACATCTTGGGCGAAAAGCAGGTTTTGCAAAGGATGAGCAAGGCGACAATGACCAAGCGAGGGAACGACAGAAACGACAGATTCAAAATATCATGATGCAGGCTCCGGCCGCGGACGAACCATTAGGCTGAGGTGGCTCGTGGCAGACGCAGGTCTCAATCCTTTGGCTTCGTTTGCATGAGGTGGAGGGAAGGAAGGGGATGGCAGCGGGCAGACTTGAAGCTCCAGGCAGCTTGGCATGGCAGAAGGGCTTCATTGACCATGGATTTCATGGATAATAATGCATGCGACACAAGGCCAGAAGGTGTCTAATGAACGAAGTGTGGCTGTAAGAGTAGGTGGGTACGGATCGGAGCAAATGACTCGCATCTGAGCACGAGAGCCAGCAAACAGTCCACGGCAACGTCCTCGGAAAATTGGGAGGTGGCTCGACTCGCCTGCCACGTGTCTGTCATCGGCCGTGCTGGATGCCGGCACATTCAGTTTGCTGCAAGCTGGTGATGGGGGTGGTGGTGGAGGCCCTGGTGGCAGCGGGCGGCGATGATGATGACAATGATCAAATCTACCGTGTTTGAAAGATGTGTGTGTGTGTGTGGGTGGGTGGGCTTGTATGTGTCAGTCTTGGGGCGAGAAAAAAAGTGTGTGTGTGTGTGGGTGCGTTTGCCGTATGTAGGCTACGCGGGTGACAGCTCGTCAAGTCCAGGCAAAAGGGTGTCGAGACATATTACCTGGGCAGGTGCGAGGTCGTGATTGCACAATCCCAACACAGGCTGCATGCCTTGCACGTCAACGTCTACGGAGATGAATATCTGCTGCAAGCCTTACACCTGTGCTGCCCACGATCCAAGAGCACAAGGTGTGAGGTACCTACTGTTATCCGGCCGGGAAGTCGGGGTTTCTGTTCGGGCAGGCACAGGCAGAGTGGACTGGCAGTGGCAGGAGCGTTGAACTGGGCCAAATTCGCTCCAACGTCGTCTTCCCGCCTGCTGGGTGACCCCACAGCGGCCCACAGACATTGAATGATGATGATGATCAATTCATGTTGAGTACCCATCTCGACGGGCGGAGCACCCTCGAACCAACATAGTCTGGGCCCGTTGGTACCCTGTCCTGCACGGCCTTGGTGACTTCGACCTCGACCTCGACCTCGACCTCACCCGCAACCTCGGACAACGCCTCGACCACTTTCGGTCCCAGATGTCCTCCACCCGGACCATCCATCATCGATATCTGTCGCTGGAACCACCGGCCGCTTCATGGCAACATTTGTAAGGGACGTCTGCGTCTAAGGCGACTCCTTGGGGTGTCAATCGTGCATCGTGGCCAGCCGGCGTGCACCTAGCACACGTACATATACGGGACAACTGAGGTGCTGCCTGTACTTGCGATATGTCTTCTGATGGCCACAGAGGTACGTATTGTACGCCATCAGGGAGCTCCCCATGCAGAAAAGGCTGTAAGGATCTACCCTGTTGATGATCTGCTCTGATTGCCAAAACGGGTGAGCTGCAGCTCCAGCATCCCCGCTAGCTGATTTCAAGAATGTGTGGCTGCATCTTGCTGATGAACCATCCGTCGCCAGCTACTAGTTAGTCCATACTAAAAAAGAAGGCGTTGATCGAGTCGATCTCCAACTGAATTCACCAGCAGAACCCTGCGGCGGAGGACAGGTCAACTTTTCTCTCTTGTCAGACATGACTGCGAGCCCATCAGCTTTCGGAATACCTGCCCTAGTGTATCGGCACATGGGCTCGACCGGAGGCACCCGTCCGGACGGCCCCAATTGCGCCCTGTGATGCTCGTTGCCAGGCCTCGCCGGCCGGAGTGGGCTGTGAGAGAGACGCCAAGACGTCACGACAGTCGTTGGACTATGTTGCTCGGCCGTCACATCACGGGGCTTACAGCAGTGGCATGACGGCTGCGCATAGCCAGCCTCTGTTGCGCAAAAGCCATGGGACTGCCCCTGTACGCCAGCTGTGCTCCCTCGGCCGTCCGTCAGCGCGTGCCCATCGTGATAGTCACATTGCATTGTGAGCAGTTGGCAGCGACCCTCGAGCACACGAGTATTATACAGGCGGCCATCGCGTCTGTGCGCTGAGACACTTTTGTGCTCGCCCCGGTAGTGGCGGCAAGCCACAATCTCTCCAACGACATACCATGGTTCGCTTTCTCTGGTTCTTGAAGCAGATGGCAACGCATCAACAAATTCTGGGTACGTCTGGTCCGACTAGCCGACAAGAATGGGGCAATGATCGCACACGCGTACTCTCTGCACCTCAGGCTCGTAGTTCTTGAGCGTGTGTGTGATCTATCACCAGAGGCGCACCTCACGAAATTTGGCACTCCAGTTGCCGGGTCCATCTCCAATCCTAGCGATATTGCCAGCGACGAAAACAAGACCGTTACCTGGCCACATTATTTACATGTCACATGCTGGTTCTTATTACGACCGACCTTGCAGCGGAATCACGGGCTTGGATGAGCCGTAGGCCTTCCACAACGAGCCTTGAGCCGAGAACTTACGTCCCGGATACATAGCTCTCCCTGGCAGGGCAGCTCTTTTGGTACTGACGCCGTACCTGCATGACCATCACGTTTCCGCCAGGCCTGGACCTCATAAGTGTTCGGCCTCCCAAGGCATGGCAAGAGGCGCCTCCTCCGGCTGACGTGCACGCCTCGCTCTGAATTGAGAAAAGACGTCGTGCTTAGGGGCTTCCCTCTAGGCGCGGATGTTGCAATCGCTCCAAGCCCATCGTCGGGGGATCTACGCGATACGGTATTGGGAGCGGCCCCCAAGGTACCTCCTGAGTACTCTTCTTGGTACGGCAGACTCCAGGGTCTTCTCGGGACCCGTAAGCTGGGACCAGCCTGAGATCCGTTCGTGCCGATAGTAGGCACTCCCATCCTCGGACGCGATCTGGAGCAAAAGCAAATCTGCCTCGATGCACAGGCTGTGCTTTTCCAAGTCCAGCCCTAGATCCAATGTCCGTCATTCAGCCGCCTCGCTCACTCAGCCGCCATCGCTGGCGAGAGGCGGGCTGTTGATTCACGTGCAGGACTATTCTTCCATCCCCACCTTCCTTTTCAGCGAGTCTCGTCTCGACTTGCAAAGGTACTATGGTACCTACGTTATTTCGCTGCATCCGCGCTTCTGCAATGTCCATACAGGGTCTTTGAAGCGTCACCTATCACCACCCATGAACTCCTCCCAGGCCAGAGTGGGCCACTCTACTATTAGTTGTGGGGATTCCGACAGTAGCATCATTCCCTGGTTCCGTTGGTGAGCAGTCACAACCTTGGAAATAACCGCCCAAAGTCCTACCCCGTCATTCAATGATCTTCTGTGACAAACGCCAGCAGATATCGCCTGCAACCATCGAGCTTGTCTAAGTCGAGAAGGTGCCGTTATTTTCGGCTCGCATCTCAGAATACCAAGCGGGCAGAGCTCATTTGTGGTGCTATCTCCAGCCTTCAACCCCCCGGCTCCCTGCCACCCCCGAATCATCTTGCGGAGTGGCCTGTTTATGTCTACCAGCAATGTAGCACGAGCCAGTCAAGCAAGCGAGGTCTGCGTGCGTCCAACTAATGATAATTAAAGCTGCTGCCAAGGCACCCTGTCCATCTGGCTACTTACGGCGGTTGCCTGCCTCGGCCGGGGCGCGGCTTTCGTCCTCAGAACCCGGAGCTGCTCACAGATGATTGTGAAATCTGAAATCTGTGCAGGCGTTCGCCTTCATTTCCCTGCTCCAGGCATATGGTTCGTAACAGATATGATCGGCCAACCGTGGAACTGTCTGCCTGCCTGCCTGCTTGCTGGCAGGCAAGGCTGACCTCGAGGCCATGCTGTGTAAGGCGACACTTGGTATGTTCATGGAGCTCAGAGCATTTGCGCAGAGAGGCGTTTCGGCACACAATGCAGTGGCTTGCTGATCCATGTCGGCTTGAGCTCGATGTCATGAGCCTTGGCGGCCGGCAGGGACTAAACCCACATTGAGATGGGGCTGGTATGCTTGTTGTGTGCCTCTGCAGAGTCCGTGTTTGGGGCATGTATCACATCATAACGCTGCGTTTCCTGAGGCTCGAGATGCACGCTCAAGGCTGGCAGCGAATGAAGTGTTCAGTCCGTCCCATTCTCCGGTGTCTGGGCCTTTCCAACGAGTGGGTTCCTTCGACTCCGCATCTCGCTGAGCGAACGAGGTGGGTAGGCCGGGATTCAGGGGGCTGGTCATCGCCCCATATACAGCTGTACAGGAGCATCCCTATCCTTGAAGCTTCCAGGTATCCACCATCCTCGTCGCCCGCAGGTACTTTGTCAAGCTCATGTACCCTGACCAGGGCCTTCTCACTGTGTGTTCTCATGATACACGCCCCTCTCCCCACCCAACCGCATCGAGGTTGTGATGGCCCCCATGGGACCTTAAAGCAGGCCCGGTGGATCTTGGAATGACACCCCTCACCACTGCCACCCACACCCTCAGGGAGGACCCCTAGGCCGGAAGCAGTCTAGAGAGGGCCCCCTTGCAAGCGCCTGCATGCATTGCTGGATCAGCACTGTACGTACCATCCCTACTGGTCCCCTCTGTTTCTCGCGCCTTTTTTTTCCATCTGCACAGTCTCGACGCTGCGTCGACAATTTGTACTCTGGACCTTGGCCGCGTATTGCCCCAGTTGTGGGCATGTCTATCCTCGTAAACACATCGTTCACACTACTTCCTTGTTATGGCGCTTCTCCTCACTGCAAGCTCGGAGCAAATCTGTCCATGTTCCCTGTACTCGTGCCCGCTCTGGGAACAACCCCAGGAAGTCTTGCTCGGCCGTCCATCTCCCGTCCGGCACCACTGACTATATATCTCTTCTGTCCCCATCCGCTTCCCATGTCTAATCGAGGACGTTTTGCTTTTCCAACCTATTTCTTTATTTTCTATCTTTGCTCTTTGGGCCCAATTGGTCTGTACCATGAATTTGTCATAAACGTTCTGCTCTCCCATCTCCTACTTGTACATTACCCTCTCCTCCACCGGTTGCTGTCAGGGGCTGTAGTGGTGCTCGATGCCCAGTCCTCCATCCGAAGTCGTTCGTTGCACACCAATTGATTTTCCACCTCCAAAAAGGAAAAAGGCTTCCAGGGTGTAGACGAGCCAGCTTTGCCTGTCTCACTGACCACAAGGATCGCACGGCTCTGTACAAGCACGAGCGCCGTTGACAGCTTGTTGAACGCAGTCCTGCAGCTTCCGTGGGCCCCTCTTCCCCGAAGTGCTCGACTCGCACACCAGACCCCCGTCCGTCATATCTGTGCCAGTCTCTTCAGGTGTGGTAACGCCGCGTCGAGATCCTCCAGGGCCACAAGATCGAGCGTTCTTGTCTGCAATCACAAAATTGCCGTAGAAGGAGAAACGCCTTCGAGACAAGCACTAGGGACCTTGTGCACGAATCCCCGGCCAAGCAGCTCTATCAGCCCTGAACTGCCCATTTCCAGGGTGATTATTCCTGCGGCCTCTCCAACCAGGCCTGGTTGGAACGAACCCCATTGGAATCCGACACAGATCGCCCCTGCTCCTAGCTTCACGTTCGAAAGATCTGCTGGAGCAACCCCGCTGTGATCACCAGCACCACTCTACCAGCAATGGCGAACTCGACAGCGCCAAGTATCACTCCTGATACCCACATCATGATTCCATTTACGGCTTCCTTGTGGAGCTCCGTTGGTGCCATCGATTTCTCCTCGATCTGGTACTCGACCACCCTTTGGGCCTGGATTTTTGCCGTCTGCTGGTGAGTTTGATGCTCCGGGAATAACTCTCATACTTTGGCTCCAACTCCGGATCCGCCCTATTCCCTTGCGTCACCTTTACTGATAAGGATTTAGGTTGCACCGGTATGTGCGTCTTCTTGTTCACTGCTGGAGCCACTGGACGTACAAGTCAAAACCTATCCCTGAGCAGCCTAGTTTCACACCGGATGATGTGACAGTGGTGATCCCTACAATTCACAACCGCATGGAGGAGCTCCGCCCCTCCCTCGAGAGCATCCTGGCCTGCCGGCCGTACGAGCTCATCCTAATCACAACCGCCGCCAAGCATGATGCCTTGAAAAAGCTGGCCGATTCGCTCAGCCACCCACGAGTCCGGGTTCTGTTCACGCAAATTGCAAACAAGCGTCTGCAAGTCTGCGCCGCGCTGCCACAGGTCCGGACCCGTATTACTATCATGGCAGACGACGATGTCGAGTGGCCCAACACTCTGATGCCATGGCTCCTGGCACCCTTCGAGGATCCCAAGATTGGCGGCGTGGGCACGTGCCAGCGTGTGCGCCGGGAATGGAACGCCGATCTGAAGACACGGATTTTCAACTGGCTAGGAGCTGCCTACATCGAGCGCCGCAACTTCGAGATTTCCGCTACCCACAACATGGATGGAGGCACATCTTGCATGTCCGGACGCACTGGGGCTTACAGGTCTGAGATCCTGCAGAGCGCTGAGTTCCTTGATGGTTTCCAGCGTGAAAAGTGGCGCCACTACATTCTCAACGCCGACGACGACAACTTTGTGACTAGGTGGCTAGTCAGCCGCCAATGGAAGACCTGGATTCAGTACGAGCGGGAGTGTGAGCTCGAGACCACCTTGGAGAACGGGATGAAGTTCTTGTACCAGTGCTCCCGGTGGGCACGAAGCAACTGGCGGAGTAACTGGACTAGCCTGATGATTGAGCGATATGTGTGGCGGTAAGTCAGCTCCCGAAAAAGGCTTGGCGCTGCTGCAGGATTACGTACTAACTGATCTCGTCACAGCCAACAACCGTGGTGCACATATGCGCTGCATATCGCCACCTTCACGTCCCTGGCTTTTGTGATGGACCCATTCATCATTTTCTCTCTGTGGAAGGCAACGGCGAACTGGGATCCGACAAGCCGGCAGTATGCCTTCTGGGCGCAGATCATCTTCGTGTTCGGGTTTACCAAGGTCGTCAAGCTTGTCGGTCTCTTCATGAGAAACCCAAGCGACATCATGTTCTTGCCTGTCTCGATCCTCTTCGGATATTTCCACGGCCTCATCAAGCTTTACGCTCTTGCCACTCTCAACATGGTATGGACCATCCCTCCCCCAAGAATTTGACCAACAAGACCGGTACTAACGCACAGTACCGCAGACGTCATGGGGCAGCCGAGCCGATGGTGATGTCCACGACCGACAACGTCTCATGCGACCCCAGCGAAGTCTCAGCATGAGCACGCCGAACGGAAAGGGCGAGCTCGTACGCTACGTCACTCAGCGCCGCATGACACTGCCTTCCCGGTACGAGAAGCCCGTCATGCACGACGTCGACTAAGCGAGTCTCGATCGGATTTGTGCATCCTGGGGGCTCCAGACACAATTCGGAGAACTATCCTGAGCCACGGCGCGACCTACTGGGAATGGGCTGGCAAGGTGCACAGCCCTCATTCGCCTTGGGTTGAGTTGGAATGACTTGATGATTTCACGGCCATGAGAACAAGAATTACTACTACTACTATTATTACTACTACCACTACTACTACGGCGTTGGCGGGTTTTTGAGGTTCGACAGCACTCTCCACGACCACTGCTACAGTCCGCAGGTACGCCTGCTCTTCAGGCGCCGCCTTATCCTGCCGAGCTGGGATGGGCGAGCCGGCGGAGGCCTTGTACATGTTCGGGCACGGATGGTATTCTTTGATTTTTATTTCCCGGCTCTTGTTTCCGCCCTCTTGTCAGCTTCTTCCCCACTTTCTACCAAAAAGGTCCGGGCCAGAAAAAGAAAAGGGACATGTGGGGAGAATCCTATAACGAGGGGTCCAGCAGGTGGACTGCCGATGTACGACATGCCGGCTAAGGATTCAAAAGGGGATCATAGGCAGGGATGAGACAAAACAAGATGATTTTGTTTGATTCTTGGGAGGAGGTTCTTGTCGGGTTTTGCCGGCGCAGGTTGGAACTATTGCTTTCCCTACTGGCATTTAGCGCACCAGAAGATTTGGCGCGGCCCTGTGCTTTCTTTCTGCAAGACAAACATAGAGATGCGTACTTTGAGGCATACTGTGGCTGGCAGAAGATAGACATGCAAACATTGGAAACGAATTACAATTTTCACTGCCTAATCTTTTTTGGGGGGGGCCCTAGAAAATGCTGTGATACCCATTTTCATGTAAGGTCTGAGCTGAAAACGCGAGGCTACAAGTGCGGCATTCCAAATCCGTCGACCCACATGTTATAAGTCACAATAGATGTCTGAGATTGTCCAGTCTGAGGATCGATTCGTTCGGATCTGCAACGGGAGATATCAGATGTGCCTCGTATTGTGAAGGACAATGCACAATGGCGCAGACGGGAGACGCAAGCCATCAAGGACAATACAGATGAATCGAGCGGGTGAGTGTGTGTTGACAGGGAGGGCGTTCCAAGGTTCAAGTCCTACACATCCGCACAGGCTTTTCCATCCCACCAGTTCGGTAAGGTTCGAGACGGGTCAGATCGCACAGCCAGAAAACAAAAAAGAAAAATAAAAAGCCACATACACACCCGGACAAGGCTTAGAAACACCCCCAGCTTCTCTCCCGCGCCGCGCGAGATGGCTGGGTGGGCCTGTTACACAGCAGGGCGGAGGTAGGGGACGCACAC
Organism: Diaporthe longicolla; assembly: GCA_000800745.1. Taxonomy (NCBI): domain Eukaryota; kingdom Fungi; phylum Ascomycota; class Sordariomycetes; order Diaporthales; family Diaporthaceae; genus Diaporthe; species Diaporthe longicolla. The sequence continues at coordinate 203,179 of JUJX01000011.1, read as the reverse complement.
CCAAATTCCACGCACACGTCAACGGTGCACCAGCAACCCACATACATGCACGCATTTAATACATACACAGACACACACACACACCACCACACCCTTTTTGCAGGCTCACGCGCACATGCTGCACATCAGCCAGCACCCAGCCAACCGGATCCTCACGGGTGCAAGACACCTCCCACACCCTCTGCCCCAAGATGGTGTCCTGCGATTCGCCGACAATGGGGCGCAGGCCAGGCGGGAGCGGTCCCCTGCCTGCTGTCAGATCGCTCCCGAGGGCGAGGGAAGAAGAAAATGAAAAAGCAAAAACACACACCCACCACGGCAGAGCAGCAGAGACGAGACACAGACAAGACAGATTGCAGTGAAAATCCGGGGGCCGGATCAGCAACGGCTATAGGTAGGTGTGTACACACGGCAAGGCAAGGGTAGGAAAAGGAACATCGGTTTCGCTCTCCTACTACGTACTACTGCCACCCAAGACATTCTAGAAGGGCGTCACCCTCCCCGGCAGCCCGCATGCAGCGCCTGCATGCAAATAACCTTTTTTTCTTCACTTTTCCTTCTTACCTTCTTCTCTGCTGTTCTTTTCTTTCTTTACCATTTCGGCCATATGAGCCGTGTGATAAGGTGCCGGGGTTTTGCCCGAGAGGGAAAAGGGAAAATGTGACTCTATGCGCGTGAGTGTGTGCACCTTGGGGTCCATCACGACTAGTGATGACACTCACACATACACACACACACACACACACACCACATCCCCTTTACAGTATACATTCTCAAAAGGCGATGTCCTTTTGCTTTTGTCAACCAACTGCCGCCATGGCGTTCGCCAGTGGCTGGCTCTACGATGGTCAGTTCACAGGGTGCAGTCAGCACTTATGGGGCGCGTGTGAGACCGCGCCACATGTGCATACGAGATGAACCAGACTATGATAGTCGCGAACCCGGCAGACAGAAAGACACACATCACGATTTCTTTTTTGTGTGTGTCTGCGCGCGCGCGAGCGGGCGAGCCAGCGCGCACTACACACACACACACATGCAGGGCTCTCTTGACTCTGACGGGCATGATGACGTTTCCCCGCAGAAGGGCTGGATGCTTGGTTCTAGGCATGATGTGGGTGTGGGTGTGTGTGGTGGGTTGGAGGGGCACCACCGAGAGTGGATTTGCCTATTTTTCTCTCACACTCTCCGTCTGCAGCTTGTGTGTGTGTGTGTGCCATGCGAATTCTCTGACATCTGAAAATCGGGGATTAGCAGGCAATGGCCATGTAAAATATATCCCTTCCCTTGCGATGGAAGGTACCTCACACAGAGAGAGAGCCTCGCCCTCGATACTCCCACGCCCCCTCCCACCACCCGGCTCATGGTCTCATCGTGAGGTTTTCTTTGCTGACCACGGGCTGAGAGTAGTATTTCATTCATACGCGCAACAATCACACGCAGAAGGAGCCAACCAAAAAATTGCCCACCTGTTCTGATATCTGATATCTGACAACTATCTTTTTTCGTCTTTGTTATTATTTTTGTGCTCTCACTGGCCAAATCTGCACAGCCGTTCCAATTCAGGAATATCGCCCGCAACCAAGTGCGCAACGGGCGGGGGAGCTAGCTGGCAGCCAACGGCCGCATCTGACATATCTAGGAGGGGCACACATGCCCAGCTTGTCGGCCAACTCAAGCCACAGGCACATGGGGGGCCTGGGCTTGTTCGCTTAGGAAGTTACCTGCACCGGAGACCTTCCTTCAGCCGGCTTTTATCCACATCCGTGCGTCTTCCCACAATAACCATCAGACGAGCGACGGGGAGGGAAGGGAGGAGGGGTCAGTTGCATGGCAAGAAGACGGATGGGGAGGGAGGGGTGTGTGGTGTCTGTGTGTTCTGGTGTGTGTCTGTGTGTTTCTTCTTTTCCCTGGCCGAGAAGAGAGAGACCCCTCCAGGGTAGGTAGGTACCTGTTGTACCCTTTGAAATCCAGCCCAAATAAATGGCTGCAGATGGAATGTCCCCTCCCAGAGTGGGATCCTAGATGCAAGATTACGATCATTGGGATGCACTCGTGATTGGCGAATGGCCGCCCGGCCCTTCTGGGCCCCAGGTGTCACACACCAACTTTTCCCTTTCCATCGGTTCCTCTATTCCCTACCGTGTGTTGCTGTTACTCTTTTTCCCTTTCCTATCATGTCATGTGTAGCCATAGTGCTGGATGAGTTCCAGTTTTCATTCCCGAGAAGGAATTGGTCTAGTAACGTGCGAGATAACTTGCCTGCCATTGAAAGTGGCCCGCCCGTTGGGATCTTTTGTTGTTAGCTTGGTATGCCCGCCGTTTCGAATGCTGCATGTAGCGCGAGTATGTATATACGTATTTGTATTTGCATCCGCACATGTACAATGTACATCGATCTGGCGTGTACTTGCTTTTCCCTGTCACTCGGTTGCATGCATTGATACTAGTGAACAAGACGTACAGGCTATGACGGGATATGACAGTCCCGGCCACCTAGCCACGGGCATTGGTGGGTTGCGCCGGGACTCGAGTAAGTGTTCGGGTCGAGTTCGCCGCCTTGGAGAAGTTCCGACACAGCAGCCATGCGATTTTATGTGCCCTTGGCGAAGTTTTCGTTTTGTTTGCCACACGGCTTGACACGGACAATGCATTGTATCCGCGTGTAGTGACAAGGAACATAACACCGACGAGAACAGATGGACAAAAAATAATCAATCACGAGGCTCCCGCAGGTGGCACGAGTCTTGCCACGGTGGTGGTATCGTATGGGCACTGGATGCTTGGGATGGATGGATGGATGGTAGTCATCACGTAAGTCGAGACAGTGTTCTGGGATGGCGCAAGGATACCCGAGCCTCATCGTCAACCACCATCCTCAATATTGTCTCACTGGCATGACATGTTCCTCCGCCCGCCTTTTCTTACTGTGTTGGTGTCTCAGGATCCTCCTCGCCTTGACGATGCACGCGCCCACTGTGGCTGGCTGGACGGGCGGGCAGGCGATACGTAGTATGGCTCGATGTTCCCATCGCGCGGACCCTTTTCCAACAGCTAGTTGGTTAAGCTGGGGTTGTCGGGTGTTGTTGGCATTGCATCTGCTGCAGACTGCAGTGCCTTCTTGCTGGTACACCACGCAGCACACACTGAGACATGGGCCGGGTTGGTGGATTCCCGCGCGAAAAGGAGCCTCAGCACCGGGCTCCGCAGCTGTCGCGACAGGCGCCTAACCAATTATGATGCTGGACTGGGGATCGCTGCTAGATCCATCTCGACGATCTCAAGATTGGCTGGGGCTTCCTGGGTGTAACCCAGCAGAACGGCTGGCCTGTCCTGCTTGACGGGGAAGACACCCCTCCCTTCAAGGATGATGGGTTCCTGCTGGTGCCCGAGGCGCTGTCGTGATCCACGCAAGGATTTTCTGGAGCTGGGAAGCTGGAGCTGGAGCTTGGGGCCGGCACGAGTGACGACAGCCGGGGGAGTCAGGCCAGTTCAATGTCAGGCCAGGCCCGGAGCCCCTCCTGGACAGACTCGAAAGTGGCATCACCCATCCCCTCGGCTCGGCTTAGCTGGAGGCTCCTCCTCCTCATGACCGACTGGTCGTGCTGGAATGTCCCCGACAGAGCCAACAGACAAACAGCCTGCTCTGGCCGGGAGAGGAGCAGAGCACCACCCGGAGCAACGCAGTTTACCAGTGAGGTTGAGTGACCAGAATTTGAGGAGCCCACATGCTCCATCGCTGTGTGGGGTTGTAGCGCTTCCCACGTCCCCTTGTTGGAGGACCGAGAGAGATAGGTTCACCCCTCCCTAGGTACAAGGCCAGGGCCAGACTGTAGACTGTCCCACACTGGGTGGGACCTGCTGCATAGTCCAGCATGCATGTCTAGCCCTCCCGCGCTTGACTGCTTTGGCTTGGACCTGCATCTGCCCAATGCCATGTCGGCAAGGTGGGATTTGAAGATGGGCGCCCCATCTCTCGACGGACGGGACAGGCTACAGCACAGCTCTAGCCTGCTGTTGCCCCGTAGCTCCATCTCCAACCCCATCGATGTGAGGTAGGAGGGCCAGGGCGGATATAGACGGTAGCCTGGCTAGCTCCGACCGGGAATGCTGCTGTTCGTGAGCCCTGAGCCCTGCTGCCATGGAGGAGGAGCAACGCTTGAAGAGGCGCACTTGACTACTGTAGGTTCGATATCCCGTAGCATGCTTCCTACGGACCGAAAGGATCGAGCGGCTGGCTGTTGGAGAAGCAGAGGGGCATGATGAATGAGGAATGGGACCCTGTGCTGGGGTGCAGGTTTGGGAGAGCGTGTGGCTTGCTGGCGGCTGGCTCGGGAGAAGGCCAATGAGTGTCTCGGATGGCCACATGGGGATCGAGAGTCAGCAGCACCCTTCCCGGTACGGAGTACAGGGCCACACGACTGGCATCGGGCCTGACTGACGTCGTCACAGCCGTGCAGGTCGAAAGGTAGACGTCCTGTTGTTCACTGTCGCGATGTGCATGTCCACTCGACGGCTGCGGGGTTGAAGAGAGAGACAAGACGGGATCGAGGTTCGAGGGTCGAGCAGCAGGTGGTGCTGTGGTGCTCGAGAGTCATTTTCCCGCCGAGGGCAATTGCACGAGAGTCAGTAGGTCAGCTCCTTCCCAAATCCGACCCCACAAAGCTGCGCTTGGCGATCTCATCTCGCCAGGAGGACCTTGACATTGGGAGCGGCAAGTCTAAAAAGCTCAATGCTACGATACTCGCGATACCAGCGAGCAGCGAACAGCGAGCAGCCTTTGGCCTTTCTGAGAAAGCTCCTTCACTTGTATACTCTGAGTGCAACGCTCCTGCTACGCTCTCCCTGGACAGGCCGCTGCCGAGTCATGGTCGTCACATCATTCATCGAACGACAATGATGCGATCACACAAATCGCTGCTTCTACTGGATGTGCAATGCCAGAGTTGCAGACAAGAGCCATGCCGTTGCTGTCTCTGGCAAATGCCGAGCCCGTGGGCCGACTGTCCGATTGCTGGCGGCCGACCAGCACAGCAAGCATCATCATCAATGGTCAGCAACCCCATCCAGCTGTTTGATCTGCGGCGGCAGTTCGCTGATTGCGTGCGGGAGCCGGGCCTGGGCTCTGCGGGAGACGACGGATGAGCGGGATTAAAAAAAAAACTCTCTCAAAGCTTAGGTCACTGTCCGATCCGATCCACCACCGACCTCAGACGATCGCCGGGAACTCTCCCTCTGTGCGGCACTGCGGCCCTCTCTCTTCTTACCCTCCTTGCCCTCCCAGGAATCCCAAGCCTCCCTCCTCACTCAGTCACCCTGCACTCTTGCATATCAACTGTGGGTTGCTTGCTGTGTGTTGGGGCTGGGGCCTGGGAGTTGGGGCTGGACCTTGGACCTTGGACCTGGACCATTGATTGAACCTGGACCAGGACCTGGACCTGGACCTGGACTTCTCTGGTCAAGCGTCAAGCACCCGAGATCTGCGAGGTCGGGGCGGCATTACTCGCACCGTGCCATCCCAGCACACGGCTGCGGGCCCCATCCAAATTCAATGGTACCACAGTATCTGGGGTGTACACTACGTGTGTTGTGTGCTGGCTGGCAGACGTGAAGAATGAAGCAATCAGAACAATATCCTGGCTGCCTGGCTCGCAGGTGGGGTCCCCTGGGTCCCTTGAGCCCACATAGGCATCGATTGCAGTCGAGTTGGCGATGATCAAGATGGAGAAGCGGATCCCACTCGATCCCAAATTGAGCAATGGTCGATACCGAACGCGAGAGACAGACACCCGGGGAACGGCTCACGTAGCGGGCGGACGGGGCAAACGGGTCCCTGGTTATGCATAGGCCGCCGTGCCGTAGGCCTACTGGAGATAGTCTGGACTCTGTCCCTCGGCCTGTTGGTTCGCCGGGGAAAATGTCTCAGTCGCACCAGGACGGGGCGTCGGTACGTTGTGTGTTGGCCGATGGGATTAACGAGATGAAGCCGTTGCATCAAGAACGGAGGAACCCCGTCTTGATGTCGTGATCCTGCCGTGCCGTGTCTTCCGCGTCCCGGGCCCCAGGGCACTAATAACTCGCCTACCAATCTGCCTATACGGACTATGATATTGATCGTCACCGTGTGTATATCTGCTATACTATGCAAGCACCCAAGTAGCTTATGTTCACTGCGCACAACTCTGCGGGACGGGTTTGTCTCGGCGAGCTGTGCGAGCACATGCAATCATTGTCCACGGCCTGCATCTGCATAAATATCGAACCAGACAAAATAAGATATAGAAATACTTCAAGAAACCCCAGCTTGTTAATTCCCCCCTCCGCCAACCCGGGCCGAAACGCCTTCCAAACCCAGATTAGCGGGATCGTCGGCCTCTGTTGCTAATGCTGCATGGTGTCGATCGACAGGTATTGGATCTGGACCTCCGGGACCTCGAAGCAGCAGAGCGACGCACAACGGTCATCTCAGAATCTCCACCACCGTGCAGGCTGTCAGCGACCACGACGCGCCGGCTCGCGAGCTAATGTAGACCAGCGCGTCCCTCCAGCCTTCCGGAGCATGGTAGTTCGAGGCCAGCCCATCATCGCCCGAGGTAGGCATTATCTGTTTATGGTGCCGGGCTCTCTCAGCTTAGGACAAATGAACTCGACACCACCACGCAGGCCGTCCTCGATGTAGCCACAAACGTGGCTCTTTCGCTCATGCGAACTGCCATCTGAAACTGCCCTAGCAGAAAAGAGCCCCCAAAAGCTCTTGATGTCTTTTTTGCTTTTTCATCTCCCACGGTACTTGAGAGGCGCGCCGGCGGGCCAGCCTGCAGTGGAACCTGCATCCGCTTTCTTAAGTTTCGGTGCTTTCCAATATCGGAGCCACACCACCAGCGGAGGTTGATGACAGATTATACCAAAGACAATTCCTTAGCAATCAGTAAATAAGCTTAGCCGACAGAGAATCAACCATGCTACCACCGCACCCCGCGGGCCATAATCCCAATTTGCACACTCACGGAAACGGAATCGTCTGCTCGAAATAGGCAAGCCGGGCCCCATAACCCATCATCATGATCAGCGTCGCAATCTGTCTGTCGACTCTACGTTGCAGTCGAGGGTATGTCGATGCGTGCTGACGGGATGCGGCGGATCCGCACAAAAATAAAACAGCAACCACAAGCGAACACTCTCTTGCTCTCTTACCCCGGGCCTCAGTGCCGGATCTTCAACGCCGTTTTCCCTTTCGCTATAAGACAGGGTGATAAGACCACATGCGGCACTGGGCCGGGGTCATTTCCAATTCCGGCATGCCTTAGCTTTTTTGCACTCACTCTCCCTCCTGCTGCGACGACCGAAGGAGACCGGCGCCCAGCGTTGTGCAAACAAGTGCCCACACCCAACCGATGTGGCTCCCACCCACCCCTCCTCCGTCCTGGACATGGATGACCCCACGATGGGATATCTGGTGTATCTCCCAGGTTACTGCAGGGCCCCAAGGTAGCATCCAAGCAGGGGCTGCTTCCTTTGTACATGTCAGCTCCGGCCCTTAGTACCCTCAAAGTATCTCTCCTCCCTGGTCATTCCCACGGGGGAGGGAGTAGGTCTAGCGGCCGCCCCAGGATGGGGGTAGAGCGAAGAGGAGGGAGGGGCGTTGGCGGATTGGAAATATGTACGCTCAGACGATGGCTTCAGTCAGGCATAGTGGGAAGGCGTGCTTAGGTATGTAGACATGTACCGCAGCTATGTACAGAGGAAGTTCCCAAGCATGCAACACACAGTATTGCTTGCATGCACACACGACAGCCACCAAAGAGCGACCCCGGCCCTTGTGCGTCGTGGAGACAAATGTGGTGGTGAGAGGCAGGCAGGTGGGTGTGTTGTCTGTCTGTCTGTCTGCCTGCTGCGCAGCAAGCGTCTCAGTCTGTCCTAAATTTTCCCCACCAGTCTGCGATTCCAGTGGGCTCGAACATCTGGATAGGCAAAAATCCAGACAACGACCACCAGAGAGAGGGGCTGACTGGTGTGGGTAAGCAAGGAAGAGGATACACCCCGACAGGGCGGACCCGGTGTCATCATCATCATCGTGCAAACCTCCGATCTTGACAAACCAGCAGCTGCTGCGGGTCCTCCGACAGCTCCCCGGGGACCGGACCCAGCGAGCATCGGGGGTCCATATGACGATTGCTCGTGGAGGGGCAGTGTGGAGGGAGGGTCAGAAAGGGCGAGAGCGTTCCGCTCGATTTGTTTTGGATCTACCGCGTTTTGCTTGAAGTTTTTTTCTCCTTTTGTTTTCGAGATCGAGATATCAGTCGAGCAAGAAAAAAGCAAACACCAGGTCGGATGTTGAGTGCATAGTAGGCACACGCCCAACGGGGTTGCTGATCCCGTCCCAAGCTACTGGAATCTGGATTGTCGATGGACCGTGGGCTGGCCTGGTTGCTTGCTTGCTTTTTCTTGTTCCAAATCTCTTCCACGCTGCTTCTTCTGCGATTTTACCTTTTGCCCAGCCGAACCTTGTTTCCCTACACAGACGCACACTCACGCACGCACTGCAGTAGTTTGGACGAAGGGGACCTAGCCCTGACGCCTGGTGGTGTGAGTGACTGGTGGGTGGGAGGTGACCTGTAGGGCATGGGGGAGGGGGTTAATTGGCAAATCATCTTACACCCATTTCGTCTGACTGATTGGTCGTAATGTGCTGTTGTGTGCGTGTGGTGTGTGTACCGGCCATGACATGGGAAGGGTATCCGGCTTGCCCGAACAGACTACGAACTACGAACTAGTCGATGGCAACCGTACTGAGTCGCGGCATCGACGATGCACTTGCGACGTTTGTGAATGGACACGGGGTTTCTTCCGAAGGAGAAGAGTGGTTTACATATTACCCGATGGGTAGCACTGTCTCTATCAGAAGCCTCGCGTACCTGACCTGGAATATAGCCCACCTGCCCGGGCCAGTTCTCTGTTTTCCCCTGCGCCATCCCTCTCCCCAAGAGACACCCTTCCACAGCATGCAAACCCAGGGCGACGGGCCCAGCAAGATCTAAGCTCCCGGAATCTCCGAGGTGGCTAACAAGTAGATCACCGATGCTCACGAACCGGCGGCCCTGGCGAGTCGAGAGGGAGGGTGGATGGAACGTCAGCCACACGTGCACGCTTGCCAACATGTGCTCCCTCTCCTGTTTGTGTAGAGCCGCAACCCGATCCCTTCACTGCGTGGCGGTTGTTACTGGCGAGTCAGTCCAAGACAGCAAGCAGTGACAGCTGCAGCAGCAGCATGTGAAGTGGTTGGTGGCTGCCTGTATTTGCATTAGTCTAGCGACTTCTGCCTACCTCTTGCTGGACCTCTGAAAACGCGCTTGAAGTATATGGAGATTGACAGGTGACCAAGTCTCATAGGAGGGTATCCCATAGGAGGGTATCCCATAGGAGGGTATCCCATAGGAGGTTGTCCCATAGGAGGCTGTCCCATAGAGGGTTGTGTGAGAGGTCTCCCTCACATATATTAGCATGTGGAGAAATTGCGGGGAGATACCACGTCTCATGCTGTAGAACAGTGCAAGAACGTAGCTCTGCTCGACGACTGCTGTGACGTGCTCTCGTGCCCTGCCTCAAGGTGCATCGTGCAGCTACTGCTAGGTGCATCCGTGGTAGAGTCATACAACTTTCCTTTGCCGGCACCGACAACATGTGAACTTGAAGGAGAGAGGAGAGCACGCGTGGCACTGCCAGCTTCTTCCACCAACCAGATCTTCAGAATAGCGACGCATTTAGGGGTATCAATATCAAAACGGCCTTCTCTCCCTCCGAGATGCCATCCTCTCGAGTTCACCGTCACTCGGTCGTGTGCCCACCCTCTTCACCCTCTCCCATAGTCGAGGACCTGATGTAGATGGGCCCTCGTGACTTCCCTCCGTGATCCTGTTATCCCGGCTGTTGAGCGGACTTCGTGCGTACCCTCCACCGTTCAACCCCAAGCCGGCTCGCTCGCTTCCAACGGCGTCGTCTCCTCGTTGACCAGCTCTTCGTTCCGACGATCGATGACATCTCTGATGTATGACAGTATCTTCAGTGCAGCTTCGTGGGGCTGCATCCTAGTGATGTTGATGCTCAGGCCTTCGCGTTTCTTAAAGATATACAGACAGCCTCCCTCGGATCTGACGGTCTTAGCCTCATTAGGGCTTCGAACTGTAGGACAGTGTATCAGTATGATAGATTAAAGAGGGCAAACACTTGAAATCCAGGATCATCACAACGGCCGCTGGTCAGGTTGTTCCGTGCCAGATGTGGGCGAGGCGCTCGGCTACCCAGTCAAGGCGACGGGCATGTCGATTGTCTGCCCATCGATGTTCGAAATCGTAGTCGAGCCCTCCCACTGCAATACTGTCCGACGACAGGTAACCCTCTCGTCGTTGGAGCTCCTTCTATGTGATGAAGTAGGGGATTGGGAACTTGGAGAACATAAAAAGTAGGAGCAACAACCGTCAGACTCACTCTTGTCCTTCAGGCTAACCCTTCGCTCGGCTTCCTGTAACCTTCGCATGTTTTCTTCCACTTGACATTCCAGATAGATTGGGATCAGTAAACGGTTCGTCCTCTTCGAGACAACCTCGAAGTCCTGAGCAAGCCTCCTTCCCAGTGGTGTGTCAGACAGACAGTCAGTGCAAATGACCATCTTGTTGAATGTCGAAGGGTGTTCGACTTGATCAGCGAGACACGTGTCTCGTTGCGCCTTTTGTGCCACTTCATCGTCGTCGGCTATTGTCTGGAAGTTCTCTCCGCTCTGACCCTTGCCCCAATCCAGCATTGATGCCTTGTTGTCACCGATCAGAAGGCTGAGTGTCTCCGCAATCGTGTCTTTTCCCACACCTGGCCAACCATTGAGAAGTATGATTGGTTGGGCCTCCATCGCGACGGTACTGCTTTCCACCTCGGGTTCAATGGCTAATGTTAGTCGAAAGTAACCCCGGTGAAAATTTTGCTGCTGTGTGATGGCCGTGGAGACCGTTAATGTTACTTGTCGACAACAGAAAGTTGTGTCCGTCTAGACTGATATGTGGAAACTCTCCTTGTCGACCCGGTGATACTTAAATGTGAGGTCGATGGGTCGTTTTCCTCTTGTTCGAGGTTGTCGATTCTCACTGGTCTCCTGGGAGACGTGGGAAAGTTGCCAGAGAAAACTTCACCTCAAATATCGAAGATTGGGTTTCACACCCCGCGGCAGAAAGATGGGCGGTCGGAGAAGCCAGGGCTGTTCACCGAGCCGGAAGCCGACCAATAAACAGAACAATCTTTGTTCGGTCTTCCCAAGCTAACCTCGGTGTCCAACAACCAAGCGAGAAGGACTGATGTTTTCGTGATGTCGAGAGAAAGGAGGGTCGGTATTTCTCCAGGTGTTTTCAAGGGTCCGCCGTGCTGGAAGAGCCAGGTGCTCTTGTCCTTGGGGAAATCGTAGCGCAAGTACTCCGTACTGTGAGCAGCATGCTGGGGTTTCAGAGCGACGTGGGTGGAAGGGAAGAGAATATCTGTCGTCGCAGTCAGTGCCGATCCGCACCTTATTAGGAGATTTGGATAGCTACTATGGAAAAAAGGTCTGGGCCCCTCTTCCGTGCGGGCCTTGCGGGAACATGTGGGTACCTTGGGCAGCATAGTCCGGGCGGGAACTGACTCACTGACACCTCGTTCGTAACACGGCAGCTGAATGCAGGCTGCCTCTTGTGGTGGCGGGTTGTTTGTTTGTTGATGGGGGGAAACGAGAACGAAACCTTATTTGCTGGAGGCCGCAAACGGGCTGGTGACTGGTCAAGGCCGGCCTTGCTTTGTTGGGCTCTCGACGGCGCCAGGGAGACAACGACAGCACACAGATGCAACGACAAGCGCCAGCGCTGGTGCCAAATTGAGTATCGACTGGAGGCAAGTTCGCACGACGAGATGAGCCCGTCGAATAATCCCCGGCCGGCGTGCAGCGTACTGGCAAGCATTGGTGCCCGACCCATGAGTAGCAGCAAGGAGCCTGGTCAAAAGAGGCAATCTCCGTTATTGCTTGGGTTTCTTGGTCCGTTGGGCAGAGTCTGGCCGCAACACAACAGGCCAGAGCGACTGCCATGCCTCATGCAACAAGTGTTGTTCACGGTCGAAACGGCGCTCGAGGGAACAAGAAGATGTCCAACTTGTCCAGTTGGTTCCACGACTGACAGCGGCCCAGACCATGACGGCCACATGCTAACGACAGACGGGCCGCCCCTTCCTTCCTCCCCCTTGCATGGCGGGCAGGAAGGAGCTACAAATTTTGACAGCAGCCCGTGTGCTCACTTTCCATCATCACCTAGACGCCAGGATCTCGAGCATCCTAGCTCGAGCTGCTTCTTCCTGTTACACATCATCTGTCCACCCGCTCCGGATCACTTCCTCCGACATCCACTCAGCTCCTCGTGCCCCCAGATGCCTGGCTCTCGGTTCTCCCTTGATCGGAAAGCCCCGTAACTTCGCCGGTTTTACCCTCTACACACGAGTCAAACGAGGTCGGTTCAAGCAAAAATCTTTCATGTGAATGGAATTACCATTGCGTTCTATGTCCTTTGGTTGCGGCCATATGATTGCCAACAAAGAGCGCGACAGCACTCAGCAGAGTTCAACAAGTATAGACATCTAGAAGAGAATCATGGGTCCTGAACATCGGTCATCCCAAGCATTACATACATTAACATCATGAAGATATCGTCAAGGCATAAGTCCATCTACACCGTTCCTCCCAGGTGCAATATGTTCTGCTTCATTGCCTCCGTCAGGTCGCCCCTGCCGGTGTACGAGTAGGACACTGTCTGAGTCCAGGCTTCTGGATGGGGCATCGGCAGATCTATCGTGTCGCCTGTCTTGACATGGCCCGAAAGCATGATAGCTGCTAATGCTGGCAGGTAGGTCCGAGCATAAGGGAGATCTAGAACGATCGTTCGTTAGCACGACATCCGGGAACAAACAAAAACAATGAAGCGTGGGCCGGAGATGGCCGAGTCTGACTTACGTATAGGCACCTCCCTCGAGCCGCTCCTGTGCTGATGACTGGACCGAGACGACAGCGGACTGGACAAAGTCGCGGTAGAGCGGCGCCGGCTCGAGGCTAGAGGCGATACAGGCGTCCGCGGCGAGCTGATGGTATCAGGGGACAAAGGAGCTATCGCCCCACGGCGTGGCGAGCGCACAGGCGAGCGCACAGGCGTGACTGGCGAGGCCGTCATCATGGCCCTCAGCACGTTCGGGTCGATATTGCGCTCGATCAGGAACGGCTTGCGCTCCCTACCCTTGGGCCGCACGTGGGCCCTGATGGTAAGGCGATCTGAATGGCCGTTGCCGTTGCCCTGATCTGTCCCGCTCGGACGGCGCAAGGCTTTCGGTGCCACGAGGACGTCTGCTTTGGAAGGGTCGCCGAAATACACATGGCCCCAAGCCTGGAGTTTGTCTGGATCCAAGAGTGCCATGGCCGGCCTCTGCGGCCTCTTGGTGGTCTCGCCTGGCGCGGAGAGCTTCCTGTTGGCCACGGCTCCAGCTTGTGATGGGGACATGCCCGACAGCAGCATCGACCTGGTCTGCTGGACCATGCTCTGTCGCCGAGGAGAGGTCACCATTGGCGTGTTGGGTGCTGTGGTAGGAAAAGACGGCGTTATTGTCTGCCATGGGCTGTCCATGGACAGAAGGTTGACTCTTGCTGACATCGACTGCTCCGTGACAGGAGACATCGCGCTGGCCAGCACCCGGCGGGCGTCCAGGCTCTCCACCATGGCTCTCTCATGTTGACTCATAGCTACATCATATCGAGAACTCGAGGGTTGTATTGGGCTAGGAAGAGCCTGCGATGTGGCCGGCGTTGCGGAGGGCTGAGGACTCCGATGTCTGCGGAAGGCTGACTGGAGTTGTGCGTCGCCTTGCCTTGCATAGTCTGTTCTGATTTCGAGACTGGGCCGGCCATGACTCTGGGCTTCCATAATCATGATTCTGAGGGCTCAAGAACAAAAAGAAAGAAAAAAAAAGAGCCCTATGGCCAAGAAATTGTATAATTCTCGAGTAAAAACGAGGGCAGGTGAGTGACAACAGGCAAACTTTGGCAAATTCGTCGTTGCTAAGATTGTGGGTATGGGGCGCTGGTGACACGAAAGTATGAACGTACGCAAGTACGCAAGTACAGGATAGATCTCGAGGATCTCTGGGTACGAGTGGTGATGGCCATCATTCCAATTTTATCTATTCTTTCTCTTCTTTCTCGTTGCGCGCCTCGGTTTGGCCCTTGGAAACCCTTTCAACCCGGGAGGCAGACACAGAATACGGTTCAAAGCACTGCTGCTGCGCCGGCGCCGGACAAAGCGAGTTCCAGCAGGATGGTCCAAGCCATGTTTCGTCTTGTGCGCGCGACCTGAGCCGCGATGAAACTGTCAAATCCAAATGGAACAAAGAGAGACCTGTTGAACGCCTCACCCGGCGGTGGTGCGCCCTACCCGGGAGCGACGTCCACCACATGGCAAATACATCATATCTCAACGTCCAGAGCCGGGTGGGCGCACGCTTACACACTAGGTGGGGTCGGGGTGCCCGGCTCTGGTTGGCCGCTCGTTTTCTCTTTCCGGGACCCCGGGGGGCTGGACCCTTAACCAATCCTGGGGCCTGTGACGCTGTCCTGCTGGGGCGAGGCTGAAGGACAACCAAGCTTGGGGTGCAGAGCTGTCATTTCTCTTCCCGCCCACACGCACTCACTCCCTTGCCAGCCTGGCCTCACCTCACTGGAACTCCTTTTGGCGACGTGTTGGCAGCGCAATGCACCCAGCCTTCGACTTCCGAGAGTCGTGGTTCTGATTTCTGACCTCTGTCTCTCATTTCTCTCCTCTTCTTTCTTTGTTACAGGCTGCTACCCTCAGACGCAACGGGATTCAGCATGTCTAACTCGACAGCCAGTTACAAGCAGCTCAAGGAGGACTTCGTGTCCAACCTGACGGGAGGCTCCGTCAGCGAGATCGCGGCCGTTACGGCTGTCTTACCCGTGAGTCAATCTACGTTCCTGTGACGGAGGGAGGACGTCTGCAGCAGCAGCAGAGCGACAGCTGAAACTTTCCCGTTGCTTGCCCCAGGTCGGTGCTCTGGTGTGGTCCGCGCTGCAGAGCCGCCAGTCCTTCTTCAGGCCATACACGGTACTCGGGTTCGTCGTCGACTACTTCCTCAACGTCGGGGCCATCCTGCTCGCAATCACGCTGTACTCCGACACCCCGATCCTCCTCATTGTCCTGCTGCTCGCGCCCGCCCTGCTAGTCTACGCGTTCCCAGCAAACGGCCTAAACGTGGCCCGCCGAAAGAAGCCTAAGATCCCGCCCACTACCGCGCAGGCCAATGCCAACAGGACAAAGGAGTCCGCGGCGGGGCTAGACGTCCTCTCGACAAAGCCCTTCCTGACCGTGTTCCGCGGGTCCATGCTCGTCATCACCTGCCTTGCCATCCTGGCGGTCGACTTTCGGATTTTCCCACGGCGGTTCGGCAAGGTCGAGACGTGGGGCACGTCGCTGATGGACATTGGTGTCGGCGCCTTTGTCTTCTCGGCCGGGGTCGTGGGCGCCAGGCCCGTACTGAAAGAGCGCGCAGGCGCAGGCGCACAAGGCCGCGGAACCCCTCTGTTCCGGCGGCTCGTCTACTCGATGCGCCATTCCCTACCCCTCCTCGTGCTGGGCGTCATCCGCCTGCTTAGTGTCAAGGGCCTTGACTACGCGGAGCATGTCACCGAGTACGGCGTGCACTGGAACTTCTTCTTCACCCTGGGCTTCCTGCCGCCTTTTGTGGCCGTATTCCAGTCCGCACTCAAGTATGTCCCGTCATACGCTGCACTCGCGCTCATTCTCGCGGTTAGCTACCAGGTGCTGCTGGAGACCACGGGGCTGAAGGCTTATATCCTCATCGCGCCCCGTGTTGACCTGCTGTCCATGAACCGGGAGGGCATCTTCAGTTTCTTTGGGTACCTGGCCATCTTCCTGGCCGGTCAGGACACTGGAATGTACGTGCTTCCTCGCAACATCACCCGGAGCGGGTCCAGCGCAGCGTCGCAGAGGACCACCTTGCTCATGACGATGGGTGTCTGGAGTCTTGTCTGGATGCTGCTGTTTTTCTTGTCCACGAACTACAATTACGGAGCGGGACTGCAGGTCTCACGCAGGCTGGCCAATCTTCCTTACGTCCTGGGCGTGATCTCGTTCAACACGGTACAGCTCATGGCCTGTTGTCTCGTCGAGACGATCTTCTTCCCCTCGTTCTACAATGCGGCCGACTCCAAGGCGGAGAAGGATGCATATGAGACCGCCACTCCTAGGGTGCTGCGCGCATATAACCGCAACGGTCTTGCCGTGTTCCTCGTTGCCAACCTGCTGACAGGGCTTGTCAACATGACAATCCCTACTCTGGATGTTGGGCCGGTCGCAAGTGTGGGTATACTGGTTGCGTATAGCGCGATCCTGACCGGCGTGGCTGTGGCCTTGGACGCGTACAACATTTCGATCAAGCTATGAGGGGCAGTCTCGTGCGATCGGTCGTAAGTTCGCATGCATCCACAGCCTCAGCGGGGTATGGAATCCACCGGGTGTCGTCGTGATCCCTTCCTTTTCCCCAGTACCTTTCAGGTCAAGACATGCGGCTCCGCTGCTCCGACCATGCTGGACCGCGCTGGTGAGAATCTTCCAAGCCGGAGGACACTGCCACGGCATATAGTCGGGAGGAGGTTTCTAGTCAGGAGATTACGCGGCTAATGGGCTTGCTGATGGAATATCATTAATGCTCCCCCAGTCGTGTTTTCCCAGGCGCATAAACGGGTAGACTATGGTGCCCGTTAGTGCCCCTGCGAGCCCCGTCCGGCCGGAGTGACCGGGAGATCTCAACCGTCGGCCAAGTCCGGGTGGGCCTGGGTTTCGCTCTCGCTGTGACGGGACGGGGACGTCCCAGCGATCCGGGCATTTTCGCCGGGGTGGCTGTGCCGTGTAACCATCACGCAGTTTCGGTGCTTTTACGATTTAGATCGGTGAGATGCATGAGTAAAGAGCCCCCGGGGAGCAAACCTGTGGCCGGCCCGAGCTCCAGGTGGTGTCTGTTCTCGACGCATATATGCGCGAGTTTCTTGAGACAAGGGAAGCACGAGTCACAGTGTGCGCGTATGTCTGCTTGAGATAAACGGGCAACCCGCGTCCATGGTGATACCTGGGAGGGTGTGAACTGTACCGGCGTGACGGTAGTACCCATCACGAAAGCCTAATCACCAGTCAATGGGATTTTAGCCGTGCCTAGACATATCCATAGCCTCGAATACGTGATTTCAGGACGCGATGTCCCTGTGATATGATATCCCCTCGTGACTCAGACTCAGAACTTGCCCGCCTGGTAAGGCAGAATCTCCAGGATGGTCTTCGCAATGAGCGGTCAGGATCCGCAACGCGCCAAAATGAAGAAGCTACAGCAAGAGGGGAAGAAGGACAAAAAAAGGAAGAAGATAGCGTCATGAACCGGAGGTTGGCCAAGATTTGGTCGGGCACCTACCCGGCCGGCACATCGATTTTTGCTGGAAACGAGACAGCGGCAGCGATTCTCCAGGAGAGCACGCGGGACCGAGATGGGGTGTGACGACGGATGTCAAGCTTACCCCTGCCACCTAACGCCACGTCCATTTCCCGGGCTTAATGCACGACGTCCCTCTCGCGGCAAGGCGGAAGAGGTCAGTCAGGCAGGCAGGCGGAAGAATGAGGCTAGAGATTGTGCTAGAAAAGTTGAAGGTTCATGCCTAGTGAAGGGCGGACGATGCACTTGCACAGGGAAGAGGTGCAGAGAGGGAGAAAGACATGATGGGGGCATGATGTTCTGCGCTTTTCTGGCGCGGCCGTCGGGCGCCAATTGCGGGGCGCGGAAATGTCTGACTGACTTGATGACTGGCTCTCCGGCGGACGAAGCATTGTTGAGGCTTCTCGCCATGGTCTTATCTCGCTCTGCGTTATGCGCCTGGGAGATGTGGCGGTTGGAGGAGGTGGGTTGAGGCGTTGGAGGGAGTCAGGACGCGGCAGGACGGTACAGGACTCAATGCGGCCCCCAAGCCTTCCGACTTCCCCAATCCCGTCCCATATGCTGGCTGCTCCTGATATGCGGGCGCAGAGTGCACGAGTCTCCCTGTTGTCCGTGTTGTCTCTGACCCATCTAGCAGATGAGTGCTGCTTGCTGCCCACCCGCCGTGCAACCTTGTGGCCGAGGTGTGGCGCGTGCATGCGCTTGCCTGTGTCGTCCGGGTCGCCGCCTATTCATGCGCCGACATGGCGCCTGCTTTGTGTGGGGATTCCGGGAATTGGGGGATGGTAGATTGGGCAGTCTTGGGCATTGGCAGAGGTGATGATGAGGTATGACGGGTCTCGGGGAGAGGCTGCTAGCGCGCAGGCCAGAGAGTTTGGGGCTGGTACGGAGGGCTGCGAGTGGTGGGGAGGGAGAGAAACAGAAACTAGACAAAGTTTATGCGCTGGACGAAACGCCTAAACCACAGGACCCTGGGTGAGAGAGAGACTGAGAGAGTGAGGGCGTTGTCTGAATGGTGGTCTGAATGGTGTTTGGCTGCAAGAGAGCAGTGGTTGAAACTGGCCTGGTTCCTTGCAAGACATTGGCATGGCAATTGGTTGATGCCAAGGCGCGGTTGCTCTGTCTGTCTCGTTAACGTTGTGGGGTTTCCCTTTTGAGACAAAAGGATGGCGCCCTTTCCTCCTGTTGGTCTGCATGTGGGCGGTGTTAGCATTTTTCTGATCCAGACAGGCCCGACTTGCAAGACAGGCCACACACAGGCCAGCCAGCCAGAACATGCACGAGGGAGGAGACTCTTGGTTGGGCGGCGACTCATGAGCGAGGCCTGGCAGCCCTGGGTGGTGCTTTGCGGGCCCAAGGACTTTGATTTCGGGGATTATTTCCCCCCAAGCCGATCGATGATGAGGTTTTGAAGGTTTTGAAGATGATGCATCTGGCAGCTGGCACCCACACGGTCGCTCTCTGGGGGTAGTGTTCCTTCACCCCCCCTGCCCGGTAGCTGTGTGTGCTGGGGGTGCTGGGGGTGCTGGGCTGAGAGGGCCGGCTGGCTGGGTTTGGGCTGGGCTGGGCGGCCTGGGCTGCTACCAGAGCTTGGGGGTTGTTGGCCCATCATCCGTTTCTCAAGCCACCAAGGCCAGCAATTGAGCATGGCTTCTGGCAGTCTGGGCAGGAAGGGCTGGCCTGCGTTGGACCCCAGTCCCTGATCCCTGACTCCCTTCGTGCAGCGGGCTAGGAATTCAGGAACAAGCGGACGGACGGGGCGCCCGCCTTTTTTCCCTCTGGACTTGCAATTGCAATCATCTACCACAAAGGTACCAGCCCGCACTATGATTAGCCTGGCCTGCAGACGGGTGCCCATGACGTACCGTGCCAGTACGTAATTTCCAGGCCCTCAACTTTTCCCTGCGTTGGACAAGGCTCGGCCGACCCCAGCCCAATTCGAGTGATGCTTGCTGTCTGTTCAGCGTGCCGCCGCCTTAGCAGCTTCTGCTCGGCACGCTCGACTTGTTCGCATTGGAATGGGTATCGGCTATACTCCTCCTGACACGCCTGTTTGAGCCTTCGAGAAGCCTCGTCGAAGGATAAAGTGGGGCCACGCATGCGCCTGGGCATTTCTGGGGGTCGCTGTCAGCAGTCAGCAGTGTCAAGGAACGCAGTGGCCAGGGCAGGGGCGCCGTCGTTGACTGGTCCTCGACGGTTCCCCCTGCTGCCCCGGGTGGATGTCCCTAACGACGCGATTCGACATCAGACGAAAGGGTCCGAGGCGGTCAAGCAGTGAGCTCGTGATGTTGATGCAGCTTGATGCAGGGCTTGCTTGGTGTGGCTTGCAGCGACTGCGTCTGAGTGTGGGTTGGAGTGGATGTCTGCCTATACCCGTGTCGCAAGGTTCGCTCATCTCGCTGATGGCTGGCTGTGGTGGTGCTGGCCGCAGGAACAGGACGACCTGGAAGGCAGTGCCGTGTAGGTGAGTGAGATGAGATAGCTGTGAGATGCTTGGCCTAGGTCTCGTCACGTCACATTCCGTCCCAGGGCCGGCTGCTCCTCGCTGCGCTTCCAAGGCACGCTGCGGCGGCAGGTAGCTTCGTGGAAAGCGAATGTCGACGCTGTTTTGGTGCCCCGTGGTTTTCCTCGGTCTTGTGGTGGATAAGAGTCCTCCATCGTGCAGGACACTACCGCAGTGTTGCCCCTCAAGCACCAAATCAGGAAGCTTTTGTTCGCATGTCACCGCCGCCCCCACCACTTACAGACAGGTACAGTACTACACTAGTAGTGCTCTACGGAATACGTGGTGTACGTCTCCAGACTACACAACCAAAAATAAGCTCACATGCTGCATGGCCCCTAGTGAACATTTAGTGAGTTGTTATTAATCAGTCCAGTGTCTGTTCTTCCATACGGGCAAGATAGCGGCCACAGAAAGATAAACTGGCCGTCAGTGGGCTACTAAACCTCACCAGCACGCAGGTTATTTAGGGCAGCTTACTATATACAACAGACTAGCTATACGACAACCTTTCCCGGGGCAAGCTACCCTCGTCCAAGAGCTGAGACACGTCGATCGGGTGGAGCGTCTGACTTGTTCTCGTGTGTGGGATAGGACACAAACAATTTAAGCTTCTGCTGGCTGGGCGTCGTACGGCGGTGCATATTGTCCATGTGCCTCGAGGATCTACATACACACGTACGCAGCGTTACCGTGGGCTGCCTAGGTTGGTATGCAGCTGTGCAGTTGGTCTGCACAGCACCTATACCAACAGATATACCTCGGCACCTATTCTACGTACCGCAGGCCAGCTCGGAGACCTTTGACGCCGGGCTTGCGCTCCGTGGCCAAGGTCGTGTGTGTGTGTGTGTGTGTGTGTGCGTGTGTGTGCGGCGGCGCTATATCAGAGTATCTCCGTCTGAAATGCGGCGGCTGTTAGGGTGCATAAAGTGATGATTTGCCCAAGGCCGGCCTCGTCCAAGCATCCCCCAGCTTGCATTTGGGGCCAAGCACTGGGGCAAGGTCCATGGCTGACCATTCCGTCCCGCGTGTTCCTGTCTGTTGTCTCAATGCCGCGCGAGGCCATCGAAGCCGTGGAGCCGTGGAGCATGCGCATACACATACACCTACCTCGAATTGATAATGATGAAGCCCAAAGAGGCCTGTCTGCTGGAGGGCAATATGTGCCAGTGAGGGGAAAGGCTGGCTGGCCGGCTGCTAACAGGCGGGATCTACATCGCACATGAACGCATACAGTTCGCGGCATTGATGGAGGTATCGTGACCAAGGTTTCTGGTGCTCGGGCGAGGCCAATCCGCGGGATTCCTTGGATGTCAACAACCAGGGAAGAGGAATAATTTACAAGGCACGGTCCAGGTCAGGTCCACGGGCATAGACGAGAGCTGTCAGAAAACAGGGAGTGGAGAGAGACACAGGCTCTCGCACCCAAGAGAGAGGAAACAAGAGAGGAGCCTGTCGGGAGACAAGCAGAGGAACACAGACGCTGGCGGGTTGATTCATCGAGGCCGCGGACGGGGTCAAATAAGATTACCCACCCGGCAGCGCCTCTCCCTTCATGTTCTCGCTTGTCGACCGAGATCCCAGCAGAGGCCCCAGTTACATTTGCGCTCTGCACTCGCATTTGGCTTGCATCTGCGCTCGTTGCATTTGAATTCGGCTGCAGTGGGAACCCAGCAGAAGCAGCATCGTCGTCTCGTCTCGCCTGGCATCCATCCACCTGCCTCGAATCCACCCATCCGCCCAAACCACGACCACCCCCCCCTACCCTGCCTCTCTACCTTTCAACTGCCAGCGTTCTTCCTTCCCGCCCTCCCTCCTTGCTACTCCTCCTCCTCACTCGACAATCAGCGGCGTTTGTCTCAGTCGACCCGTCCTGTTCGCCGTCTCTCGTTTTCCCGAACCTCACGTCCCTTTTTTCTATTGGCCTCGAGCTGACCTCACCTCTCGAACCCCGTCCCACCACTCCTTTCCCTCCTCTCTCTACCCCCGCCGCTCCGCCGTCCGGTACTGTACCTTTCTTGTTGCAGCGAGCACGCCCAGCAGCAAAAAAAAAAAACGGCGTCATTGTCCAGTTCCAGTCTCTTGTCTCATCTTGTCGGTCGCGGGCGCGCCTAATAATTGAATAATCAAGTCCACCAAACTCTGGGTCACTGGTCTGGCGTCTCTGACCTGCATTGACTGCGCTCTACATCCTGCAAGCAACCAACCTATCAGAGAAAAGGGGCCAAAAGATCGGGGCCCCTCCAAGGCAGTCCCAAAATCCACCACAACACTACGCCGCCTCCCAAGCTCCTGCGGGTGTCGCGTCTGGGCTGCATTTTTGCATGTGTGTTGTTCACAGGACCTGAGTCGAGTCCAGTCGAGTCGAGCCGAAGCCTGCATCAACCGCGAGCTGAGGCGACCCAGGCAGAAAGCAGGCTGCAGGGACAACGGCAACACAAACGTTCCAAGAAGGGGGGCAAAAAAATAGGGCGATCGGATCAACAACGACCTGTACTGATTGACTGACTTGACCTGACCGTCACAACACAGCGCAGCGCCGCGCAACGTCAACCCGTCGCCGCCACACAACGCATCCATCCCATCCCAGCACGTACATCCCACACCCAGCCGCCCCAAGTCAAACTGACCGCCGTATCGAAACAACAAATCGCAGGGCAGCCATGGTGTTTTGAGCTGGGCAATTGGTCTCTCATTGGGCATTCTGGCGACTCGTTGCATTGCCCATATTTCCCCCATTAATTGCAAGGCTCAGCTCAGCACACACGCACCCACGCGCTCTCACAAGCACAACTAGCAGAGCGAGCCAGCTCCCAAGGACAAGACAGGAGGATCACACAGTCCCGTCCCCCAGTCAGTTCAGTTCCTGGTTGCACTTCGTCGCCGTTGCAGCAACTTTCAATTTGGGGCCAAGTCACGCTCCCGCGTCCCCTGCGAATTACGAACGTACTAAGAGGTTCCGCCCTCCACACACGCGCGCTCGCTCATTGAACTTGCACTCTTGTTTCTTGTTTGATTGCTATTTTATTCGCACGACAAGGCTACATTTCCTGATCACCTGGGAATAGCCTGCGCTGTCGCCCTGCTCCTTTGCCCTAGGTAGCTATTAGCCTCCCTCCGTGCCGCCTGGTTCCTGGACTTGGGTTGGTGTGGTACTTTGCCGTACCTCAAATCTGCCCCCAACTGCTCCTCCTCCAACTTTGGAAACCTTGGAAGCATTTCCTTTCCAGCCTCCCAAAACCGCAACCCGATCCGACCTGAGCTAGTGTCCGAGCCGAAACATCCTCCTTAGCCCAACGTCCGACCGACCCCCTTAAACGTCAACTCCCTTGGGTCAAGTCAGTCACGAGCAAGGCACGCCCTCAATCAAATCTATCGTGCACGGGGCTGAACAAATATCCAGAATCCCTTCGCCTGAGCAACGCCAGCCCAGCCGGCACAGATAAGCACACAACCCGACTCCACCCCTTCCGCGCTCCCGCGTGGGAAGATGTCGTCGGCTGCACTGCAATCCGCGCCTCATCAGACAGCTACCTCCGTCACCATCAATTCACCGCCCTTGGTTGCCGCCTCGCCTGGCAGCCGCCACCAGCACCCACAGCAGCAACCACAACAGTTCCAGCAGTCCACATCCTCCCCTGCCCGTGACCCATATTATGCGACCACACAGAACAGCACTTCCTCACCTTCGGCTTCCAAACGGCCGTCCAGAAAACACAGCGGAAACGGCAGCGGCAAGGGAGACGCTCCGTCCCAAAGCAACTCCCCAATGAGTTCACGCGCAGCCCTCGCATCCCCCATCCCCGTCGACCCGTCCGACCAGTACCAACAATCCTCCTCCGACCGCCGCAAGATGCCCGCCACCTCGGTGCCGCCTCGCACCTCGTCCCAGCAGACTGCTGGCGGCTCCAGCGGCGCCTCGGCGTCGAGGAGATCTGCAGCAGCCCAGGGTGCCGACCGATCAACGTCGCAGCGGCACGCAGCCAACGACGCAAATGGCCAGGCGAGCGCGAACCAGGCTTATCAGGATGAGGCCGCAAACCACAGCTCTCGGAGCCGAAAGTCGGCACACACAGGCCAGGAGCAATCACACAAGTCGAGCACCAGCGGCAGCCACAGAGACTCCCGGGTGGCAAGCGGCTCGACTTCACTGCCTATCAGGTCGCAACAGACGTCGTCGTCCACACCGCAGGGGCCTTCCAGGGAGGCCAGTGAAATATTGAATAGCATGCTCGTGTCACAGCCCGAGGTGGATATTGAGCGGACGCGCGAACGCGAGGCACTGGCGCAACCCCACCCGACCGAGGCCGACGATACGGCCCCGCCACCAGTCGTTGCAAGCGCCGAACAACACGGCGAGGAGACTCGGCGGGGTACTCGGAGTAGGCATGACTTCAGCAAACGCGAGAAACATACCAAGTTTGGCGAGTACATACTGGGCAACACCATCGGCGAGGGCGAGTTCGGCAAAGTCAAGCTTGGTTGGAAGCAAGAAGGTGGCATCCAGGTAAGAACCGGTAGCGAATCGTTGATGTGCTTCTCAGTTGGCGCTAATCATTCGGACACACAGGTCGCCATCAAGCTTATCAAGAAGGACCAGCTGGGGAGCAACCCATCCCGAATGGCCAAGATTATGCGCGAGGTCGCCATCCTGAAGCAACTGACACACCCCAACATTGTCCGACTACACAAGATGGAGGAGTCCGAGAGGCATTTTGGTATAATTCTGGAATACGCCTCAGGCGGTGAGCTGTTCGACTACATCCTGAACCACCGATACCTCAAGGACAACGCCGCCCGGCGCCTTTTCGCGCAACTGGTTTCTGGTGTGGGCTATCTGCACAAGAAGGGCATCGTGCACAGAGATCTGAAGCTGGAAAATCTGCTGCTGGACCGCAATCGAAACATCATCATTACCGACTTCGGCTTTGCGAACACGTTCGATCCCGTTGAGGAATTGTCGGAAGAGGAGGAGAACAATCTCAGCGACCGTGAATTCGTCAAGCGCATGGGCTTGAACCAGCTGAAGCCGAACGGGATGAGGAAGGGTGACCTTATGCAGACGAGTTGTGGAAGTCCGTGTTACGCAGCTCCTGAATTGGTTGTTAGCGACTCGTTGTACACTGGTCGAAAGGTTGACGTCTGGAGCTGTGGGGTTATTCTGGTTCGTCGCCTCTGCGTCGTTTATTGGCTTGCTTGTTGATACTGACACTGCTCTAGTACGCCATGTTGGCAGGCTATCTACCTTTCGACGACGATCCCGCAAACCCCGAGGGCGACAACATTAACCTGCTCTACAAGTATATTGTCAACACCCCGCTTACCTTCCCCGAATATGTCACTCCTCACGCGCGAGACTTGCTGCGACGAATACTGGTTCCGAACCCCCGGAAGCGTGCCGACCTATTCGAAGTGGCCCGCCACAGCTGGCTGAGCGAGTATGCCCATGTGGTGGAGTTCATCACGAGTAGCACCACCACGCCCGGAGAGATCCAGAACACCACTGTACCCGCCGAGGATGAGACGCCAATGGTGGCCCGTAGCGCATCTGTCCGAGAGGCGCATAAGAAGAACACTGTTGGTCCCTCGATTGGTGGCCTGACGAGCAAGCAAGGCACTGTTGACCCAGATACCGAGGCCGCGAATACCGCTCGACAACAGAGAGACAACAAGCGCAGGACGGTACAGGTCGAATATGTTGCGCCAAACACCCAGACCCAGCGTGGTGAGCTGGCTAGCGGACACGGCTCATCGTCCAAATCTAGGGCCCGTTCAGGCAGCGCAGGACCCGTTGAGGTTCAGTCGTCTACCGCAAACGAGAAACCACTGCCCCGCGACCCGCCCGTCACAAGAGAGTCTTACGGCCCGGCACCCGTCACCTCGAGGAGGCCTCCGAGCGCGCATCTCAACAACCAGAACCTTGTGCAACCACAGAGGCCGAGCCGTGAAGCCATGCGGGCAGCTTCTGATGGCCAATACATGACGTCTGCAGGGGCACCTGGGCGACCGACGACCGGCGGCTCGACCGGTTCGAAGGGTTATGGAACAGGGAGAGCTACGTACGGCCAACCCTCCGCCCCCACGGTCGCTGATACTAACGTGCATGGAAGTATACAACAACCTGCAGGTCGATCAGCCTATCCTGAAACTTCCGCGAGCGAGGACCAGGGCTCAGACTACGGTAGACCGAGCGTCAACACGCCATCTAAACTGTCCAGGGTCAGTGGCTACACAGGGGAGGCCGATAGTACCGACTCCAGGGGCCACAGGCGATCCAACACGATCGGCGACATTGGCAACAAGATTTTCGGCCGAAGCGGGTCGGTGTTCAGCAGTAGGAGTAACCGCAAGAGCGGGCTTCCTTCCGGGGAGAAGTCCAAGAAGTATCCTCCGGTCAGCATGACCCAGCCCATCTCCGACGACGGCCCCATTCGTCCGTCGATGGACTCGAAGCGCTCGCGCCGCTCTTTCTCACTTGGGCTTGGAAAGAAGCAATCTGGAAGCATGAACGGGTCGCAGACGTCATTGGACAAGCAAGCAAACAGGCGGTTCTCGTTCCTGCCCAGTTCATTATCTCTCAAGGCCATTGGGCTTGGTAAGGAGTATGACCAAGAACCCCGTGACTCACAGCGAAGCCTTCCGATGCAGGAACCTCCACAGGTCGACGACCAAGGCCGTTATGTGGAGCAGCCTCAGGCGCCCAACGCCGCTGACATTGACGGAATGTACGCTCAACTCCAGGGCTCGCAACCTCAGCAACAGCAACGTCGGGATCCCAACCAGAACCCGCGGCAACATAGGAATAGTTCGAATCCCTACCAGAGCAGGCGTCAAAGTGGCATCCCATCGCACATGCAACAAGGAGCGGTCCTGAATAGTGCTTCAGATTCGTCCATTGAGAATGTGCAGCAGCCAACAGGCCCGACAAGTTATCCCCAAGAGCAGCCAGTGAAGGAACACAGGCGAACCTCCAGCCGAGGGACCCGTGGGATCTTGCAGAAGAACAAGCGGTTTGTCGACGCTTACGACAAGGACGAATATTCGCGACACGGTGGCCATGACCATGCTGGAAGCAGTGGTGCAGCGAGGCGAGTCATGGATTTCTTCCGAAGGAGAGGCAAGGACAGAGGCGGCGATGACCGATGATAGGCACACGACCCCAGTGTCCCAGAAAAGGGCAGTGTTGCAGCTGCTGAGACTGAAATTCCGCCGTGAGAGCGACTCCTCCCTGGCCAACACACCCTCATGGTCGGGGATATAACACGCATAACCAGCCGACCTTGTCTTTTGCTGGAGCTTGTGACCTATGCGGCGCAACCAGTGAAGATCTGGCCGGCCGGTGAATGCCAACGAGACCGGGTGATTCGCCTCGACCATCCACCATTCCTGCCCTATAATCGTCCAGGTCAGGGGCACAGGCGCTGTTGTGCGACACCCATCTCTGGCTTCAATACCGAAATACCAGTCCGAAATTCGAGTGCGACGATACCAATCTCACCTCTGTGTTACCGAAGACATGGTACTCCATGCAGGAGTGTTTGTGGGAAGTAATAGGTGAAGGAGATTACGAGCAGTCATTTCTGGTTGCACGATTTGAGCGGCCCCCAAGGGAGGGGGCGAGAAGGAAGATTTTTCCACTGTTACATTCAATTCTGATAATGCCATTTGTGTTTTTATTCTCATACCATCCGCTACACATTCACACACATCCACATATCTCACCGACCATAACCCCACAAACAACACCACCATATGTCCCCCACGTCATCTCCCCAGGTCTTAGGGCCTCTGGATCGATCTCGCTGAAAGAAGAAAGAAGGGAATTGAAGGACCACCCGGCCACCGACCACAGGAAGAGGGTAGGAAAAAGTAGAAACGGGCAAAGGAGAGCCGAGCGAGTGCGATCATCAAGTCTGCATCTGAGGAGCTAAGTTTTTCTTCATGGGGGTATTTTTGTACAAATTAAAATAATCTCCACACGTGGGACAACAAAGATTGGAAGGGCGGGAGAGGGAGGACGGGGGGTTGTCAGAAATTCATATTGCGAGCTAGAGAGAGAGAGAAACAGCCAGAGAGGGAAGGGAGCCAAGGGGTGGGAGAGATCCTGGCGAGTCTATCAATCCAGTCATAGAGAAAATTTGGGAAATTTCACCTTGTGAGAAAACCAACACGACACCAGTGAGGGAGAACTATGCCTTGTGTGTTGTGTTTGACGAGTGTGCCATGGTCTGCACGGTCTCGAAGACGTCCCGTGCCCCTCGAGTAAAGCTCTGAGAGCTGAAGACGGTTGGTCAATTGCGTTGATCGCGGGCTGCCTCTGTCGTCCTCGCCATGTCCTCGCACAAGGGTGAATAGAGACTTGTTTACAAGATGACCTCACGGTGTCCAATGTTTTAGAAATACTGCCCCGGCCCGTCTAGCTCGCTTTCGCGTTCACTCTTCTCCCAGCGAGTCAACCAAAACCTGCAGACCCTCGTCTACGCAGCCACCACTTCCGCAAGCCCCATGCGATTTCGCTGCCCTCCGAGATGCACCCTTGGCCCGTTTACTGCCTTCCGCCTGCAGGCGAGCACTACAGCGCAACTCGACCTCCACGCCAAGATGGCGCAGGTACTCTGACCTCGTGACCAGCTTCTCCACGCAAGGCGCGCTGGCCAGCTGCCGCGCCGTGAGGCTGACGTTGCTGATTTTGGCTATGGCCGCTCGGCAGTCGGTGAAGATCGTCACCTTAGGCCGCGTGGACTCTTTGTCGTTTTGTGGCACGCCGTCGTCTATGGCGTGTGCCAGCTGGTCGGCGACGAGTGCCAGCGCCTCTGCGATGGATCTCAGACTGGCTTCTATGCTCTGGGTTGTAGAGTTGCTTGGTGGCAGGTTTAGGCGAAACAACTTCTCTTCCCAGATATCGTCTGCGTTGCTAGTCTCGTTCTTGTTTCCAGGGGTGATTTTGTAGACGACGGCAGCACCGGCTGATCTCGTCCGAGGCGCTTCAGCAGTTGTTGCCTTCAGCTTACTGCCCTTGACTTTCCCACAGGCGCCACTTGCGAATAAGACGCGGTGGTACGGGTCGAAAGGAGCGGCAGCGGCCTCGATAGCAGCCTGGATAGCTTCGTCCTCGCTCTGGGCGGTGATGACATGACCACAAAATTGAAATATATAGTCCGTTTCAGTTTCAGTGTGTATAGCCTCTGGCCTGCTGCTTTTGGTCGCGTCTAAGAGAGCCTCGATGTTGCCCCGGTTGGTCTGCCGGATTTCCTTCCGGACTAGCTTTGCCTGATGCTGGCAAGCTCGGGTGATCCTCCTCTCGTGCTTGTTCGGTGGTGACTTTCTCACCCTCGCCGCATCCTTCTTGGCCAAGGGCTGTGGCTTCCTCATGGCCTCGTCGTATTGCTGGACCCGGCGGGCGATGCGCCGTTGGCCGCTTGTTGGGCCTTGGGTGGCGATCTGCGCTGCCAGGTATTTGTTCTTTTTGTTGACCATGATTGCGTGTGTGCAGGGATATGCAGGTCTGAAGATTGATTTCTGTGTTTTGGTAGGTCGAGGAGCCAACTGGGTTTCGTAACTGCTCGTGCGCTCATCTCAGCTTAAGTGCGTTAATTACTAAATTAGATGCAATTTTTATGGATTTCAACAGTATCGACCCTGGCTCACAGACGGCGTGCTGCTTAGACGGGTTGGAGAGGCACTTGGGACTGACACTAAGCTACTGTCAAACCAGTCCAACAGCTAGTTTATGTGAGTCAACTTACAAGAGACAGCTAAGACAAGCTCTACATAGGTGATTGATACTCTGCTGTGTTATTTCCCGCCAACGTCCAATGGAACACCCTCCTATGGGACATGCTGCTACGGTATAGTCTTCTATGGGATTCTCTCCCATAGAAAAGGATCTAGCTTGGCTAAAGGGACTCTGCTACACAGTACCACACTTTTGTCAGGTGCCAGGGACTGGACATTTATTTGATGTACCTTGTATGAGCAAGTGATCAAATTTTGTATTAGTAGATTCAACGTCTGAGGGTCATTCTTCAGTAGTCAGTAGATGATATTGAATGATGCCCTGATTTACTAGATGCTCAACAGCAAAGAAAAGCCTTGCATGCCTTCTTTCAGGTGCCAATTGCGGAATCATGTTTCACAGGTGCTGTCATGTGCGTTGTGTCACCTACGATACGGTCTTTCTTTGGGCGTTCACTGCAGTGCAGTAGAGGCTGCTGCCCACCTGGGCAGGTGATAGCTCTCCTAGGACATGCAGAGTTACACGTTCCGAACAACACTACCTCGGTACCCTACAGCAGAAAGATACTACCCAACGCCATATCAAAAACTTCTTGTGACCGAACTCACACCTCTTGCGAGACCAGCATATAATATAGATCAAGCAAGTTTTTAGGCTTGAGATTGACCACTCGGTCAAGTTGCCCACGTGGTGAGGTAAAACTGTATAATCCCCAGAATGCCATTGTGGCTTTGCCATCGGAGGAGCGGAAGCTTGGCCACCTAAGATGTGGCACCAGGCCACGGGGTCAAAATGCAAGCCTCGTGCATATTCCGTGGCTGCATGGCATGCATGATGCAGCCGGTCTGGAAAAGTGTGGCATGTTCAGCCTGATGGATGCCCAGGTGAAACTCCAGTGAAATTAGAACACAATTCCCACAGAGCCTCA
The DNA here is from genome assembly GCA_000800745.1 of Diaporthe longicolla. Taxonomy (NCBI): domain Eukaryota; kingdom Fungi; phylum Ascomycota; class Sordariomycetes; order Diaporthales; family Diaporthaceae; genus Diaporthe; species Diaporthe longicolla. The sequence goes on along the minus strand of JUJX01000011.1, from coordinate 172,453 downwards.
ATGCACTATCTCGGGAGACCTGGAGACTTGACAGAGTGATCTTGCTCCAACTTAGGTAACATTACTGCGCTATACAAGTACCCTATGTTTGCAGAGCTGAACATAAGTTGAGAGCATGACCTCTTGTGTCCCCTTCCTATAGCAGCTAAATTATAGATGATAGAAATGGGTGTGGTAACGCGCAGGCAGGTTCCTCAACTCAGGCTTCTACTAGACTGACCTCGGCCGCCAAGCACCGGCTCATTGGTGCGTCAGACAGCCTCGTCCGCAACGCGAAACCGGGCATTAACTCGGTACACTTGCCCCCACGGGCGGGGCTGACGACATAGTTGTTTTTATTTTCCTTGCTTGCATGCGCGTCCTGTGGCACCTTCTATGCGAGTCCACCAACTTGGGCCGCCCCTTAATGTCGAATCGTCAACACTTATTCTTTCGTACACAACAGCCTGCTTCCCGAATGATGAGTTGTCTCTTGACCGGTGAGGACGCCATCGGCTGGTGATCCGGTCCGATAACATAAGCACACTATTGATCACGACTTCAGCGTGGCAGAGCTGAATAGGCTGGGGAAAGCCACCGCATACATCCGTACACCGGTGTCATATAGGATGCTACCTACATAGTCACATGGCACCTTCTCGGTCATTCTGGACGCCCGTAACGTGGGGGACGTCATTGAACTTTGTATAGGTGGTCAAGATCTTTTCTCATTGCGGTGTTGCTTCCCAAAGGTGCACGTCCTTTCGACGATTTGGGCACCGAACTCCAGGGTGGGCAACCCACGCAAATCAGAATGCCGAAATTCCACAGAGGTACCCACGACCACGCAATCTGCTCTGGACAATAGAGAATAAATTGCTGACTTTTCTGATGAAGTCGAGATCGGCTTGCAAATCGCCACCGGAAATCTAGCCTTGAAGAAACGCGGAACACAGAACGAGGACTCCGCCAAGACGGGCCTGATCATCTTTGGTGTTCTTCTCGCTCTTGGACTCGTCTTCTTGGTCTGGTTTGGTTGCTTCTACTTGTCTTCAAATACCAAGGGCAGTGTCGGTTCACGTGGGCCCAGGGGATATAATGGCTCCCCTGGACGCGATGGCATCAACGGGCGTGATGGACCCCCTGGACCTCGAGGCGAACGAGGCGAACGCGGCGAACCTGGACCTCCTGGCCCACAAGGAGAGCAAGGCCTTCCGGGGTTGCATGGATGGCCAGGACCACCCGGGCCACCCGGGGAAAAGGGGTCACCTGGACTAGACGGGGCAAATGGAGCACGAGGATCTCCAGGACCGCGAGGATCACCCGGACTGCGAGGACTGCGAGGATCCCCAGGACCTCCAGGACCGCCAGGACCACGCGGCGGTCAGGGGCGGCAAGGATCTAGAGGGAGATCGGGTGATAGAGGCAGATCAGGGCAAAGGGGACAGTCGGGTCAGAGGGGGCCACAGGGGCCACCGGGCCGGCATTGCTGTCACCATTCACCACGATCTAGTTGCCACAGTTCTCCGCGGCCTGGCTGCTGTCGCCAGCATCAGCCTAGCTGCCACCGGTATGATGAGCCATGCCCTAGGCGTCCAAGGAACAACAACATGATCGTCAACCAGTGCTAGCCTGAGAACGGCAGCGTACTCACTCAGCGGTTACCATAGTGTATTCGAGCACTACATCTAGTGCTTTGTGGTACAAAGTTTTGAACCAGGCACTAGGGGGCATCTCGCGCTCAATAAGGGGCGACGTGCAGTTGTACGTCCTGAGGACTCTTCCTTTCGTTAAAACAAATGACTCTTTGATCAGCTTGAGTCTCATCATATGAGTACTCTTCGCCCTTGTGAAGTCGTACTACTGTTTTCTGCGTTCGTATATTCTACTGTTGGTCACATTCATAACACCGCCTGCTCGCCCTTGAATTGCGCGAGAGCCCTTTCAATTCGACACTTGTTGCCAACTTCAGCTTAACATCGATCGGATAATTTGAAACAGAAAGACCCCTGCTTCATTGGCATATATCTGGTTCAAAAATTTTGATTGCGTTTCCGTATGGGATTTCGACTTGTATCTGGCATTCTTGGCGCATCAAAATCACTTCCACCCGAATGGTCTATGAAGACAGACCAACCTTATATCAATTAGACGGATTGCGCTAAGACCCAACCTGTTCCTCGGGATGTCCAACCTAGACGAAGTTCACGAAAGGCTTCTCACTCAGCACGATCTGTTCCGGCTCTGGAATCGTGATCTCGCCAAACATCATGCCTTGTACGTACGCTTCACCAACGAGCTTGAAGCTGTTTCCGTCGCCTTCGGGTCTCAGCAGGAGCGGCACGGCTCCGCCGCCGAGAATGCATACGACGTCTCCCGGCTCAGTGACTCGAGGCCCGAGCCCGACGTGGCCATCCTCGGTCACGATAAGGCGTCGCCAATTACACGCGTTTTCCGTGGCCTCTTGGAAGTAAGACGCGCGTCCTCGCTTAGTAGCACGCGGCAGTGCAAAATCTATCCGGGCCCGGAACAGCGCGGCTGCAAGCATGTTGGCATGCACGATTCTGCGGCTCCGGCTTGCCTGTGTGAACCTTTCCAGCGACTGATCCGGGTTCACTGCAACAAGACCGTTGGAAGGCATGCCGGGTTCGTACATATATGCCAAGAAGTCGGCAAGGTGCTGTTCTCTGTCCGTGATGATACGTCCGTACCTGTCTCGACCAGCGGTGAGAAGGATGCTCAGTGCGTAAAGAGCCACCCTCAGGTTCGTTGTAGATGCTGCTAAATGATCGAAAGCCTCCGCCCAAATTGCAATAGCCCGTTCTGGTGCAGTATGCCACAGTGTCCTAAAACTCCCGCGAACTAGCGAGACAGATTTGACAGGGCTTACTCGAGCGCCATATGTGACGAGTTCGCGTCCTCTCACCTCAATCTTAAACTGTGGGTGCAAGCTCATAAAAGCGGATGCTCCGAAAGCGTTCGAACTTCGCTCAGTTTGCGAAAGAGTGCTTGCAGAGTGCGCATGCCAGCGTGGCACCCATGATGGAACCTTGACTAGCGTATCGTCCGCCTTTATTCGTTCTGAAAAGTCAGATGTCCGTGTGGGAAGCTGATCATGCTCGACATATGACAGCATTCGGAGGGACTGCGTCTTTTGGATGATGGCTAAAGCACATCTAATATACACCTCTGATAGTGTCTCGGTGTAATCCGCCTGTAAGAATGGTTCGCCGGCATCGGGATTTGAGTCTGTTGTCGGTATTCCCAAGATTCCGTATATCTTGTCCCGGAAGTCGGTCGCCATGAATTGCCTTGTGAGCGCGAGCAAAGTCAGGAATGGAAGGAACCGTTGCGATTTATTGTCCTGTGACAGCCAGTACATCAGATGTGCATTATGAACGCCAACTAAGGCATCATAGTTAAAAACCTCCTGCGCCGGCGCCGGCGCCTGCCTGATGGATGTCGCCGCGAGTCCGATATGCTCCCAGGACGTAGACTGTTCACCAAGCATAACTTTTGCTGAGGGAGCCAATATTGCCTCCTGGAGACACCAAACTCGCGTGAACCATGGTCTGTTGTAAAACAGCCCAAGTGCGGTCCAGGTCTCCCGGTCTTCAGGTGGGGGAATCACTTGGTTGTGTGGATTCATTTGCTTGATGACTTCGAATAAAGAATCAATTCCATAAGACATGTCATCACCATCTCCCAACCAGATGACAACATTCGAGGCTCTTTGATATATCTTCCGCATTAGTCGAACCTGATGATTCTTCTCCTTGTCGTCTGCCTGGTTAATGCAGATAGCATCAGCCCATATGAGGCGGTACTCAGAGTGGTGCCGCAGACTCTTCAAAGCCTCATGGAGACTTCTTGGGATCTCAACGTTATAATCGATTCCGCCCTTGCATATGATGATCACGGCGTTATCAGTCCTGCTTCCCCATGCATAGGAGATAGCTTCATAACTTGGGCGGACACTCAACGAGCAGGGTTCCAACCGTGCCCGAATGGGATCTTCTCGCTGTCCAGGAAGGATAAGAAGAACACGGATGTAGTCAGATTCATCTGATAGGCGCGAGTACTCATATGTGGTTGAGAGGCCACGTCGTAGCTTCTGAGATGCTTGGCTCTCTGAGGCGAAGCATTCCCCTCCTGCTAGAGACTTGGCTGTCTTAGCCGCGGACAAGACTGAGGAAATGTGTTCGGGTTTCGTCATGATACCACTGACCCGGTCAATGGTCATGTTGATCCATGCTAATTGGTCGTATGTGTTATCTTGGCCGGGGAGTACCAAGGCGCCATGATCATTACCAGCCATCTGGATAGACCTCAAAGTCGGTCTGGATGACCACTTGCATATGGGTCAGAAGCGGATGCTGAGTTCCAAAAGACCAAAAGCCGTTTGCAATGACTTGATAGGAATGTTAGTATCGTCAATTTCGACGTTTGATGTGATTGCTGAATCTTCGTTGAGAGCGCGTTGAGAACGCTGAGAAGACATCTAGGCAGAACTTCGTCCTTTTGACTGAGCTGAAGTCAAGCCTCGCTAAATCATGTGCTGTGCCTCAAAGAGTGGGGTCAAATGCAAAGACCCAGTCGGGTTGGAGACGACGTTGGGCACCACATATTCGAGGGACCGTCTGTCATTTGACTATGCCTGGCTAACCAAGGATATGTGAGGTTGGAATGCACCGGGTCACGGATTCAATCAGATTTATGGCTCAATTTTTACAATCAATCCTGACTTTGTTTGGACTAGTATTGAATTTAGTCCGAGTATTCTTTGAGGTCACCAACATTGACGATCTCTCCCTCCTCCAAGTAGACACTCTCCCATCCGATCTGACACTCAGCCCTGGACGTATCGACCCCCTCTGCACGGTAGTGGTGCGCGGAGAATTTAAGCAATTGTACAAGTTGGGCCTGCTGGTCTGGTGTTTCTGCCATCTCTGCTATCTGATGTCGTCTTTCCTGCTGTCTTGAGTTCGAGGGCTGGGAGAATTATTGTTCTTCGAAAATTGGACTAGGCAACAGTGTTTCTTGCTGATTTGACGGCGGGAGGGGAAGTCTGGAATTTTGTGTCTGTCGAGACCTCTTCATTCAGACAACCAACTGGCACACCTTGCCTGATTTACACATTATTTGTTGGTTCTAACGGGCTTCCACCTGCATTAGTGGTGCTGCTTTTGACAATCTTGGCTCATTTGAGCGAATAGAATCTTTTGACTCCATAGACCGTTCTTCGGCGCAAATGGAGCAGTACCCGCAACATGCGAGAACCAACATTCCTCCTCCATGGACTGATGTTTGTATTCGTGTGCCCCATTGGCGTAGAGGATCCAAAGTTGGCTGACCTATCCACCTTGAGAATGAGTAGACTCTACTGGAATGGCATGGTGACGCTCAAGCAGAGTCCTAAGAAGGCTTGTGTCTCGGTCTACGGGAGGGTAGCTAGTACTGCCACTCGAGAGCAATGTCTTCATGTTTCGGGGACGCAATTGCGAAACCATTCAGGTTGGGAATCAGGAGTGTTGAACGATGATACTCTGCGATTGAGGCGAGAATGATGATCGATGAGAATACAGGTCAAGAAAAATCAAGTTGCCATTCCACGTGTGGTGTCGTGGCAGAGCCTTGCTGCCCAGGTGTGCACGCAAAGGTGCAGTGTCACATATACATTGTCAGCACCGCACCACCCTACAATAACAATGACAACATGATCTAGTATCTCCCAATTCAAGACTATTTAGGCCTCTTGAGAATTGGGTTCCAGCTTGAGCGAGTAATAATAGCAGTACGAATGAGCCCCCGATATCACCGGGTCTTTCAATGTTCCCGGAGTCAATCTGAAGGCAACAAGAGGAGGGGAATAAGCGAGAGCAAATGCTCTTCCTGAGGTAGTGCAAACCGAGGTAAGCTGAGGCTCAAATCCATTCTTAATTTATCTTCAAGATAAGATACACACCATCGCATATTGTGGCCCAGAATGGTCACTGGTGTGGTTGCATCGCCACAGCGTCAACGCTTTTCCTTGTGTTACCCGAACAACATAGTACTCGCATATCCGGAGGAACAGCCCTCATTGATCGACATGCAGTGCCACCGCTGGCAATCCTGCCCGAATCCTCCAGAACTGAAACAGTATCTGATTTTCCTGCACAAATATGCCATGGAAAGACGGGAACAGCGCAGGACCAAGATGGAGGCCAGTCACTTTGCCTCTAAGCGACATCTGGATTCTGCCAAAAGTGATCGGGAATTGTGAACGCCCTGTATCACATCGAGGGAATGATAAATAAAAGCACTTGAGTCCAGGATGGCTAGCTTCATGTCCGAATTTTCTTTCCTCTATTGTCTTTTCGATCGCCTCAAATAGCCTGTGCGATCCCAACCTCACGGAAAGTACAGTCTGCCCAGCACCGACGCCGAGATTGCTAGTCATCATGGGCAACCAAGGTGACACACCGACTCCTGAGCAGTATGATTATTTCATGCAGCATTCCAGTGACAGCCGGGTAGCCGGAATCCTCGCGTGCACCACGATATCTTTATTCTTCTGCACCGTGTTCGTCTTCTTGCGACTCGTTGGCCGGCGTTTGATACATCAACGATGGTATATACACGCCAGTGACAGCCTGCTCATAGTTTCATGGGTACGCGAGCCTCCTCTTAAACAAAGAAGCTCTTAATAGGGCTCCTAAGATGACATCGTACTCTGTAGTTCTTCGCTGTGGCTGCCGCCACCAGTTTCGGGATGATGACGAGGTACGGCGGCGGGCGCCATATCATCTTCGTCACAAGCAAAAAGGGGCTTCAGGTTGTGGGTTTCCGGGGACAGTTCTGACTGTATAATATCTCGTTGCTGATATCACTTACAGACAGCTATAGTTATCGAGGTCTCCTATGCCATGTCGATGGGCTATCTAAAGCTTAGCATCCTCGCCCTCTATGGATCCATCTTCCCGTCCCGGCAATTTCACCATTATCTTTGGGCACTGGGGGTGTTCACAGTATTATGGACCTTAATGGGTGTTATCGGCGCCATATGCCAATGCATCCCGATCGAGTCTTTCTGGGACGAGTCTATCGAGGGCCATTGCATTGAGTATGGGCTTCTGCAGTTAATATCTACTGTCTGTAACATCATAACCGACTTTATTATTCTATTCTTGCCCGTTCGGCAGATCCAAAGGCTTCATGCGTCAAAAGAAAAGAAGAGATGGATATATTTCTCATTGGCCATGGGTGGGAGGTATGCTAGTCGGAAGCCCAGTTGTGTGTCCTGTTTAAAGCAATGCGTCTGACATTCTCATTCTAGTGCCTGTGTTGTCAGTATCATCCGTCTTGTGTTCGCACTCCAGGTCGGCTCACTTGACGGTTCTTGTAAGTCAACCCAAGACCTCCCTTGGCAGGAGCAGTACTAATTCTCGCAATCAAAGGGGCTGCTATACCAGCTGCATGGGCCTCAGAGGCCGAGATTTGTGTCGGCTTTCTCGTCGTATCGATCCCAACATATCGACCGATCTATCGCAGGCTTGTGCACGGGTCAGCCGATGCTCTGGATTATCGGACCGGAAAGTCCTACCAGCTCCAAGCAGGATCTTACGAGACTAAGAACCATGCATCTCACACAGAACAAGTTTCGGCACACCGCACGCCCCCCCCCGGTGCAGTTGGGCATCAGCGTCACCGATGAGATCGAGCGTGTGAGACACGCCCAACATAATGGAGCCTGGGTCAGGATGGCGGAGAGCGACTTTGGCGGACCAAGATTTTAGCTACGGCCCGAAGCATACGACAACGGCTAGTTTGAGAGATTCCGGGCAGGGTGCGCGAGGCCGGCGAACTCGGGTGGAGGCATCGCGATATGACACTCGGAACACGAGGACAGTCTCTCACTTTGGTAGAGAGCGTACTGGTAGGCTATACTACATATTGAGCAATCCTGCGGCTCCACAAATCTACATCCGGCGGTCCTTGAACACGATCTCATTCTTGAAGCGCGGGCCACAGAGACATCGCACTTAGACAGCTGCGACAGATTCGTGAATTGCAGCCTTAAAATGATGATGGGCATTGTCCTACGCTATCCAAGCATGTCCCTTCTGGACAGTCCGTTCTAAACCACAACCAAAGGGAAAAGAAATCAAAACTGTTCATGACGATAAAGATTGACCTTGACGGTCACTTTCGAATGCATCCTATGCAACGCGCTGAACTCCTACCCATCCTCTCCTCAAATAAAATCCTGCAAAACACCCAGACTGATAATTATCCAGCCCAGATAGAGGCGGCCCTGACCGTGACTTCACAGAGTACAATGAATTGACAAGTCATCAAAAGACCGTCAAATTACTGACATACCCATTCTTAAGCACCTCAAATACGAGGCCTGGGAATCCGTACAGCGTCGTCGTTGAGTCCTCACTACCATCAGCACGCCTGACACCGACACCGGCGTGCGTGCTATCGCCGCTGTCCTCCCAGCCGCCGAGAAGCTCGCAGCTGCTCCCCGGACTGTCGCCCCAGCCGCGGTTGAGAACCATACCTCTCTGCTTCTGGAGGGCCTCGTCCTCTGAGGAGTAGATGGACTGCCATTCCTGCCGCAGGTGTTTCGAGATGTCGGCGAAGGGCGTCTCGGTGTTGATTGGCGCCTCCGGCGAGGCTTGGTCCAGGTAGGCGATCTCCCACCTGCAGCGTCGGTGCCGGTTGAATGGGTATGAGCCTGGGACGTTGGCGTGCAGGATCAACTTGGTTGCCACCATGCGATCTGGTGATTCCGATCTGATTGTCTTTTCTGGGAGACCTGACTTGTCCTGGGATGGTGGTGGCTGAGAGGGATTTGTTGGTGTAGACACGAGGACATCGAAGCCCAGATAGAAGTAATTGTAGAAACACTCGCCGGACACATTGCCAGCAAACTCCTCCTCGATAGCCTCTTCATCGTTTGAGTCCTCGGACATGGTGTTTGCAGAAGAGTGATCCGTGTCGGTCAGATCACCGGGTCGCCGCAGACCATCACTATCTGGCCGCGTTCGACTGTTGCTGGCCGTACGTATCTTGTGTATGTACATGCGCTGGTCGTTCTTCCGGTAGATCGCATCTGGTGGTCCCAGTTCCGCAACAAGCTCCTGTGGAGTTGTGTCGCCCAGTAATATCCAGGTGGAGTTGCTCGTCCATTTCTTGAATAATTGCACCTTGCCCCCACCATGGATTTTAACGAGTGATATCTCATCTGGACACACATCCTTGCCCTTTGCAAGTGGTGCGAACGATTTGATACTGGGGAGGACTTCGGTCCACAGCGTCTCCCGAGCCTGGGCCCAGGAATCCCCGCTGAAGACTGCCATCGACGTAGCGACTTGTGTGGAAGAGGATAATAGCGTCACCACATCCTTATCTGGCGAGTAGGCCGACTGCGCCAGAGGGAACGTGAAAGCCACGCCCGGGTACGACAGCATGTATATCCCTTGCGCATCGGACCCTGGAATGTATTCGCCATCGTAGGTCGGCCCCAGGAATCTCTGGTATATGTGTTTGAAGGTGGGTTCAGTGGCGGGCTCCCCCGAATGAGAATGAGCCGAAGGGTCGGCTGGTGGCTTCACCAGGTCGCGATCTGTGCTCTGGTCCTTGAAGGTGATGTGGTTCTTCGTGAAGTCGACGACCTCGACCAGACGAAGGCGCTGTTCAGGGCCATCGAACCGTAGACGGACTCCGTTCGCCGGGAGTGTGACTATGACAGGCTCCTTGACTGGATCGGTTGGCGAGTATACGAGGTCAAGCTTTGGAAAGCGTTGGGGCTCGGCCTTGAGTCGGGTCAGGATGTCGTGGAGGGATGCGCCGAGGACTGTGGGAAGGCAACGTCAGTAAATACAAGGCCGTAGTGTATTTCCGGTAATAGAGAGCATACCAAGGAATCCCAGTGCACGCCCTGGGTGGAGTTGAGCACTGAAGAGCGAAGCCATGTTGGAAGCTGAGGGCGGGCGCATCCAGACAACGAGATAAGGGATTCGCGGGGAGCGAGGGAGGTCGGCAAGCGTGTTCAAGTGAACGGAATGGCTGGCTGGGCGGCTCGGTCTGTTTGGAGATGATGGGCTGTACGGTCAGCCTTGCAAGCTCGCTCTGCTCTGCAACTGGTCATGTTGTGGAGAGCAAGCTGTGACTCTGGTTCACGATCCAAGTCAGAAACCCTCTACAAACGTATATACTGCAGTAGTCAGCCTTGGTCTCAGTGTCAAGTCGCGGCCTGCCACCGCCGCGTGATGCGTCCTAGGCCGTTGGACAGGGGGTCTAGGGGGGGGGTAGCTTAAGGGAAAGCGCGGGACACTTCCAAAACGTCATCTGCATGTGTCACGCCCGGCAGGAGGGACCGTTTCGACAGGGGTCGACCGTCATAGCTTCTGGGTCCTCCTTATCGATAGTTGCCCCAGCAACACCCATGTCACATCGAGCTGGGCCTGATGGGGAACCGGCAGGGGCTCTGCCAGTGGGCCCCAGACCCGCCTGCCCGCTTTGTAAACAGGAGCTGCACGCAAACTTCATCTGCTTGTGTTACTGTGCAATCGACCTTGAGCCCTGCCGCCCCCCTCCCCAATGGATCTTGCTGGACCCTGTCTGACAGAGCTCCGGTTTGCTTGCTAGCCATTTTGTTATACCCTCACACCCTCATCATTTGCTTCTAATTCCAACGCGCCGAACGCGTCATCTGCTTGCCTCGGCCCTTCTGTCGCCTACAACAATCATCGTGCGAAATTGAGTTGTTTGATTGATACATTGCTTTCTAGCTGTTATCATCCCCGCCGACGCACTGCGCGTGCAGCAGCGTCCAACCCGAATACCCAATATCACCAGTCCAAAAGTCACCGCCCGGTGCACAAATTCATCCTGGATTCCAAAAGAAAAGTCCCCGCGAGGAGGGGCGCCCAATCCTCATCCATCATGCCGCCTCCAGGCCGACCCGGTGCCGTCGGTCGCGCAAGCATACGAGCCGGTTCGACCACACGCGCCCCCAGTGTCAGGCCCCCAAGCGCTGCCATGACATCTCGACTCGACAGATCCGGTACCGCCTCGCGCGCCGAGATGGCCTCGTCTACCAGGACATCTCCGGCTGCGGGCATGAAGCGCAAGGAACGCGATTTCGAGACGGACCACAATGTCGAGACAAACATCAATGTCGTGGTGCGATGCAGAGGCCGGAGCGATCGCGAGGTCGGCGAAAACAGCGCTGTCATCGTCACAACAAACGGTGTGATGGGACAGCATGTCGAGCTTACCATGGGCCCAAACGCCCTGAACAACAAGACATATGCTTTTGACCGTGTCTTCTCACAAGCAGCAGACCAATCCATGGTATTTGATGACGTGGTGAAACCAATTTTAGGAGATGTGAGTCGGCCGCAATTGGACCTTATCAAGACGCAATCGCTGACTCTGGCAGATGCTTGCTGGCTTTAACTGCACTATTTTTGCTTATGGCCAGACCGGCACTGGCAAGACCTATACCATGTCTGGTGACATGACCGAATCATTAGGTCTCCTCGCCCCCGAGGCTGGAATTATCCCTCGCGTCTTGCAAGCTTTGTTCAACAAGCTCGATACCGACGGCACCGAGAACTGTGTTCGCTGCTCGTTTATTGAGCTTTACAACGAGGAGCTACGCGACCTGCTTACTCCGGACGATAATGCAAAGTTGAAGATCTTTGACGACGTGTCAAAGAAGGGCCACATGACAACCATGGTACAAGGAGTGGAGGAACGAAACATCACCAATGCCGCAGAAGGTATCGCTCGATTACAGGAAGGAAGTTTAAGGCGACAAGTCGCCGCGACTAAGTGCAACGACCTGAGTAGTCGCAGTCATACCGTCTTCACCATCACAGTCCATGCCAAACGGCCAGGCGGCACTGGCGACGACTTTATCAGCCTAGGAAAGCTGAACCTCGTTGACCTTGCTGGAAGCGAGAATATCCAGCGGTCTGGAGCTGAGAACAAGCGTGCTGCAGAAGCCGGCCTGATCAACAAGAGCTTGTTGACACTAGGCCGCGTGATCAATGCACTCGTTGACAAGAGCTCTCACATCCCATACAGGGAATCAAAACTTACCCGGCTCCTGCAGGACTCACTGGGTGGAAGGACAAAGACATGCATCATCGCGACCATATCACCTGCCAAGAGCAACCTCGAAGAGACCATCTCCACATTAGATTACGCGTTTCGGGCAAAGAATATCAGAAACAAGCCTCAGGTCAATACTCTCATCAACAAGATGGCACTGTTGAAAGAGTTTACGGCCGAGATTGAGAAACTGAGGACCGAACTGATCGCTACAAGGTTACGCAATGGCGTCCATCTCACCAATGAGGCGTACGAGGAAATGACTGCTCAAAGCGAGTCTCGTCGCATCCTTGCCGATGAGCAAGCTGCCAAGATTGTGACACTGGAGTCGAATCTGCGCAACAAAGTGCAAGAGCTCTTCACCTTAACCTCGAGTTTTATGGGACTCAAGAAGGATCACGACGGCACGAAAGCGCAACTTGACGAAACACAGGGCGTCCTTGACCAGACAGAATTAGTCTTGGCAGCGACACGGAAGACCCTAGCCGAGGAAACTCAACTTCGCGAAGCCCACCAGGAGACGGAAGCAAGGCTGACAGCTATGGGAGGAGAGCTCATCAATACTCTCAACAGAACCGTCGATGATGTGAGCGGTCTGCGAGCTAAGAACAAGAGGAAGTCGGATTTGCAAGATCTTAATCGAAGCACGTGGGCCATTTCGCAGTCTCAGGTTTCCGATGTCACCGAGCTTGTCGAGAGTCGTGTTCAGGATTTTCGAATCGATCAAGAAAATCACATCTCTGGCGTTTCGCAAAGAATGCAGGACTTCGTCAGGGAGGAATTGCAGAAATTGTCGGCTACTCAGTCTTTCCTTGACGAGAATCTCGAAAAGTTTGTTGCGTCGAGAGATGAGCTCATTGAGCAGAAGCAGCAGTCCAAGGATGACATGGACAATGTCTTGGAAGAGATCAAGGTCGTCAGGGACAACATCAAGGAGCGTGTTGGGGAGAGTCTCCAGGCGATCGCTGCAGCTGCCGAGCGGATAGCGGCTGATGTGATGAGTGAGCTGGATACATTCCATTCTCACCTCCACACGTCTTACAGCTCTCTTGGCAAAGATTTCAAGGCCATTTTTGACGACATGCTTCGTCACATTAGTGTGCAGCGAAGCGAATCCGATTCTTTGAGGAGACAGCTGGAGGACGCCAGCCAGACGATGCTCCGATCAACCGAGTCCACTTCGGCCCAAATCGAAACTGTTGTCAACGAGGAAAGACGACAAGCAGCGGAAGACCGACAGCAGCTCCTCGCACAAATCACATCACTCATCACTGCCCACGCAGAGCAGCAGGAGACTCGACTGGCCGGCAAGGCTGCCATGATCCAGGAACGTGTCAAGGGCGCCACAGAAACGTTCGAAGGACAAGTCACCGCATACTCGGCAGGGATGGACGAGTGGGACTCGAATGAGGAGAAGCTTCTGGAAGACGTGTCCGAGTCTCGTGACGTATTGAAGACCAAGCTTCAGGATGATTGGACTGTGAGTTTAATCGAGTGTGCAATGCATGATAGAATGAGGGTACTAATTGGGTCAAAATGCAGGCGGCGGATAGCCACAGCACCTCGATCCAGAACACCACGGAATCAGTACACGCCGAGACAGTCCGTGTGGTCGATGAACAGATGAAAGACCTGAACATGCAAATGACCGCCCTTGACGACTTCGTCACTAGAGCTCGGTCGGAAAATGCTGGGCATCACGCGCAACACAAAACCTCGGTGGCTAATCTGTCAGATACCGTGGACGCTTCTTTCTCCAACATATCGTCGCACTACCAGGGCACATCCGACAGAATTCAAGATCTTGGGGAGCAGATGGGCGCGGAGATCGAGAATCTACGGGAAGACCTGCAACCGCTCGACGACAGCCTCTGCCAGCCTTTGACCAGGCTAAGGGAGGACATCTCAAGCACATCTCTCCGCGAGTACGAGCCCACCGGAGAAACGCCCAAAAGAGTTGAATACCACTACCCGACCATACTGCCTCGGACTGCCTCTCGCGATGTTCTCATTACTGGTGTCCACGAAGCTCCCTTGCAGACACCGAGCCGGCCAACAGCCACGCCGAGCAGGGCCACGCCTGCACATCCCATTTTCAATGATGTCGACACATCTGAAGAAACCAAGTCTCCGTCTCGACCAGCATCTTCTGACTCTGCAACCAACCCATTGAGCCAGAGTCTGCGAGAGGTCGATACAAATCTCACAACCACTGGGGTCGTGTTCGACCCAACGGCAAGTACAATATCTGCTGTTCCTCCGGCCGACAACAATACTGTACCTCTTGTCAAAAAGACCACGTCTAGGATACCATCTAAGCAGATCAAGAAGGTCCACTTGGAGGGCGTTGAAAACATGCCACCATCAGAGTTCTCTCAGAGTACGCGACGACGGAAGAGCGCTCGTCTGCGCTAATGCGATGATTCGATGAAGGCCAGGGTGCAGTCCAGCCACTGCTTATTTTCTATGTTTGATGTTTGCAAGGAGCTTCTCGGTGGCGAATTGGTGCACATAGGGATGCGAAGAGTGCGGGGACGGAATTGATCGAATACATTGTGTGAATGCAGGTTGCTGAATGGCGCTGTGTAGGTTTTACTGAGTATACTCGATACCCCTGAGCCAGTTGTTTCTGGGCTGCTCAATTGAATGACTGTTTCAAAATAACTAGTGAACCCCTCATTGTGTTGCCAGATGGTCCACAGAAATACGCCCTTTGTCGAAATCGTTTGGATATATTCAAAGTGGCGGTTTAAATGCAGTGACAAGGGCGTGTAAGCTGCACTATTTGACCCAAAGCGGCAGGCCGAGCGGTTGTCGTTGCACGCCCTTGTGGGCGGGGGAATATGTGCGAGGTGAGCACGCTGCGACCAAAGATTGAAGCTCATTTGGGTCCTGCAAATATTGATGGCCTCATATATAAGTTGGTCGATGTCCAAAAGTAGGCAAAACATTTGTGGACGTCTGTTTACTGATACATACTAAACATTGACCTGCCACATCCCAGCCCGTCACACCGAGCCTGCAACTCCACTTGGCATCCAACAGCATCACACCAACCATGGCCAACATAGACAACACCAAAGACCTCACCAAATTCAAAGCCCTCAGCTTCGACTGCTATGGCACCCTGATAGAATGGGAGCCGGGCCTGATCCAGGCCCTAGAGCCCGTCACGTCCAAGCTCCCGTCCGACCACGCTTACGCAAAGGACCCGAAGCTCGCCCTGCTCCGGTTCGACGAGTTCTCCAACGAGCTCGAGGTCACGCAACCCACGCTGAGGTACGACCTCAACCTCACCACGGCGCTGAAGAAGCTCGCGGCAGACGTGGGCCTGCCCGAGGATTCGCTGACGAAGGAGGACCTGGAGGCCATGGCGACGGGCCCGGGCCGCTGGCCTGCGTTTGGGGATACGATTGAGGGGCTGAGAACGCTCAAGAAGCATTACAAGCTGATCATCCTTTCGAATATTGATAATGCCAACATCAAGGCTACCACCGAGGGACCGCTGGGCGCGGTCCCCTTTGATGCGGTGTACACGGCCGAGGTGATTGGGAGCTACAAGCCCGCGCGGAAGAACTTTGAGTACCTGTTCCGGCGGGCGGGGGACGAGCTGGGCATAGCCAACGCTGGGAAGCCCGGTGAGGAGGGAGGGGAGCTGCTGCATGTCGCGCGGAGCCTGCGGGTTGACCACTCTGCTGCGAAGGCGCTGGGGTTTAGTAGTTGTTGGATCTCGAGGGGCGGGGAGAAGAAGGAGGCGCAGGGGATCGGGGGGGATTATGAGGCGATGGTGAGGGAGGGTAAGGTTAGTTTTCAGTGGAGGTTTGATACCATTGGGGACTTTGCGAGGGAGGTTGCGAGGCAGTTTGGGGATGAGTAGGATGTCTGCTTAGTGGATGGTCTCATTGCAGTTTTTCTACACTGAATGGGAATCTGGTAATTAATTCATGTCTTTTGGTTGTCAACCCTGAGCTTGAATTCTGTGGTCTTGAAAGCTAGCCCGGTGTTTTCCCTCTGTGGAACGCTCACTAACGCCTTTGACAGTTGGGGCCACTGCTACTCTTGAATAGTAATGGCTAGTGACGACGCGAGGCACCTCCAGTTATCGAAGCTATCGCCGAGAAGCTTAGCAACCAGCTGGCTCTGAAGTTTTTCGTTCCCTTCAAGTCCGAACTCTTGAGCCCATTTGCCGCGATGTCTAGGGGTTTCTTGCAGCCCTCTTCTTCGTATCCTCAGCCCTCCAGCCCTTCTGAACCCGTATGGGCTCAAGAAATCCATCACGGCGAATTCCATCGAGCATGTCATCCGCCACAGCTGGTTCGCCAGGCTCGCCCTCCTCAGAAGCTTCCGGTGGGCTGTCTTCACCGTGGACAAGTTTCATGTGCCTCTTGAGATTGAATGGCCTGTCGAAGCCATCTGTGGCTCTCTCGCAGTCTGGGAACGGGCAGAAATGCTGCCCCTTTTTGCCTTTGGATTTGGGCCGTTTCGGACCCTTCTTCTTGGGCGACGCAGAGCCCTCTTCATCGCCCTCCTCCTCAGGTGTTGGTGACCCAGTCCTGCTCAGAGACGCACTGGACTTCCGGCTCACAGATCGCGAATGACGGTGTTGGAGATCGTCAACGTCCTCCTCCTCGGCCTCGGAGCCACCTGGTGGCATCTCTCCTCCAGGCTGGTACGTCGTCGTCTTCACACCACGGCCCGCACCGTCGATCCTGTGCATCTCCATCCCCTGGCCAAACAGATCAGCGCACCTCTGCGTAGCTCGCGCGACGACTTCAGGCGGGAACCCCGCCAGCGCCGCAGCACCCAGGACGTCGCTCCAATCCCGCGTCCTGAAGCGGTCGAGCTTCTTCTGCATCCAGTAGTTCTTGTCGTGATCATCGTCTGCGTTGTCGCGGCGCCGTTTGCTGGGTGACGTGTTCTTGCGCGGCGATCCGCTCTGGCTCCCCTCTGCTGTCGGTGGTAGCCTCACCTTTCCCTTGAGGGCTCTCGCGCGCCTGATCTCGAAGTCCCTCTCGCTCTCGCCCTCCATCTGGACGTACTTGCGTGGTCGGCCGCGGTTGGATTTCTTTGGCGACACGTCTCCTGCTGGCATCCTCGGAGGCTTGCTGGGGGAGCGTCCGGGGGAGCTCGCGGGCTGGGATGATTGCCGTGATTCATTGTCGGTTTCGGGGGGTGATGTGGCTTCGGAGTCTTCAACAAGGTTTTGGGCACTTGTCATGCGGGCGTTGTGTAGAATAGTTAAGGTGTTGTCAAGCTTGTCGAGGATCCTCCGTGTGGAAGGGCGTATGAGATCGTATGAGAGGTCGTCATCTGTGGAAACCATAGGCTTGAAAGTCTTCACGGGCGCCCTCTGCTTTCGTTGCGGTCGACCTTCTGATTGCTCGCCACTGTCCATCACCTCCTCGTCCTCGTCATCATCCACTGACTCGTCCGGTTGCGACTCGGCCTCAGATGAGAGAGGCTCCGCCTTGACAGTGCTGTCATCGTCGTCGTCATGGGATGATTCGGTAAAGCCCCGTTGGTGAAGGCGTTCTTTAGCGAATTTCAGCGTGGTCGCCGATATGATCTCCTCAAGCTTGGCGCTGGGCCTCTGGTCTTCCGGACGCCGGTAAGTAAAGACTTCGTCCTCATCTTCCGTACTGGGCATGAAGTCATCTGGCGGTAGCAGGTGCGGAGGCAGAGGCCAGGCAGTCCAGCTCTTAGGTGGCGCCCATGGCTCGCTGCGGACAGGCTCGCCCGTCTCTGCATCCACATCCTGATATGAAAGTCAGCGCTTGAGTCGAGGCTTAGTTATGGGATCGCAGTGGAAGGTACATACCTCTTCTTGGCCAGATCCCTCACCTGCAGCTGCCTCAGCTACCCTCTGCTTGAGTTTGTAGGCGTTGTAAAGGTGCAGCGACAGGTCCTGATTTCTCACTTTGTCAAGTGCGTTGTAAGTGAGACGGTCCTCCTCTGTGATGCTGCGCCAGCTCTGCGGGGGGCCTTGCCAGCGGTTGGGGCGGTTCTCGTGCAAATCGTCCGAGTCTTCAGACTGGATCTCGGACGTGCTCTTGTCCCATTCCTCATCTTCGTGGGAGCTTGCCATCTTGGGCAATTTTTGTGTTGTTGAATTTATAGGTTTTTAGGCGGGTGGGCGTGGCTGCTGTGTCGGTTTACAGGCTTTGACTCAGGGAGTGGGCGCTAAATTTTATTGGTCCAGCGCTTCCTTCTAGGTACATTGGGTGATGACTAGGTGCTGAGACACGATGCCATGAGATGGCCTAGGTTTGTAACTTCACGAAATAATACTGTCTAAGCGGCCATCGCTCAGTGGATTATGCCGTGAGGTTTTCTCACTGGAGGTTTTCTTACTGGACGTTCTTTCACTGGGGTTTTGCCCCAGAGGAGGCCGTCGCGCAGGAGCCTGTCATATAGGAGGCTATCACATCGGCAATTTTCCATTGGATCTGACTATGAGAGGAGATTTCATATGAGACAGAAATTGACGGTGAGCACTGCCGTATGACAACAAATAGTCTAGCCGTTGAGCGGAAATTGAATGAGGCTCACGATCATCGGTGCACAGAATGGGCAGACAGTATGAGTGTTTCTCAGGCTCAAGTAAATTCATTAATGGTATTCCCGACTCCTTTATTTCCCATCTACGCCCGCTTGCCCTTTTGCTTCTCGATCTTTCTCCTCTTGGACCGCAGCTTCTCGTCCTCGGCGCTCTTCTTGGTGTTGGTGTACTGCATCTGCTCAAACAGCTTTCTCTTCTTCTTGCTCAGCATGCCCTTGGCCCGCTCCAGCTCCTCGGCCTCCTCCTTGGTCTTCTTGTCCAGCGCCTTGCGGGCCTCGGCCTTCTTCTTCTCCTTGGGAGTCTGCGCCTTGGACTTGACCGGCTTGCCCGTCAGCTCGGCCTCCAGCTCTTGTTGCCTTTGCGCCGCGGCCGACTCTTCCTCATCTGAGTCCTCTGCGCCGTCCTCCTCGCCCGAGAAGCCGCCGAACGTGTCCTCCTGGGCATCTCCCTCGTCCTCCGAGTTATCGGCATCCATGCCAGTTGCTTCCTCGTCGATCTCAGCATCACTGTCCGCCAGAGCCTCTGCCTCAGTCTGTTGCTCCTCGAGGGCCATGGTAGGATCGTACTGGCCCTGGACGGGCTTCACGAAGGGGCTCAGGTGCGGCGGCAGCTCAGCCCCCGGGGCGTAAAGGTTGGTGTCCTTCAGCTCCTCGTCGTTGATCGAGTCCCAGACCCATTGTGGCTGCACGTAGATCCGGCCAGGTACCCTCTGGTTCGGGGCAAGCTTCTGAGAGGTCTGGTTGTCCTCTCCGTCGCCACTGGCCTCCACGGCAGCCTGAACCAGTGGCCTGTCGACGATCTGGTGTGTGATCGCAGGGTCAAGCTCGTTCGTGGTGAATGCCCCCTCGCCCAAGACCGAGTCCCACCCGATTCTCTTGCAACCGAAGGAACGCAGGATCAGCTCGAGCGGTTGCCGAGGTGTCTCACGTCCGAGGAAGAATGTACATTTTGAGAATAGTTGAGATGGGTCGTTGCTGCCATATGAGGGTTGGGGAAGGATGTCGCCACCGGGAACCGCGGGCTCGAACTTGTCAATGGCGTCCGTAGGTACGTCCTCATTCTCCTCGTCCGCATCCTCAGCCTTCTTGTCGTCGCCGTTGGTCTCACCATCCCTCATTTCCCGCACCAGCTTGTTGACCTGGGCCTGGATCTTGGGGTCAGGGCCGTGCTGTTCGCTCTCTCCATTTGTAATTTGCTTGGGCTCCTCCTCCTGAGTCGTGGCAATGTTGGCACCCTCCAGGGTGAAAGCACCCAGCTCTCCACCTTGGTCATCCTTGGCCTGGTCGAATTTTGGTGGGTATTTCAAGCCAATTGAAGTGTATAGCCTGTAGTTGACGAAGCTAAGCAGCGTCATATAGAACTCAACAAAGGTACCCATGATCCGGAAGTCGACATCACCAACCACCCGCTGGTTGAACTTGTAGGGCACCAGCCAGAGGACGTCCTCGCCTTGAATTTCGGCCTGATAGTATATTCCCTTGATCGACAAGAAAGACTTTCGAAGGCTGTGCGACACGATCAGGTAGTGTTCGAATTCCAAGCACAGCTTCTCGCAGCGAGCGATCATCTTGGCGGGGACGGTCGAGGTGGAAGGCAGGTTGGCGAAGAGGAACAGCATTGACAAGCAGTCGTCAAGATCCCGAAGGGCATCGATGAAGGTAGGATATCGTTCTCTTACGACATGGTCGAGGGTGTAGCGCGGCTTGCCATTCTTCTCGGGGCGGACGGCATTCTTCTCGAGACGGGCGGCGTCGCCGACATCTCCACGACCGAGGGCGCGCGAGATCTTCTTCTCGAGAGCCTTCTGGTCGCGAAACTTCTGGAGCAGCGGCTCATGAAGGAGGTACTGGATGTCCTTGGAGTAGTAGAAGGTGGTCGAAGGCGTGGACGTCTTGGAAGCCTTCTTCTTGTCTCTGGGCTCCCGCGGGTAGATTCCCTTCCAGATGCATAGCTTTCGGAAATCGGGCAGGCTGAGCTGCAACTTCTTGATGGCCTGGTTGCGGCTGATGAAGTTTTTGGCGTTTCCGGCCTCTCCCTTCTTCTTTATGCGGCCCATTTTGCTGGTGGTTGGCTTCCAATTGTTTGACCTGGGAAAATACGTTGGACCGGCGCAGCAAGAGAAGACGCCTCCAATTTTCCCAAGGGCCTCTGCTCCTCTCAACTTTTCATCGATAAGGAACTTTTTCGACTTCTGCCGCACTCACCGCCCGCCTTGTCGGGGCTAGCGCATACTCTTGTACAGGGGTGCTCTGGACTTGGTTCAGGGGTCTGACAAATTGCATGCACCCCAGCCAAGACAGGCACCGCGGCTCAAGTCAGCCAGCAAGCTCCGAGGCCAGCCTGGCAGAGCTCCCGGTCCAACTGCCTGCCCACCACGCCCGACTGCAACCCGCACCCTTCACCTGGAGATGGCCCAGAGATGAATGGGTCAACTCCAAGCCTGAAAAGGCTGCAAGGCCTCTACCTGGCTGCCGCCCTCCTGCGACTTGTTCTGTTCTTTGCCTTCCCAGGTTTACCAGAGCTGGTGGCCGGGCGCGTTGAGGTGTCGACTCCCGTCACCAGCTTCAAACGCTGTATGCCACCCCTTTCGCTCCTGGGCAGGTCTGATGAACCTGTATATGCTGACAAGCCTTGCAGTACAAGAGGGTCTCTTCCTCTACAACCATAATGTTTCCCCCTACGATGGTGGCGTGTACCACCAGGCTCCCCTGCTACTGCCCGTCCTGTCCCTCCTTCCGAGCTTCGCCTCTTGGCCCGTCTTCACATATCTGCTATACATAGCAGTCGACCTCCTCAGCGCCAATTCTCTAATAGCTATTGCCGATTCTGGGGAGGCTGGCCAGTCTTTACGGTTCACCTCGCCGAGGAGGGACAAGAGATGGAGCAGCTTTGTTGTCGCTGCACTGTAAGACCCTGCCATCCGGCAGCTATATTCGGATCCGTTAGAGTGCTGACTTGGGCTTTGCTAGCTTTCTATTCAACCCCTTCACGATCGCGACTTGTATCGGAAGACCCACGAGCGTCTTCACGACATGCGCCATCCTGCACGCCGTCGCAAAGGCAGCGACTGGTGCTCCCCACAGCGCAGCGATTGCCATGTCTTTCGCCGCCTACTTGTCCATGTACCCGGCCCTCTTACTTCCGCCTCTGGCGCTCTTGGCATATGATCGGAGCCTTGGGCAAGGGAAAGCGCAGCCGCTGGCTTTCACGGCCAAGTTCATTGGCGTTGTGGCAGCGACCGTCTCGATCCTGTTCCAAATGTCATATTTCATTACTGGGTCGTGGGAATTCGTCTCCTCTACCTACGGCATCCAGCTCACCCTCACGGATCTAACACCGAATGTCGGACTGTGGTGGTACTTCTTCATCGAGATGTTTGACTCCTTCCGGTCATTCTTCTTGGCCGTCTTCTGGCTGCACTTGTCATCGTATGTCGGCGCTCTGAGCATTCGCATCCGTTCACAGCCTCTGTTTGTGATTACACTGCTCCTCGGCATCTTTGGAATATTCAAGCCCTACCCCAGCATCAGTGACACGTCGCTCTTCCTCGCAATGATCCCACTCTACAGGCACGTCTTCCCATTGATGCGGTATACCTTCGTGGTCCCCTCGACAATATTGTACGCCACATTCTTGGGGCCCGCCTTCTACTATCTGTGGATATACGCAGGTAGCGGCAACGCCAATTTCTTCTACGCCATCACTTTGGTGTGGAGCTTGGGCCAGAGCTTGCTCGTCAGTGATCTCACTTTCGCTGCACTCCGGGACGAGTGGGAAGTCGACAGACCAGAAATGGTCGGCAAGGAAATTAGACAGATTTAGAAAGCCTCAACATGGCGATGAATACGCGGACGAATTATATTACATACCAGTTCTCTTTCTCGATTGACGACTCACTGTCAACATAAGTTCGGTGCGAGAATGCGAGATTCAATTGAGCAGGGGCTTCTTCGTCGCGATGATTACGGCATCGTCGAATCTGGTGAACTTCCTTATATCCTTGATTTGCAGCCCAACTTGGTCCAACAAGCGCCGCAGTGAGCTCTCGCGCCTTTCCTGAGCATCGAACATTACCTTCATTGCGATACTCAACGCCGCAGTGTACTCGACTCCGGGCGTCCCAACCGCCGGCTTGTCGTCAGGCAGCACCTTGTCGTCGATCACAACGACACTCTCAGGCCCAAGAGCAGAGATCTGAGACTTCAGAATGCGGACGCATGCATCATCGTCGAAATTATGGAGAATCTGGCGGAAGTAGTAGACACGAGCGCCTAATTTGTCAGATACGCTGGGCCTGATGCAAAAAGGCTCTAGGTCTTCACACCTACCTTTGACGGGCTGCTCGGTGAAGAAGTCATACGGCATCTTCTCCATGCCTTCCACCTCCAGTGCCGTTTCAAGCACATAGGACTGATCCTGCAAGACGACCCGGCCCTTCAGGTCAGGCAAGGCTTTCTTGAGCGCCGCACACTGGGACCCATTGCCACCACCGACATCGACGAAAATAACCTCATCAGGCCGCAGGTCTTGGGCGAACTCTGCCCCGAATGGTACCACGTCCAGCGAACTGCTCCTTCATGAAGTTGTGAAATGAATGCTTCTGCACGGGGTGCGTGTCCATCCACGTGTAGAAGTCCTCCGAGGTGTTTTGACCCAGCTTGAAGGCATTCGATCTGCCGTCGCCCTCGGTCAAGGCGCGGTGGAGAGCGGCAAACCCTGGGAGGCAGTTGTCGTGGAAATGGGTCACACCGTCGACAAACACCGGCACGTGCAGTGTATGGGTCAGCTTGGTCGCGATATATCGTCCCTTTGATGCCTCTGCCACCATTCCCTGTACGCATGCATAGTCGATGATGGACTCAAAGACGCTCGGCTGAAGCCCACTCGCTGCGATCAATTCGGCGGAGCTAAGACCTGCGGCGTCCTGGTTTGCGGCCAGTGTGACGAAGATATTGCAGTCCTGGCATATTCTTGCGACTACGAGAGGCAAAGGCTTTTTAAGTGATATGTCAGTTTATGCTAGCGAGTGGGCACTAGAAGGATGAGACGATACTGGCACGAACCGAGTAGACGAGTCTCTGCAGGGTCTCAAATGGCGACTCTAAAGCAGATGCAGCCTGGCGGCTGAGTTTCAGGAGTTCCTGTTTCTGGGCCTCGTCGGCTTGAAATGTATCGGGATTGTCTACGAAAAGCCGCAGTTGCTCTAACAAAATCTTGGGGTCCGCCATGCTGATCACTATTCTGCTGTTCAGGTGCCAGCTCTCTAGATGGTCTTGGGAAGCTGAAGATAGGGAGCTCTGAAATAGGATAATGATGCTCGTTCAGAACAGGTGACTATAGAGAAGAGATGAGGCAATATGTATGAGACAGTGACCACTTGATGGTCGTTATCATGATCAGATTACATTGGTAGGTAGCTGCATGTAGACCATAACCAACAACATCGTGGCGCAAGAGACCCACTGCAATCGAGTTCGCACCAAACCTCTCGCAGTAAGAAGGGATGGACCCGCGAGCATCGAGGGAAAAGTTCATTCCGTACAGCCTAGTGTCTTGAGATCCAGCTTCGTGCATGATCCTTCCCGATTCAGCGAATCCAAGGTGTGCTGGTGGGTCGCCAACACCCTCTGAGCCAAATTTACAGCTCCATAGAACTCCTGCCGAGTATAGGAATGTCTTCTTCAAATAAATTCAGAAGAATATCAAATGCATTTTACAAAGGACCGGGGCCAGAATATGCCACACACGTATCAACAAATGCTCTGCCACCGTGATCCGCCGCGGTACTCTCCTGGACCACTCGCCACTATTATGCTGGCTCATGCCAGAGTGGTCGACAAATACATTCCCTGTACCTTTGGATGGTGGCATTGACCAGTCTAAGCGGTCCATATTCAGTTTCCATTCGGCTTGGGTTAGCCTGTGACCGGAATATGTTTGATCACGCTCATGTTGCGCCTGCTGTGCACTGTGGCAGACGCGAGGCTGGTCTGATGCGTTAATCTTCTCTTGAGCAGTAGACCTTGAAGGTGATGCACATCAAGTGTCTATGAAGGTGCCAATATTGGGATTGAGAAGAGAAGGGTGGCGAGGATCGACGAGCAGTGGCCATTGGGCGATTGGCAGTACGAAAATCCAGGCCAACAATGCGAAGCGGTGCCGAGACCAGAACAGCTGTTTCGAGACCTTGAGCTCTGAGAATTAGTATGATTTTGTATGCGTGAGAGTTACAAAGGAAGTCCTGACGGGCTTCTGGGATATTATAGCAAGCAAATATTAAGTATGAAGCCGTTGGATGGTGACCTTGTTTCTCCCATCATTTGTTTGCTGTCGAGCCTGCTGGCTAAAACGCTTCACTTCTCGTCCTTGTCCTCCAGTCTCAATGGCTCCATATACGTGACCATGTCACCATCATCTTCAGATCCATCATCGTTGTCCATCATGCTTATCCCGCCGCCAAAGTCCTCTTCTTCTTCGTTCTCAGAGTTTGTGGCCCCATACAACTTATCCTCCACCTCTGGGGGTAACGTGAACTTGCCTGGGCTGTACGAAGGAGGAGGTTGTGAAGATGCAGGGAGACTTGTCTCTGTGGCACTGGATTTTTTGCGCTGCCATTCCTTGGCGTCAGGAGACCCAAGCGACTTGGGCTCCTGCGGGTCGAACGCCGTCTGCAGCTCAGAGCTGAGTGGCCCGGCAACTGGTGTCGACTGGACCTCCCTGACCACCGGACGCTCCTCCGTCTTGGGGAACCCGCTCGGGAACGAGATTTCGCGGTGTGTCTTCCTACCCAATGGCTTGACGGCCACCGGGACAGGGGGCTCGTCGAAGTCCAGCAGAGTGCCGGTCTTGCTGCTGCCGTCCATGTCCTCGAGCCTGATGTCCTCCTCCTTCTCGATGGGCTTATCGCCCCCGCTGATGTTCGGGAACCCGCACTTGGTGAGGATCTGGGCTATCAGTCCCGGGTATCGAAGGTGACCCTTGACGTCTTCAGTCAGGTTGAGGTTCTCGACGCCCTCGATGTCCTCCACTGCCTGCAACCCGGCAATACCGAGTTGGATGCTGGTGGCGCGGTAGAGAAATGCGAGGATGTAGTCGTTCTCTGAGTAGACGTTGAATAGTTTCCCGGTGACGACGCTGCGGATCAGCTGCCATTCGTCCCTGTTAGATGGCGTCGGCGCTCCGATGAAGACAACAGTGTCCACCAGCCCGAACGCCTTCCGCTCCGCCAAAGTCTTGAGGCAGACGTAGATTACCCGCGCGCCGAGGGAGTACCCGATGAGCGTCACAGGCCTCTCCCCCTGGATCTTGTTGATCAGTGCGTCCGCTAGGATCCGGCCTGCCTTTTCTGACCTATTCTTGGCCAGATTGAAAGGGTTGTCGACGCCGGCTGCCAGCTTGAGGATCTGGATGGGCCAGAGCGCTGCCCACAGCGTAGCAAGCACCGTGCGCTTCAGGATCTCGATCTTCAGGACACTCCACGCGTACGACGCGACAGTGTCCTGGAGGGCGTGCCCGAGTTCCAGTAGGCTGTTCATCTCGTATCTGAGAGCAAAGGCTTCTGTCTCATCGCCGAGGGACCGCCACGGCTTGGTTACCTCGTCTTCTGAGAGGAGCCAGCCGTTGATTCCGATGGACACCCTGAGCCTTCGGACGTCCTTATCGTCCTTGCGGAACTCGGAACCCCATTCATCCTTGAGGGGCAGGAACCGGAAGTCCTCGACCTCCCTGGCGTATTTGTCTGCCATCTCACCCTGATTTAGAGTCAGCCTTTGAAGATCCAAGCACAGATGATTATGAAGGGACAACCAACAGTCATCCGCGCTCCAAATGCACCAAAAAGGGTCCCGACCAAGGCGCCATTCATCCAGAAGATGCCGAGAAAGCTCGCCAATCCTCCCAATCCCACGGACCCCATCAAGCCACCGATAGCACCGGCAACGACCGGTGCCGCAAGACCACCGGTGACTCCGATGATTGCGGCACCAGCAACCGACGCGAGACCGACCTTCCAGAACCTGCCCACCTGACCCTGCTGCTTCCGCTTCTGGGCCTCAGCCTCGGCAGACATGGCCCCGTCTGTCTTGGCCTTCTCAGCCTCGGCCGATGCCTCGATCATGGTCTTTGCGATCTCCTTCTCTTCGTCGGTCAGGAACGAAAGAGGGAGCCCAAGCGCGGAGGTCAGGTAGGTGATGAAGGTCCTCGCGTAGGCCGTGTACTTGCCCGTGGAGAGGAGGAGGATGAGTACGGAGCTGACGACCTCCTTCCTATCCTCGACGGGGACGGTGGTCAGCCGAGTAGGGATAGGGTGGTAGATGGCCCGCAGCGACTCGATCGCCTTGGTGGTGTGCAGGGCTGCCTCGTTCTCCGAGGGGTCGCCGCCAAAGTCGATGAGGTCCTCGCCCTCGGCGGGGCTTTCGACCTTCATCTGGGCCATCTTCTTCTGGCGCTCCTCACGCGCCGCCAGGATCTTGTCGTCATCCCTGGCAGCCAAGATCTCCCTCAGCTTGGTGTGGAACTCCCTCTTCCACTCATCAAAGTGCACAACAGCCGCCTTGCGCAGGGCGATGAGCTCGGGGCTCGGCGGCGTGTGTGCCTGTGAGACTGAAGCCTCTGCCTTTGCCTTTGAAACGGCGGCGGAGGTGGTGGTGGTGGCACCAGCAGGCGTCGGTGAGCGCCGTGGTGAGTCTCGGCCGAGTGGTGGTGGGGCCTGGGCTGGGTGAGCCCGAGACTGGGGTCCGTTCTTGGTTGCTTGGCTGTCGTCTTTGTCATTCTGAAGCTCCAACTGCGACCGCATGTACGCCGTGATCTCGGTCACGAGCTGGTATAAGGCTCTCCGCCGAACCGGGTTCAAGACCACGAGCACCTGACGAGGCTCCGAGCTGAGTGGCGCCATCTCGCGCCGTGGGGGGCGGCTGTCGTCCTGGCTGACTATGGAGGTACAATTGGTGCTGGTGGATCTTTCGACAAGTCATAAGTCTAGGAAAAGAGTGACGAAGCCCCTCGTTTCTCTTCTGGACCAAGATGAGGGGGTTGTTGGTGAGATAGAGACGTCGGTGCCGTGTCGGTCGGCTCACTTAATCTCGGTGCCTGGATCGCATGCGCCAAGACTGCCGCAGGATCACGGCCTGTGCTGAGTGGAAAGTGCGGTTTATTGAGCCGGACTGCGCCTCGATTAAACGCGTCAAATATTGTTTTCAGACGTACAAGGGGCTTCGTATTCCACATGTAGTGTGCTTATCACGTTGGAAGAGTTAAAAGAAATCCCTCCGTGTGGCTTCCTCTCCATGGACAAAGGGCCTTACTGCTGCCCACGGTCGAGTCACTTCTGAGCCGAGACTTACACCCACACAGCCACACTAACCTCGGTCGGGAGCACAACTGCAAGGATGACATGCTTGCTCGCATCACATAAAATTCCATAATATCCTATAGTTCCCAATCGAATTTCTCGCATTTCTAAAATCGTTCAGAGTGGCTTTGCCTACCTGGTGTTCCGAGTCCCGGGCGTACTACTACGCTGCTTTCTGCCACATGCAACGCATGCACCGATATTATTATACATGCACCACATAACTCAAGCCATGCGTATTTCAAGACGGCAAGGAGAGCGTAGCAACCCCGACCCGTCACTCCTGAGGACATGCCAGATCTGTTCTCACGCCAAGCTCCGCTGCGAAAGGACCCAGGACTCAGGCTTGTGCGACCGTTGTCTCCGGCTGAAAAAGACATGCATATTCCCACCTGCGCGGCGAGGTCAGGCACCCGCGCAACGGACAAAGTACGAATGCATTTCTTTTCATAGGGAGAATTGGTGAATAGCTATTTAGTCTTAACCTCGGGACCCCACGGCTAACCTGTCATCCACAAAGTCGTATCAGCCAACTCGAGGCCGAGATAGCCAGGCTGGATAATATTCTGGCCTCCCAACAAGGAGGCAGCGTCGGCTCAGGTCCATCTCCGGACAGCAATCGTGGGATTTCAAGAGCGCCCTCCACAGCGGCTAGTGAGGAAGCAGAGAAGTCAACGACGGTCCAACCAGGCAATGGGGTCTCACTGGATCCTTTCGAGCTGGATTTATTGACTACTGAGATGGGAGATCTGCTTCTTGACCACTTCAGAATATCACTTACGCCGAACTTTCCATTTGTCATCATCCCGGAATCAGTCAAGATCGCAGACTTATATCGGGAGAAGCCGATAGTTTGCCTTGCAATTCTCTTCGCATCCTCGCATGACCATGGGGTCTTACAGGCGCGCCTCTCGCGATTGTTCGAGCAGTTGCTGGTAATTGCACTTCTGCAGGGACGAATTGCGACTCTTGATAATCTGCAAGGTCTGGTGATATACATTGCTTGGTGAGTGAGATTCTGCCTCCGGATTCAACGACTGGTCACTTGATTCTTCATTTACGCCTGGGCGCTGGCTGACAGTCCTCAGGATGCAATTCCAGCCTCGCCCCCGAAAACACACCCAGAACATATTCCTTGCTATGAGTATCATATATGACCTGGACTTTCATGAGCCTCGAGACTTGCCAACACGTAGAAACGAAGATGATAATCTAGGCTTATCGACAGGAGGTCTGAGAGCAGAAGAGGTGCGGGCGCTGGTAGGCCTTTACGGTGTTGCTTCGAGGTGAGGCAAAGCTTCCACCCTTGTATAAATGCTGTGATTGACCTTTGAAAGTGCCTCTGTCATCTTGGATAAGTTCCACTGTTTCCCAACAATACCATCCTTGGTGGAAAGCTGTGCAGCAATCGCTCAGCGAGCAGAATATCCAACAGACCGATACCTGCCTCAAATCGTTGGCTTATTGCGCATGATTGAGGACGTCTACGATCTAGCCAAAAACACTACTCCTCATCAAAGTGACGAAACATCCATTCACCGGGTCAGCCATCTTCAACACCAGTGGCGGTCTCTCAAAGAATCCTTACCGCCCCAAGCGGCGTCCTTCCGTAAGTGGTAACTTATTGCCGAGATCAAGCCATGACTGGAAAGTTCTGACTTAGATTTGAAAGCTTTTCTGAAAATCCAGGCATATACCGCCGAGCTGCTTTTGGGAGAGGTAACCCTTCCTGGTTCCTTAGTCGCCAGCCCGCGAGATCCTTCTACCTGCCTAGCCAAGACCATCTCCGCTGTCAAGTCACTGTTGGAATTAGTACTTTCTGCCGAGCCAGGGCAGCAGATCTGCTTCATAAACCCGGCCTGGATTAGTTTCGGTTACGGTCTCTCTCTTGGAGTGAAGCTAGACATACTATGCAACACCTGTGATATCAACCCAGCGGTGGCCATATACAGCTTTAGGAGGAAATGATTTCCATTTTTAGCAGATTTTTAAAATTAGGGTAAGGGTTAGGTTTTAGTACCCCCTCTACCTTCTACTTAGTAATAACCTAATATAAAAGCAATATATTCTCCCACTCTAAACTTAGAGGATATTAGTATTATTATTAGTAATAAAGATAGACTATCCCTTTTCCTCCTTAGCTATAGCTATAATATAGCTCTTTTTTAACTACTACTATTTATTATAACTAGATACCCTCTTCCTCTTTAAGTTCCCTACCTTACTATCCTACCCCTCTAAAGCCTATCTCTTATAGTTAGAACCCCCCCCCTCCCCTATTATATTAGCCCCTAAGGTTAATATAGAGCTTATATCTTTCTTACTAGTACCCTAAGTAAACACCTAGTTAGCTATAAAGCTTATAGTAGCCTTTTTCTATTTAGCTTTAGCTTTAGTAAGTATTATCTTATTAGCTATATTATTTAAAAATAGATATTTATATATATACTTATTTAACTTATACTATCTTAAGATTAGTATATAACCTTATTAGTATAAAGATATATCTATATAAATAGCTAGTATTAGTAGCTTATCTATATTAAGTTATAATTTAAGGTACTTAAAGTACTTTAATAAAAGGTTATTAAAAAGAGCCTACTTAAAGATACTATATAGGTATTTAAAGGCTTTTAGCTTAGGGAATATATATATAAAGAATAGAGTCCCCTAGAAGTACCCTATCTTAGTAAGCGTTAAATATACCTAAAACACTTTATACTCTTTAAGTAAGTTAAACCTTAACTTTATAATAGCTTAGTACTAATATTTAAATTCGTTTAAAGACTATTACTCTAGATTTATTTAGCTCTTATAGGTAAGGTTATTTAGTTAGTATTAAATTAATAGTTATTAAAATATAATAGTTATAGAGGATAGTTTATACCTAACCTCCTTTAGTATATAAGTCTATAATAGGAGACTTACTCTTATATAGCTATAGATCCTTATAGCCTATATATTAGAATTAAGGTTAAAACTATAATAGATAGTAATACTACCCTTTAAATTATTACTTATTTAAACTACTATTATCCTAAGCTTTTATATATATATTAGTTCTTCTTTATTATAGTAAAGCTTACTTAGATATAAATAATATTTAGTATTTATAATAAATATAAAAAAGGGCTATTAATAGCCCTATATAAACATCTATCTAAAGAAGGCTTACCCTTTTTTAGCCTATAAAAGGATACTATTATAGTATATATATAAAGACTATCTTAACCTCTAAGTAAAGAAGGCTAGTTATAGGCTAAGGTCTAACACCTATTAATACCTATAGATAGCCTATAAAGATCCTCCTTATATTATAACCCTCCCTTAGATTTAGCTTTAAGCTTTTATATCTATTATATAGTAGATTTCTAGTAAGTTATAGTAAAAGGTAAGATTAGACTAAATATATACCCTATAAATAATATCTAGAGACTTGTTTAGGTAGGTAATAATAGGGTTTAAGGCTTTATTAGCTATTACTTTATTATTACTTATCCTATAAGTTACTATCTTCTAATAATTAATATATTTAGGAGTGCTACCCTTAAGGCTTATAGTAGGCTTAAGTAGGCGGTAAGCTATTAGTTACTACTTTAATTTTAACTAGCTAATAAACCCTATTTAGGATAGATTACTAACATATAGGCTGTTACTCTTATAGTAGAACTAAATTTTATATAATAGGGGTATTATTTAAGGGAGCTTTACCTTACTATATATATACCTATACTACCGCCTATTATTAACAATTATAGCCTAATTAGGACCCGTACACCTATAATCGCCTATAGTAAGTAGTAGCTACTAACTATAGCCTTACCTCTTACTACTAGAAAAGATAAAATATAGGTATATATACTACTACTAGCGGTAAAAGATATAGAGTAATAATCTTATAGCTAGAAGTTTTTAAATAACTTACTAACCTAGGAAGAGGGATAAATATTAGGGGGGATATTTATAAGCTAGGTAGCTAAAGGTTTATAAGTAGACTATTAAGTTAGTATAAAAGAGATAGATACCTTTAGAAGGAAGCTTAAGGTATATAACTATACCTTTACTTCCCCACCTTCTCCTACATTACTATCCTTAATCTTACCTATCCTAACACACATCCTATCTTATCTATCACACACTAATATAAGCTTCCTACCACCTAATTTAAACACCTAATATAACCTAACACTATATTTTAAAATATAAAATAACTAGATATTAACATTACTTATAAGTTAGTAAGCCTACTCCTATAATATTTTACTCTTTTAATATTAAAAATACTATAAACCTTTATAATAACGTATAGTAGTTCTAGCTAGGTAAGACCTACATAGTAAAATACATCTATAATATAGAACTTAATATATAGATCTACACTCTTATAGATAAAGATACCTTCTATAGCTCTCTAATATCTAGTATAATTAGTAAAGCTACTTATTTATTTTAGCTAGAATTTAGAGTAAAGGTAAAGATTAGTAAGGTAAACACTACCTAGGCTATAAGGTACTCTACTACACTATAGCATCTTTAGTCTTAAATAACTAACTATAGTAATATTTAGTATAAGGCGGAAGAGGGTAAGAAGGGCGAGAAGGCTAGAAATAGCGATAATAAGGGCGATAAAGGACTTATTATAAAGGCTGAGTCTAAGTATAAGTTCCCCCCTTAGCCTTCTTCTAAATATTAAGGCTAACTATATAAAGCTACCCCCGCTAATAATAGTTTATTTAAATAAAGCTTTACTAAGTAGAGTACCTAAACTAACCTTATAGTTAACTAGCTAGTTAAAACTATATATTTAGCTATAATAAGTAGTATACTATTAAAGTACTTTAGCTTATTTATAGGCTTATAGGACTAGGTAAGTATAGTAATAGCTTAGTAAAGGTAGGGCTAGGGAAAGTATAGGTAGAAAGTAAATAGTAGGATTTCCTCTACTATACTTATTCTTAACTATATCTTTCTAAAATTAAACATATTCCACATAGCTTAAGGAACCACCTATAGATCTTCACATTATAATACTATTCTATATTAATTATATTCCTTCCTATATATAATAAGTAAAAGTAGCTTTACTTATATAATAGTAAATAAACTAAGTATATCTTAGGATTTTAAAGATATAAAGGGGTTTAGTATACTACTTACTTTACACTAGTAAATACCCTTATTTACCTCGTTTATTTAAAACTACTTTAAAGGTTATAGTAGTATAAGAGAGAATATAGTTAGTTTAGCTAATATATAAGCCTCCTCCTTTAAGAATAGATAAGAAAATACACATTATACTAAAGTATAAATAACCTAAGACTATTAGAGATCTATAGGCTAGAAAGTTAAATTATCTAATAGAACTACCTTATACTAAATAGTAAGGGCTACACGTAATTTCTAAAGGCTTTATAGTACCTCTAAACGCTATATAGATAGATTTTATATATTATATCTAACTTAATAAATATAACTTTACTACCTATAAGCCTTAGCTTCTACTTACCTACCTAACTACTATAGCTTTATATCTTTATAATAGTTATAAGTTTACTATAAGACTTTAAAATTAAACACTTAATATATAAAGTTAAGCTAAGCTACTTTATCTATCTTATATATAGAAATATAAAGCTAACTACTATTTAATAACTAAAAAGTGTACTTTTTTTAAGAGTTATACTATTAAAAGTATTTTAGTAGTAACTAAAATTAGTTAAGCTATAATAAATAGCCTTTTAATAGTAGTATACTAAAATAAATATAAATTAATTAAATATATAAAAAAGATTAACTTATTTTACTAATAAAGATATACTTTTAGAGTTTATACTAAGTAGATCTAAATTAAAATATAAATTTTATTTTAAATAAATAACCCCTCCTTATTATAAATTCTCACTATTATAAGTCTATAGTCCCCTTTATACTATAGTAGGTAGATAGAGTAGATTATAAGTAAGATTAACTAAACCTCCTTATAAGAGTAATAATAGTTATAGTACATATAGATATTAAACTCTCTTTATACTAAGACTAAGTATAACCTAACTACTCTATCCCTAGCCCTATTCTATTCCATTCCTCACTAGCTTAACCTATTAGCCACCTTCTTACCACTAGTAATCTAGGCAGTAACTACATCTACTAGGCTATCTAGCACTACTACACCTAAGCCCACATACTCTAAGCTTTATAAAAAGCTAGTATAGATATTACTAAGCCCTTTACTAATATTATACACATTATTTAGCACTATACTAACCCTTTTACTAACACCTAATATAAACTTATCCTTAAACTCTATCCCCCTCTATAACTTATAACTAATTAAGTAGTATATTTTAAATACTATTACCTTAAAGTCCTTAGCTTAAGAATAAAGAACACTATATACCTTATTAAAGTAGATATTATTATATATAGGCTTTAAAGTACTATTCTAAATAGTATAGTGCTCTTTTATAAGGTCCCTATAAGCCTTACTAATATTTAAAAGCACATCCCTTACCACACCTACCTTATAGATCGCTACCACAGCTAGGTACTCTAAGTAGATAGTTATATATATAAGTTAGCCGCACAATATATAGCTAAGGTAGAGTAGCTAAAGCTACCTAGTATCCTAGTAGAACTACACCTTATCTTATACCTAAAGTAGCCTTACTTCTAGATATACTAGCCTACTAACCTCATCTATATCTAACTCCTTAAACTTATTCTTTAATATAAACATACTCTCCACTAAGTACCTTATCCTCTCCACTAATCCTCCTACCTTCATTATAAACGTATTATTTACCTATAAGTTCCACTAGGCCTAGCTTTAAAAGTAGTACATCTACTTAATAGTATTAAAGTATATATTAATAGCTTTCTTATATTATACACTATATACACTACCCTAGCTCTAGAATAATAGTATATAGAAGTCGCTAGTAAGGTAAATCTATAGCGTTAAGAACTAGGTAAGGGTAGTAAGGATAAAGGAGATAAGTATAAGGAACCTAAGTTTCCTTTTAAAAATAAATACTACCTTTACTTAGTCTATAAGTCACCTAATACCTCTTAATAAGTAAATCGAAATTATAGCGCTAGGCTATAAATAAAGTTTAATATTAATATTATATTTAAAATTAATATAAGGTTTAACCTTTATATAAGGTTTAATATTAGTATAAAGTTTAACTTCTATATAAGATTTAAGATTATTATAAGGTTTAACTTTAGTATAAGGCTTAAGATTATTATAATATATAAGTAAAAGCTTAATATTATACTTAAACTTTACTAAAGCTAGTAGTATACTTAGCTTTAATATTCTATCTAGTAAGTTTATTAAGAGGTAAAGTAGTAATTTAAAAGTAAGTAGTTATTATTAAGCTATAAGTTACTATTAAAATTATATTATAGTAATAAGTATAAAAGATAAGATTAGCTAATTCTAAGCTTTTTAAGTTTATTTAGTAAATAAAAATATTTATATTATACTAAGCTTACTAAGCTTAAGTTATTTTAGGCTAATATATATTAAGGGATATAAGATATATAGGTTTAATAATAGTTACAATATTCTATATATTAATACTAGTAGGGTAACAGCTTTTATATTATTCTATTTAATAATAGTAAAATATATAGTAAAGGGTTATACTATAGTATTAGATAAAAGCTAATAAAGATAGCTATTTCTAAAGCACTAGCTAGGCTTATAACCTATAAGTATATTCTTTAAACCCTTAAACACCCCCTCCCTATATAATTATATCTTACCTAGTATTATACTTTATCCTACTCTTTTTAAACCTATTAAACTACTATATACTCGCTTTTTTCTTAAGAATCTTTCTCCCCTAAAACTCTACTTATCTCTATTACTAAGCCTTAGCTACTATAGACCTAATTAAGAGCGCTACCTACATTATCCTTAGTATCTTTACTATCCTCTTCTTATAAACCAGCTTTAGTAGGAGGAAGCCTATTATAAGTACTATTATAAACGCTACTATAATAGCCTCTACCATAGTAACACACATTACCTATAAACTTATAGGGATACCTAACTTAAGTAAGGAGGCTATTAGCTATATATATAAGGCGTATAGGGTTCACACACACTAGTTAGGAGCTACTAGTAACTACATCACCTACTTTAACCTTTTTAATATATTCTAGACTAATATAGTCTCGTTCTCTAAAGACACTAACACCTTTACCACTATAATTAGGCCTACTATAGATAGTAACACTAGGTATATATATAATACCTACTACATCTATATTATATTTTTATAGCTAACTAGGTATTAGGAAGTAGGCGTAATAATAAGGAGGTATAGGTCCTACTACTCTCCTACTAGTACTTTTATAATAATAGTAGGTAGGTAATTTATATTTTATAGCTTATACCGCTTATCGCTAAATAGAGAAAGGTTTTAAAGCTAGACTATAGCTCTAACATCCTATTCCTAACCTACCTATACTAGCTACTATATATATTAAAGCTTAATATAATAAATTAAACTTATAGTTAGTAAGTATATTATTTATAGGTTAGCGTTTTATCTAGCCTATATATATTTATAATATATTAAAGGTAATACTATAGTAGTTAATCTAGGTTTTAGGAAATTAAGGGGTGAAATAGCTATTATAAAAGTAACTTAGCTATTTAAAGCCTAACTAAAGTCTCTTATCCACTGCTTAGATTAGATATTATAACTAGGTTAGAATTTTAAAATTAATATTAAAAGCTTATCCTACTTTAAATAAAATTAACTAAGTTTAGTAAAGCTTAGTAAAGCTTAGTTAAGCTTAGTAAAACTTAGTTAAACTTATTTAAGCCTACTTTTAACTAACTATTTATAAAGTTTACTCTTTTAACCTCTTACCCTCTAACTTAATCTCTTAACCTTTATTTATTAACTCTACTCCCTAACTAGCTATTATTAACTCTACCTTTAAACCTTATATTATTAACTTTATTTTCTTATTATTAACTTTTTTTATAACCTCCTATAATTAACTCTATTCTCTCTCCTTTACCTCTATTAGATTTACTTTATAGCCTTATATATATTAGCTTTACTTTATAATATCCTATTACTTAACTATTTATTTCTTAGCTATTAGTATCTCTTTTTATCCTTAAAATACTACCTTTATCCCTTAAAGCCACACAATTATTTAAGATACTTATATACTTAATTTTAATATTTTACCTCTTAATACCTAATCCTTTATCTATACTAAAATAACTAGGGCACTAGTTAGCTATAGTAGGCTATATATAACTAAGAAGCTTAAGAATATATAAGTCTAATACCTATTACACCTCCACTAACCCACTCTAATCCGCACACCTATATAGGAAGTTATTCTAGTATATATATAGTAAAGGTATACTATTTAGAACCTTTATTATAAGTTTCCTTCACCTACTTAACTAAATAAAGAGGAGTAGTACTTAGGTTATAATTATACCCGCTAAGTGTAAGTAAGGGAAGATAAGTAGTAAGTAGCGATATAAGTTTATTAAGGGACTAATTAAGGTAATAGTAGACTATAAAGGTAATATATACCTAGTTATCTACCTTATTACGCTAGAGCTAAACCTTGAAAGCCTTATATATAGTATTAAGGAGGTAGTTATAACTAGGATCCTACCTCTTACCCTCCTATTCTATAGCTAAAACTTAGCTAACCGTATCTAGCTAGCCGAGTAAGGACTAGGATCTAAGGATAAGTTTATAGACATCTACTAGAATATTATCTAGAAGAGGGTAGCGTACAAGATTAGCACTATTACTATTAACTAAGTTTATAGCTACCTTAACTAGCTATACTCTTTAACTAAAGATAATAAGTATACTAAGGTACTAAGCACTATAAGCTTATCCTTAACACCTAATAAACTTACCTAGATTATATATCTAATCCTTAATAATATCCACCTAAAAGTAAAAAGCATATTCTTTAATATATAGTATAATAATATTAAATAGTTAATAATATTATAGTTATACCTATACTTAGTTTATTAGGAGCTAGATACTACTAACTAGGCGATAGGTATATATAACCTTAGCGTGAAGCTCTCACAGTGTTTTCAACCGTAGCTTATATTACACTAGGTAAAGCGAACTAATAGTATACTTAAAGACCTTATCTAGGAGATATTAAAGCTACTATATATCGTAGGTAAGCTATTCTTTATTAAAGAAAAGCTTAATAGAGAGTAGATATAAGTATATATTACTATAGATTAAAAGAAAAGAATATACTTTTAATAGTAATTAAAGAATAGTATTAATTATATATATAAGTTTAATAGTAGTAAAAGTAAGAGCATACTAGTTTAATATATTAGTAATATATTAGTACTCTCTAAGTATAAGCTACTAACATTTATAGTTTTTAATAGTAAGATAGTTATCTAAAACTTAAAGTTAGTTATACTCCTATTATATAAATTATACTAACCTATTACTAATTATAACCTTACTATCTAACTAATATTTAAAATATTTAATATTTTAATAATTAATAGCTTTATAGTTTTTAAAAATAACTTTAGTAACTATTAATAGCTTATAGCTATATATATTATAGGTATCCTACACTATTTTAAGTAACACTATAGTACTACTATTATTATAGCTAATTAACTAAAGGTAGCCTTTATAAATATAGTACGCAATAGTAGTAAAGGCTTTATTATTAAAGACCTTTTATCCTTATATAACCTAGGCTATTACTTAAGCTCTTAGGTTAAGCTAAAACCTAAGTATTTCTTTAAATATAATAACTTACTTAACTATATTCTAATTAAAAGGTTATATAGTAAAGGGTAGAATATAGGGAAGCTTATAAGGCTCTTTTATAGTATCTAGGAGGGTAGCTAGTTTAGCTTATAGCTAAACTTTTATAGGCTAAGTAGTAGTATTTTAAAAGCTATATAAGATATAATTAAGATAAGAATAGAGGGGAGATAGAGTAGTTAAAGTAATAGTGTAAAGGTATTAAAGTATATTAAGCTTAAATATAAAGGATATAAAGCTTTTAACTAGTAGATTATTCTAGACTAATTTATTATTATATCTATAAAGATATTAACTATCTTAAACTTATATTTATATATAGTAAAAGCTAGGTTACTATACCTTAGGTTTAACTAGCTACCTAATCTTAAGCCCTTATAGGCGCTATCTAAGGATAATATTAAAGCTTTAGATCCTATTTATAATATCTAAAAGTCTATAGTAGCTTTAAGGAAGCTAGCTAAATAGCCCGCTATTCTTATATTAGTAGTATAGCCTTTAGATATTATAATAGCGACTACTACTAAGACTAAACTATTTAAAGGGATATCCTTTTATATTAGGGTAGACTATAATAAGCTAGGGCTATCTAAGAATAATATAGTAGTAATAGTTAAGAAGAATAATAATAGAGTCTTCTATAATAGCTATAAGGCTACCTATACCGTATACTATAAGATTACCTATTATATATTAATTTATATAAAAGTAGGTAAGAATAATATAATTTACCTAAAGTAGCTAGTAGAATACATTAAATAATAGTAGGTTATAAAGCTAGATAAGTTATACCACATTCTCTAAAAGCGTAAGCCTAGTATTAAAGATAATACTAGTAGTAATAATAATAATAACTTCTTTAAGCCTATTCGCCCACAGTATAACACTTATAGAATATAAATATACTAGTAACCTAGCTATTAAAAAGGGTTTTCTTTTTTAGATTACAGTTAGTAGTGGGGGGGGGGACCTTTTATACACGCTACCTAGGTAATAATATATAGTAAAACAGCGAATAAGCGTTTAAATTAATACTATAAAATTATATAGAAGGAATAAATAACCTTATTAGCTCCCTAACTAAGCTACACCTTAGCACCTTATTTATATCTATTATAACTCTTTATTATAAGCTAGCTAATAGTTGTTTACTATATTATAGGTGTAGCTTAATAAAGTAAACGATAGTTACTTATTATATAGAAGGAAGAAATTCCTCTAACGCTTAGAAGGAGTAGGTAGTTATAGTAGTACTATCTATATAGTTATTTAAAAGTAGACTATACTTTCTAATATAGCTCTAAGGTAAGTAATATGCTAGTAACTAGCTATACCTTATTAAGAATCCTTTTAAAAAGGTTCTATAAAAGACTAATTATACCTAAGTTATAGTATCTAAGATAGTAAGTCTAAGACTAATAAGATATTTAGTTACTACTAAGTAAACCTTTTACTATTAGTATATAATTAGTAAGGTGCTATAGTAAAAGGTAAGTATACTATACTATAGCTTATTATAATTCTAGCTAGCTCGGGATCTTAGACACCTATTTCCTTACCACACTATTATAAGAGGGGAAATAGAGTTAAAGTAACTATTTTTAATATATTAATTTAACTTAAAATAACACTACTTTTTATATAAGGGGGAAGATTAGAAGGGATTATAAAGGGGAGGCTTTAGTTTTAAAGGGTATTAGGTAAAAGGGTTATACTAGATAACTATTTAAGTAAGTAACTAATAGGGCCTTCCTCTACACACACACTCTCACACACTACCTAAAATACTACTTCTTTATAAAGTAATTACTAGTTTAATTCTACTTATATATAGAAGTTCTCTTATAGATAGTAATTCCTAAAATCACTCTTTAATCTAATTATAATAAAACCGTTTTAAAGCTCTCTTTAAGTTTATCTTTACCTTTATATTTAAAGATATTAAAACTAATAGAAATAAATAGGAAAGCTTATTAGACTACTAATATAATATATAAACACCTTTATAAAGTAATTATCTATCTTAGATCTAATTAACTTTTAACTAATATTAATAGTTATTAAAAAATATATAAGTAAACACCCTAGGTATATAATATAGTAGAGGATTTTTAGCTATTAAATCCTAAGCTAGTTAAAATTATAATAAACTATAGTACCCACCTACTTTAAAGTTAACTACTTTTAAACTATATCTTTTATATAAACTAAAAGTATCTAACTTATACCTATCTACTAAATCTTATATATATTTTAATATTTCTATAATAATTAAATAGTATTTTAAAATTTTTCTATATATTTAAGTTAAATTTTATTTAGTGTTTTAAAGATTATACTAATAGTAATATAAACTCTACTAACTAGTTATATATTATAAAGTATATATTAGTACTTATATACTACTTAGTTCTTAAGTTTATAACCTTAAATCCCGGTCTTTTAGCTAAGTAATATATTAAGAAAGCAGCTAGTAGGATTTATATTACTATATAAAAGACTAAAGTTTAAGTTAATAGCTTATAAGGTTACTTAAAACACTTAGTTATTTATAGTAACCTTTTCTATTACCTATTAAAGTATAGTATAAAATAAGAAATCGAAATAGAATAATAAAGTAGACTATAAATTCTAAACTAAGAGTAGACCTATCTATTAGAGTAAGATATAAAGAAGTAAGATAAGATATTAAAGCACTCCCTTTCTAATAGAATAAAGCTACTTATAAAAGAGCTAGAGCTATAACCCTACTAGCCCCTACTAATAAGCTTATTAGTATTTTAATATATAATAGTAATTATAATATATTTTTATAAGTTAAATTTACTTTAAGAATATAAACTATCCTATTACCCCTAAACGCCTTATAATACTTATTCCCTACTAATATAAGCTATACCTATATATATATATATATAAAGATATGTAGTAGTGTTTACCTCTAGGCCCTCCCTAGCCTTATTAGTAGATTCTTCTAACACCCCCTCTCCTACTATAGAAACTAGGTAATCTACTTAAGCTATTTAAATAGTTAGTAAGCGGCTATAGTAGTAGATACCTAAGGTACTTACCTACTTATCTAAGTATAAATAGGCTTAGCTATTATACCGTATAGAGCTAAATAATATAGAAAAGAGAGTATTACATAGGCTAAATAGGTTATCGCTCATTACTAAATCCTTATAATCCCCCACACTATTATCACTTAGTTTAATTAAAGGCTATAAGCTATTATCGCTAAGCGCTAATAGGGGTAGTTCATTATTATTACTCATAGTAGACAGGGGTAGTTCATCGTCATCGCTTAACTTAGAAGGGGGCTATAAGCTACTGCTATAGCAGCGCTATAAATCACGAGAGAAGATATATATACCGTAGTAGTTCCTACCCCTATCTATCCTATTAAGCATACCGTAGGCCTTAAAGCACTCTTAGATAGACTAGTCTACTACGCAAACCCTCCTACCATCCTAGATATCCTCCCTCTAATAGTCTATACTAAGGGGCTAATATACCTACTTAACACTATTATTATTAATATAAATAACAATATTACTATTATAGTAGAGCTTAAGCAGCTTCTACTATAAGGATAACTTAATCTTAAACTAAACTACATCCTTAAAACTAGGGTATATATAGTCTATTAGCCGCGCTAAGGCCTTAATATCCCTCCTATAGTTCTATAAGCAAAGCCTATAGGTAGCGAGGAACTAGAATATAACACGGTTATAGTAGTTACACTATAAGATCTACTTAATTAAACTTACTAGTAGATAGTAAAGCTATATCCTTTTAATAAGCTATTAAGCTAGGTTAGCATCCTATCTAAAAGGGTAAAGTAAGTATTATTCTTACCTTAAGTATAGTATTATATAACTTTAATATATTTTTAAACGAACTCGATAAATTTAGTTAGTATAAGGAATCTATAGGCTAGGGATCTAAAATATATATAAGCTAGTATAATAGGAGGAGGATTAAAAGGGTACTAGGATAGGTAAAAGTAAAATCTAGAAGTCCTTTAATATATACCCACTCTTATCTCTATTACTAATAGTATTACTATATATATAAATAATAGCCTTACTATTAACGGGTAACTCTAGAATGTAAAACCGACTAACCTAGCGCTATAATAAGTTAGTTATACTAACATTAACTTACTATTATTAAGTAAGTCTATTAAAATAAAATATAGCGTCTTTTAGTTTAAAGATATATCTTATAAGTATATATATAATAATATTAAGTAACTATTATATATAAAAAGCTATTAGTAACACTTATTAGTAGTAAAGCTTATATTAACTTATTATTATTAAGTATAACTTTTAAAATAGCTAAACCCTTTTATATACTAAGAGTTTTTAATAATAGGTATATAAAAGGAAACCTATAACCGCTACTCTCCTTTCTTATATACACACGCTACACACTATAGGCCGGCACCTACTACATACTATAGTTTAACCCCTCTACCCCTAGATTTAATAAGTAGG
This sequence comes from Diaporthe longicolla, assembly GCA_000800745.1. NCBI lineage: Eukaryota > Fungi > Ascomycota > Sordariomycetes > Diaporthales > Diaporthaceae > Diaporthe > Diaporthe longicolla. Next base: position 129,130 of record JUJX01000011.1, on the reverse strand, counting down.
TAGCTATAAAGCTATATTAAACTAAGTACTTTAAAGGTATATAAAGTAAGTATAAGGGTAACTTAAAGTTTAAACGTAGTCTATCCTACCTTTCTTTACACTTATCTTTATAAGTATAAGCTAGTAAGGGTTACATATAACTACACTTAACATAGACTAACTACTACCACGCCCTTATATTTAGTATAAAGCTAAGCCCCCTAGCCTAGCTATAGTACACTACCGCTAACTCTCACATTAACCATAAAGTTCCCACATAGTATAATCTATAAATACCCCCTAATATACCTATTAGGTTACACTAACCACAGTCGCTAGCACTAATATCCTTTAAAACCTATCTTACTACTTACACACAGCTATTATTACTAATAGAGTAAGGGTAAGATATTAGATCCCTTTATAAACTCGCTAGCATATAGCTTAATAGTGTAGTTCTTACTAATATACCCTATTAGGCTCGCTAGGCATTCGCGCCTAGCACTATAAGTATATATAGTATATTATAAATAAGTTCATTCCTATCCTTATTAGTCTTACTATACTATAATATTATAACTTAGTTACTACACCTCCTTTATATATTATACACTAGCGACCCTAGCTTATAGATAAAAAGACTAGTTATTATTTACCTCCTATAAGATCCTTTCTCCTTTAAAAAGGATAGGTAGGCTTATAGCTTACTAATATCATAGTCTATAGGTTTTATAGCTAGAGTTATAGGGTTTTAAACCTAGTACTACTATTATTAAAAAGCTTACTTACTACTAAACCCTTAGTATAGCGTAATAGGGGCTAGCCTTTTATCTATATATTTAGCTATTAAGGTATTAAGCCTTTAATTAAAGGTTAAAGTATAAAGCTTAGATATATAATAATAGGTTAAATAATAAATAGCAGCTTCTAATACTTTAAAATAGCCTTATTATAGCTTAATACACTATAGAAGGTAAGTATATTAATATAGTATATTAAGCTATCTTACTAAGTAGAAAAGAAAGTATCTTATCTCTAGGTATAGTAGGATAGATATAAATATAAAGGTCTACCCCTCTAAGTATAATAACGCGTTTTACTATATAGCTACCTAGTATAGTAGCTAGTAGGGCACTATATTATAGTAATAAGATAGTATATAAATATATTTAAGTATTACTATAGCTAGGATAGGAATTCATCTATCCACATAACTTTATATTAATAAATACCTTTACTATAAGGATACGAACTTCTATTACTATTATTAAGAACCTCTCGCTAATATATATAAGAGCCTTTCTTATATTAAACTAATTCTACCTATAAAAGTTTATATCCTAATATTATAACTATTATTAGGAAACCTATAAACACACTTTTAAAACAGTCTCACCTTCTTATTATTAATAGATATCTACTACTCTTATCTCTAAACTCACAAGTAATACCCACACAACTTCCTTCCCTCCTACTAATAAATATAAACTCTAACCTAGAGAGCTAAGATCTCTTATACTACTCCTATCATTAAGAAATTATTAAAACACACTAATAAGTACTTACATCCTTCTTAAGCCTATATAGGTATATTAGAACCACCTTATCCGCCTCTATCCTAACCTAGTCTACTTTTATCCTAACTATATCTTCTTTTATCCTAACTTTATCTTCTTTCATCCTAACTATATTAGCCTTTATCCTAACTTTCATTTATTAGCCTTATCTTACCTTATAGAATATCTTTAAAGCCCTACTCACTAGCCTTTACTTAGGTACCTATCTACTATAGGTAGTAAATAGCTTTAGAAGCTTTATATTAAGGTAAAGCTAAGGAAGAAAGCTAAGAAAAAGAGATAGAAGATAATAGTAAACTTTATTAAGAAGTTAACCTTTAAAATTACTAAGAATATTAATAATAACTAATCTAATAGTAAAATAACCCTAACCTAGCTATATAACTATATAGATAAATCTAAAGATAGTAATAATAATAGAATATAATACTAAATTATAGATATAATATAGGTAAGTGGAAGGAGAGATAATAATATAAGTATTAATAATATATAAATTATTAAGAGTAGCTTTAATAATAGTTAGATAAATAGTAAAGTAACTTTAATTTAGTTATATAGCTATATAAATAAGTCTAAAAATAGTAATAGTAATAAGATATAATATTAAATTATAAATATAATATAAGTAAGTAAAAGGAAAGATAATAAGTTAGTATATACTAATAAAGATAAGGCTAATAAGGATAGGCTTAAGCTTCTAAACTAAAATATATAACACTACTAATCTATCCCTAAGTCCTAGAAGCCCTATATTATCTATATAAATAATAATAACTAGTATAAAATTACTATTAATATCTACTTTAACTCTTTTAATATAAATAAAACACCTTACTACCTAGTATACCTAAAGGATATTATTAATAACCACACAGCTACATAATATATCTTAAAGAACTTTAATAATAAATACTTTAAAGGGTTAAGTAGATTAGTTAATAGAGAATAGAAGGCGCACTACGCTATAGCTTAGTATAAGATATTTAAGCTTTATAGGGCTTTAATAGACTTTATTAAAAATAGCTATAAAAACACCCTAGTCTATATAATATATAACCTTAGGAATAAGCTACCCCTAGCGCTAAAAAGGGTATTTAATATATCTTTAGATTTATATTAGTAGCTTAGCTTCTACTATAAAAAGCTCTCCTAGCACTACCCTTTAAACATCCACTTTAAGACTATAGCTAATAATTAAGTAATTAGTAACTAGTTTATAGCTTATAATAAAATACTAATAGTTAGTTACTACTAAGCTATCTAAGATACTATAATACTTTAAATATAATATAAAAGGTATATTTAATAGTTTTTAAATACTATAGATAACCTTATAGTAACGTAATAGGTAGACCTATATTACTATAATAATAATAGTTAAGGTTAAGTAGACTACTATAATAAGTAGGACTTAGAAGAGCTAAGAGCCTCTACTCTTTTCTAAGTATACTTAACTAGGTATAATAAGTATATAGCTAAGCTTATTATAAAGAAGCGCACACACTAGGGTATTAAGGTTAACTTATTAAGGTACTTTCACACATTATAAGAATTAATATAGATAAAGGATAAAGATAAGTTAAAGAGAGCTACTTAGTATAAAAGGTAATATAATAAGCTAGTAAAAGTATTTAAATAGGCTACTTTAGAATATACTAGTAAGCTAAGTAAGGAGAAGATATAAAGGTACTTCTTTTACTATAGAGTACTATAGATTTTCTATAACTTTTAAAGGTAGTACCTCCTAAAAGAAGGTTACTAAACTATCGTACACTTCTTTATTATAGCTTATAAAAAAGTTAAGACTAACTTTAAGTAATATAATAAAACTATAATAAACCTAAGCTTTAATAAGCTAGAGTTGTATAATAAGGATAACTAGGTGTATATTATCCTTTTAATATTTATAGAACTTTTTAGCTATTTTATTATTACTAAAGAGGTAGCTAGGAAAGGCTATAAGGAGCTTACTAAGGGTAGTAGTAAGAAGTATATATATAATAAACATAACCCTAACTTTATAAATAAGGTAGCGTATATATTTATAGATAAGATAGGTAACCCTATTATATTTACCTACTACTACTACTACCGCTTTATCTATAATAGCTTTAGTAACTTAAAGTTTATTAAAATATTTAGGTATAAGTATCTTAAGCTTAATAAGACTTTAAAGTATAATAAGCTTAGGGAATTTAACTTTATTAGGTCGTTTAATATATATAGGTAATAGATATTATTCTTAAGTAATACTATAAATATAATATAAGGAAAGCAGCACCTATCCCTCTTCCTAGCTAATAAGGCTTACCTACTATCTACTATTACCTATAAGCTTCTAAGTAGGCTTAATAAATCTCTAAGTAAGCACCTATAGCTATCGCCTAGCCTAGAGAGCTATACTAGGATAGTATTAAAGTATTTATTCTCTACCTTACTACCCTTAGTTTTAACCTAAGAGATTATAACCTAGCTCTTTAATAAGTAGGACTAGCTACACTACCTTTTATAAAGCTATATATTATCTAAGTACTAGGGCTCTAATACCTACTAGGATATACTACTAGATATACTCCTCTAGCACTATATCGTATAGTACTATAGTAAGGATAGTAAGCTTATATACTACTATTTTAACTATAGCTTATACTTCTACTTTAAAAAGCTATTTATAAACTACTAGACGATATCCTACCTTATAGCTAAGGGGCACCTTAGGGTAGCGTTTAACTTTTAGTAGAACTATAGCTACTATATTAGTAGAAAGCGTAGTATTAAATATAGGTATAGCCTAGGTAGGGTTTAGTATTACTAGCTTTTTTATTTAAATAACTACCTTTAGCTCTATAGCATCCCTACTAATTAGTAGGAATATCGCTATATATATAGCTACTTTATCTTTTAGTTTAACTAAAAAGTATAGGTTAAAAGACACTAGCTTAGAAAAGACTATAAAAAGTAAATAAAGTTATTATAAAACCTAGCTAAGTATAAAGTATATAGAGAGTATAGCCTTTACTTTAGTAATAATCCTTCACTTATTAAGTTATATAAGAAGTAGTGTGTGGTTATTTAATATTATAATAATAAGGTTAATAATATAATAATAACGATAATACTTAATAGGGTATAGGCTGTAAAGGGGTAGGAGGTTAGGCTTTAGCTTTTTAGAAAGATCTATAGTAGGGAGGCTAATAAGCTTTATAGGTCTATTATAAACACTATACTATTAGATACACTACTAAAGGATAAGCATTGCAGCACCTATTTATAAAAGCTATTATAGATATAGCGGAGTAAAGAAAGATATAAAGGAACTAATACCTATATATAAGCGGAGAAGCTACTTAGATCCTTTAGATCTACCTAGGTTAAAGATACTACTACTATTTAATAGCTTTAAATAGCCTATAATAGGGATAACCTATAGGTAGTATTAGAGTTCCTAGCTAAGTATTTTCACATTAAGATCTTTAATAATAATAAAGAGTTTTATTTAAAAGTAGAAACTTACCTAGATATTTACTCTTTAGGTAAAAATTAGAAGTAGATAGAGATTATCCTACTATACCTTAAGCGCCTTAATAGATAATACATACCTAAACCTTATAACTATATAGACTACTATATATTAAACATAGTATAATACCTATCTAAAGTACTAGTAAGCTAATACTAAACCTCTAAAAGCTACCTATAAGTTATAGGTTTTATTAATAATATATTAGTATTTATAAAACTAGTTAATACTATAGATATAAGAAACTAGGTTATAGTAGTGCGCGAGATTTAGAGGTAGTATAATATTTATAGGTAAGTAAAGTAGTTAGTGCTAAAATAGGGCCTATAAGATAGTAGAGGTATAGGACTTAAAAGGTAGTAGATAAGATAAGGGTAAAGGGTAAAGCTAAAGAAGAGCTAGTATTAGTTATAAAGTAACTAATTTAAAATAAAAAGGTATTAGGTATAAGTATAATAAGGAATTTAAAGAGAAGGATATTACTAGAGAGCCTTTTATAGGATTCTTTATATATATAGGCTAATAATATTATAGGTAATTCCTTCCTCCTACTATTAAGGTACTTTTTATTAAAATAAATAGTCTTTAAAAAATAAAGACTACACTAATATAATTATAAATAATAATAATATTAAAGCCCTATTCCTTCTCCTATTAAAGTTAATAGTAATACTAAAAAAAAATATAGATAATAATAATATTAAAGCCTATTCCTTCTCTTATTAAGGTTAATAGTAATACTAAAGAAAATTATAGGTAATAATAATATTAAAGTAAATTCCTTCTCCTATTAGGGTTAATAGTAATATTAAAAAAATCCTAGGTAATAATAATATTAAAGCCTATCCCTTCTCCTATTAAGGTACTCTACACTAACACTAATAGTCTATAAAGGTAGAAACTAACACTACTACACATTATAAATAATAACATTAGTTAAACCTCTCTTAGCTAATCCTCCTCACCTTACATAGTTCATTATCATTAGGAGCCTAGCATCCCTTATAACATTTAATACTCCTAAAATAGGTATATACTCTATATTAGAGTGTTAGTAGTAGTAGTAGACTATAATAGATTAAAATAAGCATCTAAACACTTTAAATACTAATAATCTAACTTTTATTTATAATTAGCTTATTATATAAAGGATAGATTCTCTAAGTAACTACTAGTAAAGCATAGTTTATCCTAATAACACTAGAAAGTCCACCTTATCTATCTTATCTAGCTACTTATAATACTAGTAAGTAGTATAATTATAGCCCTAGCTAAGTTCCTCTTCTTTTATATCTAGCACATTACCTTTAAGTAGAGAAGCTTAAAGGCATAAGCATCTCTAAAGCGTTAAAGGGTATAGGTAAATAGTCTACCCACACCTAAACAACATAGTAATATTATTATCTCACCTTATATACTACATCTACAGCTTTAAGGTAGACTCTTTATCTAGAGGTATACTATAGTAAATCCTTTTATATACTTTTTAGATATTTAAGTTACTACCTTATCTATTATTCTTTTATATATAAGTAATATTATTCTCTATAAGGACTACTCCCTTCCTTTATAGGATATTCTAGCTATAATAGATAACTTTTATAAAGCTAATATCTTTAGGGTAGGTAGTGGACTCTCTCTTCTCCTATATAATCTCTTAGCTATACTAGACTACTTTTATAAAACTAATTTCTCTAGGGAATAAGGCTTATACCTTACTAGTATCTATAAAATCTAGGTCGCTTTAGGTATTCTATATAGTGTTTTTAAGGGTAGTTAGTCTAAAGGTACTAAGGTAGGGTATTAAATGATAGCGAGAAGGTTTAAAGCGTTCTATTATAATTAAAGGACCGCTAGGTTTTATAGTCTAGCGGGTAGTTAATCTAGCTATAAGTGCGATTAGACTACTAGGGATTAATAGTTAGTATAAGTTAACCTAGCTAATAGTAATAAATAGCACGCCTATAATAATATAGTAGGTATTATAGCTAGAGATATTATATAGTAGGTTAATAATAGCGTTATTAAATAGCTAGATAATAGAGTTAAAAAGGTAGAATATAACAGCTTAGCTAGGCACCTTAGTCTAGCGTATAATAGGAGGTATTAGGGTAGTATTACTATTATTAGCTAAGGAGGTAGTTAAAGGTTAGTTAGAGAGTATAGTAGGAGTTAATATTCTAGTTATATTATTTATAAAAGTTAATATTATAGTTTTAAAAGAGATATAAGAAATTCTTAGTCCTATTTAAAAAAGGTTTATTAATAAACTAAATAAAACTTAAGTATTACCGCTTATAGTAGAGAGGGCTAGGGGTACTAAATATAGCTAATTATCTTATATAGTTTTCTAACTAATTAAAGCTAATAATTTTTAGTAAAATATAGTAGTAATAGTATAAGCACTAATATACTTATTTTTATTAGTATAAGTCCTTTATCTTATTTATTCTTATATTTAGAATTTTAAAATATATAGGATCTAGAAGTTTAACTAAGGTAAAATATATATTTAATAATAAAACTATTAATCTCCCATTACTAAACTCTTTAAATAGTAGTTTAAAGGTAAATTATACTATTTTATTAAGCTTAATTACTAATAGGAGTCTTCTTCCTCCTTACCTAATATAGATATACCTCTAACCTAGCCTATAGTCTCACCTATTAGCTTTAACATTAATAATATTATTACCTCTAATCCTAATAATACAAATACACCACAGCTAACTAAACTACTAATAGTCTCCCTAGTAGCTTAAGTTTATAAAGCCTAGTCTTACTCCCCTCCTAATTTAACACATAGTATATTTAGTACACTTATAATATCTTAGCATCTCCTAACATTACTAATAAGCTAATATACTCCTATTAGCTTACTTATAAACTACACTTACTATTTTAACCTTATTTTAGAGTTTTTTTAAAGTAGGGCTAAGCTTAATATAAAGATAAATAAAGGTATATATCTATCTATACTATATATTAGGTATTTTATAAGCACATTATCCTATAGTTTTAAAAATCTTTATACTTTAAAATAATATTACTAAACCTACTATAAAGAGGATATATTAACTACTTAAAACACAATACCTACTATAACTATAAGGTTAAATTTATAGTCCTTATAAAAGGGAAGTTTAAATTTAAGATATATAATACTATCTCGCTAGCTAGGGTAAAGGGTTAAGACTTACTCCTTTCTTACTACTAATACCCCTAAAGCTTCTTTTATAAGTATATACTATAAGTTTAGCTTTATAAGTATCTTATAAGACTAAACTAACTTACTTTTTATTCTATTAGGTTATTATTACTAGGTACTTATAATAAGTATAAGAATAATAATAGCTTTAGCTAAACTATCTACATTAAGTATTAAATACTTAGCTAAGGTTTTTTAGAATAAGAAGTAATACTTTATTTATCTAACTTATAATTAACTAGTAACCTATCTACTTCCTATACCTTAAAGCTACTATAACTCTTTTCCCTATAAGCTAATCCGGTTTTATAAGCTTTAGATATATAACTACTTTAGGAGAGTAATACTAATCTATCTATATAATAAATAGGGAGTCCTTATCCTCTAGTTCCTCCTATAAGAACTAGCCTTCCTATTTAGCCTTTTCTACTTTATTACTAAGGTAGTCTAGTCCCTTTACTATAGTAAAATAAGTACCCTTAGCATTACATATAGTCTTTAGAGCTATATAGGCTTAGGAAAGGCTAGTAATAATAAGATAAGTACTAGAATACATAAGCACCTCCTAAAGAATACTAGTTACCTCTTTTAACTTTAAGATAGTAAACTTAAAGGCTTTATAGGTAGTATTAGGTACCTAAAGGTTATAGGTAATTAAAGAAATTACTTTAATTAGCTTATATTAATAATAAGTAATATATTTAATAAAAGCCTCCTAATACTTAGTGCTTAGGCTTAGTAGTATAGTAATAAAGTATTTATTAATAATATACTTTATTAGTTAGTATATTTAAATAGCGATGCGGTGTGCGAACTTCCTAAGTAGACCTAGAGGCTTAGAGAGTACTACTATAGTAGAAATACTACTAGCTAGAGTAGTCTATAGTACTTACTCCTCCCTCTTAAAACTATTAAAATAGTCTTAAATAAAGATTATAGTTAGGTTACGCCTTATATAGGTAAGGAGTCTATTATTATAATAGTTTAATAGTAGCGTTATACTTTAAAGACTAAAGTTAATATAGATACTATAGCTACTATCCGCCTTAGTAAACCGCTCGTTTATAATAATAGTCTAGTTAAAGATAAAGTTCTATAGCTTATAGTCTAACTAAGTAAAGTAAGACTACTACTCTAAGAATATATTATCTCTAATAACTAATAAAGTATATAACTTATACCTATAATTTACCTAATTATTATTAAAGGAAACCTTTATAGAGTAGATATTTCTACTATACTCTAAAAAGCCCTCTAGCATACTAATATATATATTAAACTAGGCTACCTACTCTTTAATAGTCTTTATAAATCCTAGCTCTATAGTTAGGTGCTTAATAGCTTAGATAGTGTAGTTATTAATAACCTACTTATATTAGTTATCTAAGAGGGAGTAGCGGCGGAAGTGGCGGCTACACACTATAACTATTAATAGCGCGGGCTGTAGGAGCTACACAGTAACCGCATTATAAGCTATTTTACTAATCTAGCGTAGTGTAATATAGTTAGATAGGGTAGGGCTTAACATACAGTACTTAAAGATTTAAAGTAAGATTTTATTTAAGAGAGTAGCTATTTTAAATATATCTAAAGGTATTACTAGGGTAATATTAATACTAATATAATTAATATATATACTATAGTAGGTAAGCTCTAGTAAAGATAGACTACTATTAGCGTTAAGTAGAGTAATATAAAAGGGAGGCTTATTATTCTTATTATTAAGATAGGATGCTTAGGATAGGACTATAGAGGGTAAAGTAGGTAGTATACCTATCTTAGTAGGATAATAGGAGGTGAAGTAGCTATTAACTAGTTTCTTTACACCTATAAGCGGTCTGTTTAGTGTTATAGAGTTTATTATAGAAGTTAAGTTATAGCTACCTACTAGGCTTATAGCTACTCTTATAGGTAGAGGGCTAATAGCTACCTTATAATATAGTATATATTATATTCTAAAGGTAAAAAAGCTTAGTAGTCCTAAAGGTATAATAGGTACCTATAGTAGCTAAGCTAGGCGATAGTAATAGCTAGCTAGCTATTTCTCTATTACTAGTTAGCTTTCTTTATATATGCGAACAGCGGGCTTTAGGGGAATTTCTCGCTATAAGAGGGGGTTATAACTTATATCCCTACACTACTAAGACTCCTTTAGATATATAGATAATATAAGAGTCCTATCTAGAGACCCTTCACCTATTTTAACATACCTTCTTACATAAGTAATAATATAAGAGATCGCTATTATAATACTAAGCTAAATAAAGTACTTATCGCTTTCCTTAAACTCTATTAGGATTCCTAACCTTAGCCTAATATCTTTAATAATAAGAGCTATTATCCCTAGCTTATAATAAGGCTAAGGATATTACTCTTATTATTTAAGTATATATTAGTAAGAAGATACTATAAAAGGATTCTCCCTATTATAGAGATATTTAGGCTTATAGGAAATAGTACTAATACTTACTAAAAGCTTAAGCTAAGCTTTAATATTATAGGTTTTAGTATAGTTAAAAAGTATATTACTCCTAATCTTTAAATAAGATTATATATAACTACCCTACTTAGTTAAACTATAATAAACTTATATAAGTTATAATAAACCTATAATAAACCTATAAAGCACTATATATACCTAATAATACTAGCTTACTAAAAAATAATAAACTATAAATTTAACCTAAAATAGCTTTAAAAGATATATATTCTACCCTAGCTAAATATAGTATAAAGCTAAAATATTATAATCCTAACCTACTATAAACCTAACTACATTAGCCCTAACCTTATATCCACCCTTATTTACCTTACTATTAAAATATAGCTCTAAAGAATCCCTCTTAAGAAGCTCTAGGCGCACTATAATAGCGTCCTTAAGCTACTTATATACTTCTAGTATAACTTCTCTAATATTAGCTTAAGGAACTTATAGGTATAGATTATTAACTATACTATTAGTTAGGTTACCACCCTCCTAGTCCTAGTAAACATAGTTTAAAATAATAATAAGTTTATATATATATTAAAGCTTAAGTTTTAAAGACTTATTAGGCTAAAGGTTAGCCTCTCCACTATATATACAGCCTTTCACTATAAGTAGGGCAGCACTATACACATTACTAGTTAATATACTTTATTTAAAGATAGATATAAATAATATATATATTTAAGATAGGTTTAATAAGTAAGATATAAGAGATAGAGAGGGTAGGAGAGGGAGAGGAAAGATATATTATTATCTTTAAAAAAACTACCCTAGTATTATAAGCTTAGGTAAATAGAGTTAAATTTTACATTATATACTATGCCTACATTCTTTATAACCTATATCGGTTACTATTAGGACTATCTAGCTACTATAACTTCTAAGACCCCTATAAACCACACCCTTAGTAAGCTATAGCTTAGAAGGCTCTATAAGGAAGAAGGCTTTTCTTATAAGTATATCTTATAATTTATTCTTAGCTAGGTATTTCTAGGCTTTAAAGTTAGACTACTCCTTTAATACTATAGTACTATATACCTATAGGTACTATATTATTTATAATAAATATATAGCTTAAGACTTTAATACTAGTAATATAAAGAGGAAAGCTATCTACTTACAATTTAAACAGCTTATTATTACTTACTACTTAATATAGGTAATATATTTATACATTAAGTATTTAGATATTTAACTATATAGCTATATTAAAGCCTATATATTTTTAAATACTTAGGATATTAAGTTATTTAACGTGAATAAGTAGGTTAGTATACCCTTTACTAGTCTTAATATTCTAATATTTTAGTTAATCTTAATACTTTAGTTAGTTTTAATATTTAAGTTAGTTCTAATACTTTAGTTAATTCTAATATTTTAATTAGTTCTAATATTATAGTTAGTTCTAATTTTAATTACTTTCTAATATTTTAGTTTTAATACCTTAGTTAGTTTAATATTTTAATAAATAGTAAGTATAGCTTAAACTAGTATTATCTAAAAGCTTTAATAGCTAAAGGCTACTCTTTAAACTAACTATTAAATTAAAAATAAATATCTAACTAATTAACTTATTTCTACTAGTATGTATACTACTAATAACAGTCCTAGTTTTCTATATTATTATATTATACACTTATAAATCTAAATATATAGTTACTAATACTATATTAAAGTAAACTAGCTAAACCTTTAAGTCCTATACTTTAAAAATATATTAACTCTAATCTATATAACTAAGTCTAAGTAATTCTATCCTTATTATACTCTATTAAATATAAGCCTTTAGTAAGTATAAAGTAGCTTACTTTTATAAAGCTTAATCTAAAATAACTATATAATTAGCTAGTTTATAAAGTACTATATATATTTTATTAGAGACTTTTAATAATAGATAAGTTTATAAAATATTAGAAAGTTACTATAAAAAGTAGTATATAGCTAAACTTTTAAAGATAAATTATATTTTATCCTTCTAAAACACTTACTATTATCTTAGCTAAGTAGAAAAACTTAGAGAATATAAATAGTTAATATATCTCATTAGTTATATTAAAGGTTATTATTATTTAAGCCTTAGATAACATTATTATATATAAGAGGGCCACTATAATAAGCACTATATAGAGCTCTAAAGTATAGCTTATACATTATATCTAAATCCTTATAGATATTAAAAAATATTCTAAAGTAGTAATTTAATAGTAGCTAGTATAGTAGAGATAGAATAGAAAGAAAGCTTAGTTTTAAATATTAAACCTATTATAAAACTAATAGATAAAACCTTATCTTTCTTTATTACTCTTTACTACTAAATATAATAAGGGTTAACTAAAGATAAAATAGGTAATAGTTTAAATTAATATATATAGATATAAAAAGTAGGTTTTATTTAAAATAGCTATTACTCTCCTATTATATACTAAGCTATTTATTTCTATTAAAGCTTATACTTATATAAGGGTTACCCTAGTAAGGCTATAGCTTTAAAGGGTGCTCTAGATGTATCTTTCTCGTGCATCCCTAGCACATCTACACCTATTATCTCCAGCTACCTACTAATAGCTTAGGAGATATCTTATAATAAAGGTAGCTTAAATAGAACTATCTAGTCCTACCTATTAATATACTTAGTATACTCTTAACTAGCGTTAGTTATTATACTTAATATAATTCTAAATACTATTATCCTCCCCTTAATAGTATCTAGGGCCGTAATATTATTATTAATAGCTAAAATAATATATTTAATATAGAGTATAAATTTAAAAGCCTTACCTATTACTACACTAAAGGTAGTAGGGTACCTAGCCCTACTATAGGTACTATAAACCTATAATAGTAGCTCTAAGTCCTCTATAATCTATATATAGTCCCTCTTTAGTAATAGTAGGTTATTATAAATAGCGCTATTAAGTAACTACTACAATCCTTAATATATAATAAGAAGCCTTAACGCCTAGGTAGAACTTATAACTAACTTTTTAGTAGTTACTAGCCTAGAGTAGGGCTAAGTTAGTATATTACTACTATAGTTATAGTTAAAGGTAAACTATAGGTTAGTTATAATAGCTTTAAAGTAGCTAAGAAAGTTAATAAAGTTAAAGGTAATCTTATTTACTTAGAGGCTATCCCTATATAAGCTAGTTAAAGAGTTAACTATCTTATAATACTTCTCTTTAATATATTAGAGTACCCTTATAAGCCCCCTATACTTTTCTAAAAAGCTAATAGCTAGGCTAAGGTTATATTATAACTATATAGTATAGACTATTTAGACCTCTTACTTTAGTAAGGCGAAAACCTAGCCCTTACTCTTACCCTTAGCTTTATCCACACCTAGGTATAGGTAGGTAGGTATATTAAGGGGCTTACTTATAAGCTAGGGGTAGATAATATTATAGGACTCCCTAGCTACGTATTAAGGCTTTAGGAGTAGTAAGGTAGCGTTTAAAAGTAGTAAGTAGAGGTTAAGGATTATAACGATTTCTTAGTTAATAGTAAGTATAACTATTTTTATTAAAAGGGAACCGCTATTAAGGATAAACCTAAAGAAGGCTTTTATAATATAGGTAAGATAGGCTATAACTAAGTACTAGTAGTAAAGCTTTAAAAAGACTACTTTATAGTTACTCTCTATAATAGTTATCTAGTTAAAGTTAAAGCTAAGCACTACTCTAATTTTTTTTTCCTTTAGTTTTATTTTTAGATTTTTCTTTTTTATATTTTTTTATTATAAATAATACCTTTAGTTATATTTAAGTCCTTTTAATTAGTTAATTATATTTACTTATTATCTAAATAATAATTATTAAGTCTATAATATAACTAATTAAATAAGTAATATTAATATATTTCTATAGTTATCTTTAAATAATTATAAAATAAAGCGTCCATTTCTTATAGATAGGCTAAGCTTTACCTAAGTAGTACCTAAGCTAGTATATCTACACGATTATAGTATAAAACTATATTTCTAACCGATAGCTAAAGAAACTACTCTACTTATACTTTATACTACTAAGCTATAAGTAGTAAAGGAAAAAGTAACTAGTTAATAAAGTTAAAAGGCTATTATATAAAGACTAAAGGTAATTTAAAAACCTATAATCTAATTATAACTATTTATACTCCTTTAAATCTAAAAACTTACTTAACTACTAACACTAACTATAAGTACTTCTATATTACTTTAATATATAAAACCTTTCTTACTACTACCTTCTAGAATAAAAATAAAAAATAAGATATAAAGAAAGAAGAAAAAAGATAATAACTAATCTATTAATAGCTATAAGCTATTAAAAAACCCTACTACTACTACCCCTACTTTTATTATCTCTAACTAGATAGGAAGAAACCCCTACTAGTTAATATTAAAAGAAAAGACTAATATATAATCTAATATAGGATATCTATAATCACTATATAACCGCACTCTTACCTATAAAGAGGTAGTAGATAGTATAGATAGTCTTCTTAATACTATTCCTATTTCCTATATTATAAACTTTATTTAAGTAGTTAATAAGTCTAAGAAGCTAGTAGCTAGGATTACTACTAATAAAGCCTAAAAGTAACATTAGTATAAGCTATCTACTATAAAATATACTTAGGCCCACCCACCTACATACCTATTCCCCCCCCTTTATACCTTTTTAAATTATTAAAGTTTAGCTTTATAAATACTATTAGCTATTAATAGAGCTTAATTTAGTAATAAGCTTTAATTAAATAGCCTTTACTCCTAAACTACTACTTAATAGTAGCCTAGCAATATATCTACATAGGTAATATAATATCCTATATATATATACTATAATAGAAGGAAATAATACTATATAAATAAGTAAAATCAACTAGCACACATATAAGCTACTTAAATTACTATATAATATAAGCCTATATTAGCTATTTAGGCTACTTAAGAGCATACCTTAGTATTAAAAGCTAAGTAGCCTCCTTTACTACACTATTTATATAGCTTAGCTATAGATTATTATTAATATTACTAAAGTATATCTTAAAAGTATAAAGTAGGGCTAATATATTTACAATCTTAGTAATATAAAATAGAATAATAAAGTTATTCTTAATATTAGCGCTAGTAGTAATTTAGTCTATTAAGATACTATATATAGCCTAGCTTTATTTTAATATAGGTTACACTAATAGAGGTAGGGCTACTTACATTCACACTACTAGCATTACATATATTATTATATTCTCCTACTTATAAAATACTTAGTTTATTAGGGTTAGGTATAGGTACGCTATCCCGCTAGGATACTATTTAGGTATTTAAGAGCTCCTCTCTTTAGTTTTAATAGCTTAAGTAATAAAGGCTCGCTATTTAAAATATAAATAAGCTACACACACACTCCCCCCCCCCTAAGTACTTAAAGTAACTATCACCACTAATACCCTTAAATATAGAACATCCTTTTATTATATAACTATATTAGGAGTTTTATTAATAGAGGAATTAAAGGCACACTAAGCCTATAAGAGTAATAGAAAGGATATAGATAGTATAGAAAAGGACTAGCGTAAACCTATTTTAGATAGATAGGTAAGGAGGAATTCTATCACATATCTAAAAGTATACCCCTACTTTAAAAAAGCTATCTATATTTATCCTAACACTTAGCTTAAAGAATAATACTAATATTAAATTTAATATCTTTAATAAAAGCTTACTTTAGGCTTACTTAGCTAACCTTATTAGTAAGGTTATTAGTAAAACGTTAAACTAGTATAATATCTATAACCTAACTTTAAAGTTCTTATCCCTAGGTAGGGCTATATTAGTATAAGTTCTTATATAGCTTATAAGCTTTATAAAGTTAGTTAGTAAGATATTATAGGTAGAGCTAGAAGCTGTGTACACTAGGTAGGATATAGGTCCTACTATATAAGCCCTACACTAACTATAGAGCCCTAGCCTCCTAGCATACCCTATAGCTACCCTACCCGCCTATAATAGCCCTAAGCTAATAGACCTCCTTATAGTCTTTATAATAGTACCCTACACTTAAGCCTAGAGTAGTACTTTAAAATTATATAGTTAGATAAAGTATCTCCTTAAATTAAAGACCTTTTAATACTTAGTCTAGGAGAATAGGTTTTAATAACTATAAAATATACTCTAATTAAAATAAAACACTAACTATATTAAGTAGAGTATTCTAAAGGTTCTTTTTTTTAGATTAAAATAAAGTAGGTTATAATAAAATTAATTAAGAATCTACTATCTTCTCCCTAATTCACTTTAATCTACACTAAAATAGAAGTATAAAATAGCTATACTACATTAGTATTAATATATCTTTATATTTTATTACACTACTCCTTATAACTATCTTATACTTATATTTATAATTATATATTTATCCTATTTAGATAACTAATAGTTATATAGCCTTAGCTACTTTAAATACCTTTAGTTTTTAACTATACTTAGAAACTTAGCTAAGATATATAACTAACTAGTAGTATAAGAATACTTTTATAAGTTTATAACTTTTATTTTATCTTTTAAAAGCTTTTTAGCTTTAGGTAGTAATAGTTTTTAAATAGGTACTAGCTTATTTAAACTTATAGGTACTATTCCTTTTCTATTACTTTAAATCCCTTATCTATTATAGTAAATCCACTCCTTACTTAGTAGTCTCTTATATAAAAATAGTATATATAGTAAGTAGCTATCCTTATTCTCCTTTATAGCTAGCTAAATTTACTTAAAGCTTATAATTCCTTTCCTATATCTTATTTAATTCCTCTTCTATACCCTCTACTTCCTTCTTTAATACCTTATTCTCTAATATAACCCTTAATAGTTATATTTATAACTTATAATTAGTGGTATTAGACTTCTTAACTCTTTTTTAAAGCTTATCCCTCTCCTCCCTTACTAATTACTTAAACTTATCCGCCTTATACTACTTTATAAAAGCTTACTACCTTATCTTAGATAGCTAAAAGTCTAATAGTTAGCGCTTATAACTCTCTACTATAATAGCCTCCTATACTATATTACACTCCACCTTAGTAGTAGTAGCTTTTATAGCTAAATATTTAAATAAGCTATATTCTATTTTAAGTAAGCTTAGTATAACCTCTACTTTATTAATAAAGTAGTTAGTAATATTATATAGCTATTTAGCGTTATACTTCTACTTAACTATCTCCTCTAATCTCTACTTACTTAGCTTAATCTCTATTACTATAAGTGTTATATTTTTAGCTACTAGCGATTAGTTTTTAGGTTTAGATAGGTTAGACTTAAAGGGCTATCCTAGTACACTAGCTTTATTATCTAGCTTTAAAGTAGTAGCTAAGCTAGTATTATAGCGTGCTCTTAGCTAGCGCTAAGCTAAATCTTTTTTAAGTATTTTATTATTAGCTTTTAGCTTTACTTTTATCTTTATATAAACTTAGTTAAAACCTAAGTATATTAACTATTAATTCTTAAATTTAATTATATTATCCTTAAGTTTTTTATTACTACTAGTTAATTCTATCCTAAATATTATAAAAGTAAGCTAGCTAATATTAGAATATACTATCTATTCATTCTTAAGCTTAATTATATCCTCTTTAGCTTCTTTATTACTACTAGTTAGCTTTATTTTAAATACTATAAAAGTAAGCTAGCTAGTATTAAAATATACTACTTATTTATTTTTAAGCTTAATTATATCCTCTTTAGCTTCTTTATTCTTACTAGTTAACTTTATTTTAGGTATTATAGAAGTAAGCTAATAAATACTAAGGTATACTATCTACTAATTCTTAAGTAGGGTTATATCCTTTTTAGATAATTTATTCTTACTATTTAGGTTATCTTATAGTACTATATAAGAGGATTAGTAGATATTAAATTATATTACCTATAGGTTTTTAAGCTAATATATATCTTCTTTAAAGCGTTAGTATTTATAAAAGCTTATATTAATAGTTAAGCTAGGCTATACTAGGGGATATAGGTAGTATTTAGTAGTAGGCTTTAGTAATAAAATATACTAAAGGCTAGGGTTTATAGTATATATACTTTACTTAGGATTAATATATATTATAGCTATATATTTTATATTAGTATTATTAGGGTAGCTAGTTTTAGTATAGTTAAGGTAGGAATAACTAAGTTAGCTTTAAGGTAGTTTTATAAGTTATAAGTTAAAGCTATAGCGAGCGGTATAGTTAGGCTATATACTTATAGCTATATAGCTAGGTACTCTAATACTATATCCTATTCACCCTATACTTTATTTCTTTAGCTAATATTTAAAAGGGTTAAGTTTTTATATTATTATAAAAGCTATCTTTAGATAATTTAAACTAGGGAGGGCTTTAGTAAGTCTATTATTATTATCTTTTAGAGTTACTATATAGGGTATAATAGGTACTATAGGGTTTACTATTATCTTCTACCTATTAGGCGGGCGCGCTAGGTACTAGAGTATTAAAAAGCTTTAATTCTTATTATAGTATTATAATAATAGAATAACTATAGTAAAAAACCTTATTTTAACTATACCTTTTAAAGCTTATATAGTAAGCCTAAGCTAATATACACCCTTATATTATAACTACTTTATTAAATAAACTATAAGGATTAGTTAATTTAACTATACTAACTATTTTACCTAATTTTAGCTATAAAGTTCTATTAATATAAAAAAAATAATAAACTATTATAATTATTCTATCTACCTCTTTCTAGCTATAGCCTATACTTAGATATTTAAGTAGACTATTAGTTATTAAAAGCTACTCTAGGTTATTTTAATAAGCTAATCACTTTATATAAACTTTAAAAGTAAACCTACTTAAAGTAACCTTTTATTAATAGTGTTAAATAACTATTTTAATCTACTAAGTAATATAACTAACACCTAAACGTAACTATAATAGGGCGCTTTTAATTATTTAATACTTTAATTTATAAAATCCTATATCCTTTAAACCTCTAATAATAGACTTTATAACTATAGCCCTTATTTAAACTTACTTAATAATATTATTTATACTAAAAGTAAAAGTAATAAATATATATAGGCGCTTATTTTAAACTAGGTGTTCTTCTTTAGTAGTATATTTAAATAAGTTACTTATAGAAGTAAGACTTAGATTTATATTAACTAGGGATAGGTTAGTAGGTATATATAGGTATAAGGATTTATTAGCTAAATAGCCTAGGGAAGGACTATTAGTACTAGGGGATAATTTTATACTATAAGGAGCCGGCTACTTATAAAGGTTAGAAGTAGTAGGAAGAAGGAGTAGAGCGGTAGGCTTTATAAAGTAGCTATAGATCTTCTTAAGATAGGTAGTATAGCTCTATTTATTACTAAGTACCTTCTACACAATCTTAATACTTACCTATCTTTCATTTCTACTACTATTAATATAGTAGGTAAGCCTATATACCTATTTAATAAGTCTATAATTATTAGTAAGATTTAAGCTTAAAGTCTTATAATAGTTAATAAACTTAGGATAGGATACTATACTACTTATTATATTAAAGAGTATATTTTATAGCGGGGAAATATAAAAGGAAGAAAAAAAAAGAATTAATAGTTTAGTTATAGTAAGTAGATTTTTAAAATAAGCTAGAAAGTTTACTTTAAAAGTAGAATCCTAATAAAAATAGCTTAAGTACTAAGTTTACCTATATATAGATAAAGGTAATATTAAAGTAGTTATAGTAAGAATAGTAATATACCTACTATTACTTATTACTTAATTAAGAAAGCTAAAAGGACTAATACTATCCTTATATAGAATAATTAGAATAATAACTAAATAACTACTTTTAAAAACATTATATAGGCTCTTATATATTTTTTAATAAGTCTAGTTTTTATTATATAAAGAGTATAAGGAAATAGATAATATAAAAAGTATAATAAGCTATATTTACTATATATTACTAGGGCTTTTAAAAATAACTATAGTATATTATAAAAGTATTATATAAACTACCTAAGTAGCTAGTAAAGTATTATAGTATAAGATATACTAAGTAAAATAATATTTACTATAAATAACCTCTTTACTTAATTATAATAAGTAACCTAGTAGGAATAACTTATATAGCTAATAAAGATTAATAGCTTTTAGTAAGAAATAAGATTATATACTAGCGACTACCACCACTAATACCCTAATAACACATATACTACATCCTAATTATATAAATAAATAACCCTATTCCTATTACTACCCCTCTAAGATTATTATACTAATATATTAGATAATTAATAGACCTTAATACCTAGGTTATATAGTATCCTTACTACCTTTATAACTCTTAGCGTGCACAACCGCTATTATTACTATTATTACTAATAAGGTCGATTACTACTACTTACTAGCTTTATCTATTAGTAGGTCTATAGTAGGGGCTACTATAGTTACTACTACTACTTCTAAATATATTAGCTATACTACTATACTAGTAAGGTTTCCTACTTATTTTAATCCTTATTTCCCCTATCTAGTTTTCATTAGTACTATAATAACATTCACTACTAGTTACCCTTACACTATTCCTACTATCTTTATAAAAGAGCTTAATACTATAGTTATCTTACTACTTAGTACCCTTAGCCTTTATTCTAATATAGCTAATAATATTAGTAGTATTAAACTACTTACTACCTAATTAATTTAAGCTAAGTACTATTAAATAGTACTAGTCTCTAATAATTACTATAATCTCTAATCTCCTATAGCTATCTCTACTAAAATTAATATCTCTAATCTAATAATACTACTAATCTACATCTCCGCTCACACTACAGTAGCGCTTTATACAGTCACTATCTATAGAGTTATTATTATCCCTATCGCTAGGGTTAGCTCCTAAAGTTTAGACATATTTCTTACTATAAGCGTACTATCTATCACAGCTCCTAAGTAGGTTAGCATCGCTAGCCCTTAACCTAAACTCCTCCCACCCCTTTAGTATACTTACTAACTAAGTTAAGTCAAGGGTAAGCTAAAGCTTAGTAAGGCTAAAGTACCTCCCCTTCTCTACTATATAGCTAATAATCTTCCACATATAGTAGCAGCTCTCCATTATAGTATATAGGATTATTAGCTTAGCTATCTAGCTATTATCCTTTAATTTACCCTTCTTAAAGTAAAACTATAACCTAATATTATAAAAGTTAAAATTCATAGCCTTTATTAAGCTATAAAAGGTTCTTATACTATCTCTACCACTTATAAGTAACTTATATAGCGCATCCCTTTTACTATAGATTCCTATCTAGTATAGAGCATAGTTAGTTCCTTTAATCCTCTCCTTTATTAATACCTAGCACTTAGTATAGTCCTAAAATCAGTATAGCTATATAAACATTACATCTAAGTCTATAATAAACTAAACCTTATATTTATCCTTAGGTATACACAGCTAGTAGTTATCTAAGTTAAATATTTTAAAGGTAAGCTTTTAATAGTACACTCTATAAAGTATTATACTAAACTTTAGTATTAGTCTTATATATTAATAATTCCACCTTTTCATCTTTTTATTTTAGAAAGATTTTAGTTTTAATATTTAGCTTAGTTATTAGTAGTATTAGTAAGGGTAGGTAGCAAATATATCTAGTTAGGGTAGGGTATTAGAGCTAGAGTTAAGTTAAGCTTTAAGTACTAAGTAGTTATAATTCCTACCTTATTTCTAGACCTACTAACTTAACCTATTAGTCTATAAATATCACATATCTAAAAGTAGCTCCTTAGCTCCTAGTAAGCTTTAAAAGTAAAGTAGTATTAGCATTACTACTATACTAAACATCTCTAGCCTTATAACTTACCCGCTCTACTACCTCGCTACACCCACATCTTAGCATTAGTAGAATAAGGTTAGCTATTTTACTACTATCTTTATTAGTTTATTACTTTTCTTTCACCTCTCTTTTTATATTAAAAAAATACTAAGTCTTTAAATATTAAATACTACTATATAAAGGGACTATCTACCTTTAAAATATATATAGATAAAGAATAAAGCTACTTTTTATTATTAATCTTATATATTCCTTTTTAAATATTAAATCTATAACACCCTAAAGTCCGTTATCTCCTATAGTAGCTTACTATAGCTTAGCATCTAATACCACTACCTATAGCTATTATTTATCTATAAGTTTAACTATTTTATCCTTTAAAAGCTATTACTTACATATCCTTACTCTTTAGGTAAGAAGTTATAACTCACCTAAAGGATAAGTCTTTAATACCTAGTTCTCCACTATAAATAAAGTATTATAAGGATAACTTAGTAAATAAAGTATATTTATAATAGTAGTATCTCCTTTTATACTTATTTAGTATATTACTAAAATAATTAATAACTATTAATTAAGAGGTATACTATCTTTACTTACTAACACCTAGGGTATATAAATTATAGAGAAGTTAGATATAAATTATAATTCTACCTATTTTAACTAATATTTTAAAGGGCTTAAGGCTTAAGCCTTTAAACTAGGATATTATCTTATAACACTACTTACCCTAGTACCTACTTAATCTTAACTATAGTTGTTAAGCTACTAGGTAAGAACCTCTCTATACTCGCCTAGTATATCCTCCACTACACTACTAATAACTTAATAATAGCGAGGCACACCTCGCTATTATAACCTAGGTACTTATATATAAGGTAGCTCTAGAGCTTAATAGCGCTATTAAAAGGCCTCCTTAGCTTATAGAATAGGTAGTAGGTATTAGGTTTAGGTATCCGCCCTCTAATAATAGCTATAGTTAGTATCTTTATTACTATTTTAAAGATAGAAATAGGTTTATTAACTATAATAAAGCTTAGTAAGAGGTAGGTTTTAAACATTAGTAGCTAGTAGTTATATAACTATATATACTCACTAAGGGTAATACCTATCTACTATAATAAGATATAGCTTTAAATAAGTATAGCCTTATAGTTTATTAGAGCTACTAGCTATAGTATACACAGCTCCTTATAGCGCACACAGCTCTATAGCACTAGCTACCTAGCCTAGTAAAGCTATTACACCTCTATAAAATATAGCTCCTACTCTTAGTTAATAGATATAAGCTTATATATAATATAGTTCTAGTTTATATATAGGCTATAGCTATAGAGGTAGCTACTATTATAATAGTACTAATACTTAGTTTTAAAGAAGTTATTAAAGTTAATACTCTTTTTAAGTAAGTCCTAATCCCTAAACTAACTTAGTACCCTAGTAAAGGTAGTCTAGTAGTCGTTAATCTTAAGCTTTAATTATATAGAACTAGTATATAGGAGTTCCTTATTTATAATTAAAAGAATAAGCTACTAAGGGTTATAGGCCTTTTACTTTACTAAGATAAGTAGGTAAAAGGCTATATATTCTAAGTATAAGCCTTAGTTACCTATTAACTATATAGTAGCTTTAATTACCTTATCTTTTATACCTTAAGTAAGCTAAGTAATAGTATACTATTATATTAGTATTATATATAATAGCTTTATAAGGTATAATAATAGAGTAAGATTATAGATAGCCTTTTTATTACTATATAAATAACCTCCTATACTATATATAGCTATAGGTATTTTAAACTTAGTAGCTACTTAGCTTTTAGCCTTAGCTTCTATCTTATTATAGTTATTATTAATAAGGGTAAAGTATTCACACTATTCTTAAAGTTTCCTATTTAGGCTAAGTATAATATAAATAAATATAAGGCTATACTTCTAGCTACCCCCTTAATATTATATATATATATAGCGCTATAAGTTATCTAATTATATAAATCGCTCCCTATAGGTACTACTATCTACTAGCTTTTCTATATAGTTAAGTATCTTCCTAGGCCTAGTAATCTTAATATTCATTATATCTATAGTATTTAATTAGCTTAATATACTACTACTAGCTTCTATTTAGTTATATTTAAACCGCCCATCCTCTCCTATTAGTATTATTATTATATAATAGTAATATAGCTATACTTCTCCTTTATCTAGAGGTTAATAGCTACTATACTAGCTATTACTATATAGAGGCTATTACTATATAGAGTCCTATACCTAATTACCTAGCTTTATAAGACTACTAGAGGGATAGGTCTATTATTTAAAGGATAAACGCTTATAGACACCATAGATAGGTTCTATTATCTAGGGGATAAATATTTATAACTAGCTTTAGTAGATATAAGCTAGGTAGATCTTTATTATAGTTAACTATAGGTATTATTATAATATCCTAAGCCTTTATATAGACTATATACCTACCTAGGCTACCTATTTTTAGTTTTAATTAATTATTCTAAAGATAAACAGTAGCTTCTATAATATATACTTCTATTATAATAGCCTAGTTAGGTAAGGTATTAGAATAATATTTAAGATAGGTACTATAGCGCTTAGCCCTATTTAGCCCTACCACTACTAGCTACATATATTATTTAAACTATATATATATAGATAGAGTATATAAAAATATCTAAGTTAGTTATTATAATCTATTAGCTTATTAAAACACATTTATACACCTTTACTTAGTTTATAATTTAAAAAGCTACTATCTTTTTAAAGAAGCGCTTCTCCTACTATAGACAGTAATTATATAATAAGATATAGGAGGCGTTTCAAAAGGATAATCAAGGAACTAAGTAAGTAGTATAGGCTGACAGGCCTGATTAGTCATCCTCACCAGAGTGCCGAAATAGGAAAACTTTCCCTCCTAAAGCTGAACTCGAACTCAGGCAGTCCCTCAATATTTCCGGCACGCTAAGGCGGTTGATTGAGCGTCTGAAGATGTCTATAGCGCAGAGTAAAAATATGGAAGTGGAAGTACCGCACCCTCTTGATCAGTTTCTATCCCGGGCTGAAGAGGTCGAAAGGTGGTATGCGAGACACGGTCCTCCTTCGATCTACAATTCCAGCGACCAGAACCCCGTGACTTTCACCAGCTCCGGACTGCTGAGTGGCGGTGAGGACTCTTTACCTGGCTACTCACATCCTGCTGTGGAGGGCGACGTACTCTTGGATGCAACGGACAATCAAGACCTTGGGTCTGCATTTGACCTCGGCATGTTTGCATTCGAAGGTCTGGACTTCGAAGGCATGGATTTCACGATGAATCCTCAGGAGGTCTGGAATCCGTTTGTCTTTTCTGACGGTGCTCATTAAAGGGGATATTTCTAAAGCAATTTGAATTGACCCAAGCAACTTAGCAACATTGAAGACTCCACACGCACACAAAAACGAATGTGCAGAAGATGAGATAGCACAACACGAGACATCCACTTAATTTCCATTAGCCTTGAGTGCCCTACGTGCCTTGTTCGATCATTCTGTTTATCTTGATCTACCAATGTTTCAATAATTCCCACATGCGTAAGTATTCAACCAATCTTCCGCGAAGTAAGTGTGGTGCATCCTTTCGGGACCCAGTGCAAAGATTACCGGTACTTCCCCATAATATATCAGAGGCCCAGCGATGATGCTTATTCCATTGTCAAATCCCGAGGTCACTGAGATCGACCACGTCCTCCTCATCAAAACCAGGCGCCTGGGCGAAGTAATACCCCCTTTGATTCGAGTAAACAACTTTACCGGTGTTCTCGTCACGAAACTGGTCAAAGTTATAATGCGTGTGCCCAAACGCCCACAGGACCACATTCCCAGACCTCCAGCATTCCTCCCCGCTCAGGTCCGTCGCGAAGCCCGTTTTGATCTTGCTCGTCACGTGTCTCGGGTTGACACTCCTAGCATCGACCGTAGGGCTGTGGTGCGTGAGTACAGCGATTCGGCGCTCGGGGTCCTCGCGCGATATGGCCGCGACACGCTCGTTCAGCCAGGTGACGTCCCGTCTGTGCGCGTCCACGTGCTGCTCAACCGTCCAGCCGCCGATGCGGAAGAAGTCGTTCAGGCCGAAACTGACATTATTCCTGGACGCCTCCGGCACGTCCGAGAAGAGTGTGCAGCCGAGTATGGTGAGGTTGTGGCCCGAGAGGTGGAACTCGTCCCGGTCGAGAAGGACGTACTCGCCGACGCCATCGCCCTCCGTAGTGTACAGCTGTCGGGCCCGGTCCTGGCGGTTTTGCTCCTGGAACGCACGGAGGGTCTTTCTCGCCGCGTCCCAGGTTGAGCCGTATGGTTCGTGGTTTCCCAGCAGATGGAAGACTGTGCGGAACTGTGCCAGCTGGGCTGTGAGGAAGTCGAGGTAGCCCGGGTCGGAGACACAGCCGATGTCTCCCAGTAATGCTAGATGAGGCGCGGATGGCTTGATTTCGTAGACGTCGTATGCCTCCGGGGTCTCCAGGTGGAGGTCTGAGACGATTTGCAGTTTCATACTGAAGAAATCGCCATCGATCTTCAGTCTTCCGGGTTCCGACGAAAATGACTTCTGGGCCACGGGATAACCCTCTCTTCCTCTATTTTGATGCCCAATTATCCCAAAAGTTCTCGCAGTTCTCGGGTTCTCGTTGTGAAGACAGCGTAGTTGTCGTGGAGGTCCTTCGTTGAGCGTTGACTGTTGCCTAATGCGCACGATGGCGGCCCCGGGGGCTTCAGCCTGATAGCCCAGGGTTGACTGGCTGCAATCATTCTGAAGTCAACACAGCTCCACCTCGAAATTCTCACGTTGGCCCGGGCCACATTGTTGCTAGACGTAACTTCCACTATTCATTCTCTTGCAGCGACAATTTTATGTCGCGTGAAACCAGGTCATAGGCTTGCAGAGTACCTGAACCCAATATTAGTCACCACTAGCTTAGTATAGAGTAACGCTACTATGTATGATTTTTTTTAAAGAAGGGTTTAGGTCTACTTAGTTAGTAATGAGATACATACCCAGATACGGGTCCGTTAAGTACAATTGCAATCGAGAGGAACTGATACCATTGATATATAGCATGCTCTATATCTCTACTCTTATAACGAGTCTGCTGAATA
Organism: Diaporthe longicolla; assembly: GCA_000800745.1. NCBI lineage: Eukaryota > Fungi > Ascomycota > Sordariomycetes > Diaporthales > Diaporthaceae > Diaporthe > Diaporthe longicolla. The sequence continues at coordinate 101,404 of JUJX01000011.1, read as the reverse complement.
TTGACTTCAAGAAAAATATTCTCTCTCAAATGCTATAATCCCTACTGCTTGATCTTTCCAGGAGTCTAGAATCATTCGCAGCACTGCACGAAAGATATTCTGCCGTTAGCCATCTGCCTTGCATCTGGAAGCTATGAGGCAGCCCAAGGCTTGTAAAGCGTGTCGTAGGCAGGAGGTAACTTACGACGGGGCACTCTGTAGGAGCTCCGGCACCACAGCACTGTGCGTTACCGAAACATCGAGGGTCACCCTGGCGGTCATGGAGCTTTGCGATGGGCATCTTTGAGTCGGAGCGCTGGGAGATCTGCAAGCCAGGCTGACCTGGCTCAAACGCCGTCGCCATGCTGAAGAAGGCAGACGCGAGTGCGATGACGGCAGTGAACTTCATCTTTGACAGTTGTGTTACCCCTGAAGAAGGACCGGCGATATTCTAAAATTCGAAACGAGCTCGTTGCATGTACGCTATTTGGACGGGAATGGAAGATATCCGTTCAGCTGATCAGCAAGGCTGAATAAGTGACTGGTACAAGGGCTTTAATACTTGGAGAGCCCCGGCGAAATATAGTGGTGGAGGACTTCGGGTTCTGCTTTCAAAACATGGCCCAGATGCCCAGATTTCCACGACTCAACTCTTGTCAGGACTCTGGGTTGGCGTGAGCCAAATTGCAACTATTCTCATGATTTGGAGAGTCAAAATATGGGGGTCCTCGTTTCGTTCGGGAGTCAGAGCAAGCATAAGTTCTCTCCAACATAGGGCCGAATGACTCGGTCTGACACGAACCTTGGTTGACTGTTGCTTGCGACTAAGTCGTGAAAGCAAAAAGACACAAGTATTCGACCAACAATTCCAAGCAGCATTACTATTTATACTCGTATTGTCACAGGTCCCCCGATCAATGGTTCTCGAATCCATCAGGGTCCCTAGGAGATGCAGATAAGGAAGTTCGCGATTATTTCCCGCGCCGACCTAGTCCTCGGAGGGATTGGCCCTTGGATGCGGAAGCTCTTTTTTCACGACCGTTTGGAAAGCTGCTGTGCCATGCCCTATAACAAGGATTGTATCTTGATGATGTCTCGTCCTGTCCCGAGGTGTAGAATAGGGTCTCCTAGCCACGCCTTGCGAGCTTGGGGGCACCTGGGAGTACATTGAATTGAGCAGCTCCTCACTTCTGAAGTATTGCCATGGACTGATGTGTAAAAAATGTTGCCCAAAGCCGCAGAGAACATGGTGAAGCACAAATGAGGCGACTCAACCGCGGGGGAAGAAAAAAAAAGGATGATACTCCACCCTGACATGTGCTCAAAAGCAAAAGTTATGACAACTGTGCGACTCGAACGCACGCCTCTTTCGAGACTACGAAGATGATTACACCTGAACGTAGCGCCTTAGACCACTCGGCCAAGTTGCCTTGAAGATTAGCTGAATCTGGTAAAATATCAAGGCTTGGCAAGTGTGGAGTGGATCTCCCCGAGGGGCTCCGGAGATGCCGAAACATCGGGGCTCACCCACTCACTTAGTCCGAGCACCCGAGCCTTTCCCGAGCTTCATTCTGTGTGATCGAGCGAAACTTACTCAAAGCCATCGTACACACTTCTACCCTGACACTACGACATCTCTAAAAGTTTTATAAAGTTACAACGGAAAGCTATGCCTTGCCTTACACTGGTGTAGGGTCGTAAGAGGTTATCCTATAAGAGTTTATTCTGTGGGATGTTGGTCTCTGGGATGCTGGCCTACAGGAACACTTGAGGTCGTCCAGTAAGCGGTTGTCCCATAGAAACCGGGAGATAATGTGGCCGCGTAGCGAGCATCCGAGCAAAGTGGGACATCGATTATCATAAGGACCACTTTCTCGCCGAGCTGAAAGTAAAGACTCAATCTGCAATGGCATGTAATTAGTGTATCTGCACATGCAAGAGTAGAGTTGGCTCAGAATCACTCAGCTCTACCTGAATAGTCTGAACCACGTACGCTTTTACTTCAGAAGTCCTGTCGCTACTTGTTGATTTGTATCAAGTTATCCAGAGATCAAATATAAGTCTCTCGCGGTTCTGAGTTGCGCAACTGAGGATGGGTTCCCCGGCAGCCTTGTCGGGACGATCTACAGATGGATGTGAGAAACACTCGGAAGCGGCTGAAATCTGATCTACAGCGCTCAATGGAACAGCAATCTTCACACTGCATCATACCAATACTCATGACAACGCTTACCAGTGCAGCTTACTGTCCCAAGTTCTGTGGTCGGTGATCTGCCAAGTACAGGTCGTCCACCACGCACACACAATGAGCTGTGCTAACTCAGAACCACAGACAACTTGCTTTGGACTACGGTAAAACTAGCTAGGTTGACACTTCCAAGGTTAACAAATCAACTTTCACTGCATGATTAATTCGCCTTTCAAAGCTCTGCTGGTTGAACTAATGGTCATGCTGTGAGCCTCAACATTTGGTGATCAAGGTAAACTTTTATGATTTACAGCTGTGGACAATTATTACGCTTAAACCTTTGACCAGTATAAATGAAGACGGCTAGAAATACCTAGTGACATTGATTGTCTTTAGAATACAGATGTCAATTCTGAAACTCGATTCAAATTAAGCATCTCTCACTACTCAAGCACAGCCTCATTAAAAAACCAGACTACACATTTCAAAGGTCTTCGAAGTACGAGGAGGAATTTTAGAGGTAGTGATTCTTGAACTATTCCGCACTTATTTTTTGGCAAATGCGGAGGGCGGAGGGTACCAATGGCAAGAACAACTGCTAGAAAGGAAGAGTACTGGGGACTTGCATCTACAATTATGGACCAGGCCATGGTTGCGCATTTGACCCCAGCAAGAACTTGATCTACCTGATGATGAGAGTGACCTTCACATTTTAAGAAAAGGGGTCATTCCAGCTCACCGTGCATGTGCAGAATCCTTGGTAAACCAATCTTTTATGGACGAACACACAATTTTCCAGAAATGAAATCGGCTACATAGGTGCACCAGGTCTTCCACCAGTGAAGGTTCAGCAGCTCCTGAAGTCTCTGCCAAAAGGTAGTCTCTTCTGCAAAGGGCAGCAGCCATGCACCCTCGCAAGGGTTGACTGACATCCCGAGGGCTTGAAGTTGGCTCCTACCTCCCTGCTCCTGCCTGACATCGCGCCCCAGGAGAAAAAGCTCCGCTGGGTCGAGTTTCTCACACCCAGAAGGAAGTTGCGAACTGCTTAGCGCGCACCAGGGAACCCAGGCAGAAAAGGCCTGCCCGCTGATTCTGGGAAGCCTTTCTCTCTTTCTCTTCTTCTCTTCAGGCGCAGAGGCACTGCGCACACACTAACGAGTTTTTAGGAGACGACGAGAGCGACGACGACGAAGACGACGAAGACGATGACGATGACGACGGAGACGACGGAGACACCCACGCCGGTGTCAGCGTGGCAGTGGGCCATGCTGGACCTCAAGGCCCGGGAGGTGGCGCTCCTGGAGCGGCAGGTGAAGGCGGCGGAGGCGGCGGCCCAGGCTGGGTGGAAGAGGGCTGAAATCCTCTCGCTTTTGGCCTTGCTGGTGTCTTTCTTTGCCCTGGTCTGGTCAGCCCGCAAGCAGATCCGGGCCGTGTTGACTCCGGGGAGGGCGGAGAGGGCCCGCCTGGACAAGGCCAAGGCCGAGGAGAGGGCCAAGCGCCAGGCCGCCAAGGAGCTGGACGACGAGGAGGAGGCAGAGCGGCGCCACCGTCAGGCCGTCCTGGACCTGGCCAAGCAGATCACCAGGGAGATGGCCGAGGAGCAGCGCCGCAGCCAGTCTCAGGGCCCTCGGCGCTCTGCGCGCGTCTCGCGCCCTCCTCCTGAGCGCTAGGCGCAGACGCGCCACAAAATCCTCGCCAGAGGTGGGGTATTGGGTTCCCCGTAAAGCCCTGCGATATCTCCTCTGGAGTCATGGGGCGCACCGGGCACACCCCTTAAGGCCTATGATTCCTCGCTGCGGCGAGAAGGGGGACGGGCCGACCCCTAAGGCCATTTCCCCATCCGATTGCTTCTCACCTCAACGTGGTGGATGGGTGGAACTCATCAGTGACCAAGTGGTCGTTGGTGTGCTAAGAAGAAGCACCTGTATCTAGTTGTCCAAGGCTGTGTAAGTAGGTCCATAGATACAAGCACATAGATAGATTCCAGCACATCTGGCACTGCCGGATTCCTTGAGGCTCCCTCACCTGGCCCAGTGCTGGAGCATCCATTTCCCATCTTTGCCAATTCTGGAGGGCAGGAATTGAGGGACCGGTGTGATTAGCCGCAGCTTTTCTTGAATCCATGGATGTGACAGTCTTTGGATGTCGTGTTCAACTCACCTCGAGCTCCACTTGAGTGACTGCTCTGCCGAACCCAATTGTATGCTTCCTGGAAGGTTATACCGCCACGCCGTTGTTGCTTCCAGTCCGTGTGTTCTCGGCACTTCGACACCATCACATTCACAGCACACACAAGCTTCGTTGGATCGCGAGGCTTCTACATGTCACGTTCACGATCCAGAGTTCTCAGCCATAGACCATAGCAGTCATGGCTTCAGAACGGCAAAACAGAATTCTGATTCTACAAGCTTGTTTGTTTACCTGGCACTTTTACTATTCTGTCTCATCAGCTGGAAAGACTCGAAGCAATATAGGGGCAGGCGAAATAAACACAATTCTAGAATTTTACGAACCCGACATGTCCTCGCGTGACCCTCAATCTCTGGACATGAGTGCTCCGGTGTTAAGTCACGGATCCATATCGAAGGTCCAAGATCGCAGGATCTTGGCAAGCTTCCATCGAACAGCACCCCTTGAAGAAAATAGTTGTCATCAATGATTTTCGTGCCCTGGCGCAAATAACCCGCTCTGCGCACATACAGGGTGGTGGCCTTGAAGCACCTTCATTTCAGATTTCCTCCATCAATGGCGCCGACTCAGACGCTCGCCTGCCAACATTCAAAACCTCCTGCCGCCATCGCCCATCTTTCCAGAATCTCCTGTCTTTTTATTCTTCAGGACCGGGTATCCGACTCAAAGTCTGGGTGGTTCTCGGGCACCGTCATGTGTGCGTGCAAACGGTATAGGAGCTCCTTATTGGCATTGTATTGCTTTTGCAACGCTGGTTCTTTGATCGTTCACCACTGTTTGAAGGGACCGTACGCCTTCGGGACGTATACGGATTAAGAGTGCAACCTCCCATAGGAGCTCCTTCATTCACTCCTTCGTACACTGAGACGACAGCTCTGTGGCTCGGGACACGAATTCCCGAAGGGTCTCCGGCGGTCGACATTTAGGGTTCAAAACCTTCGCTCCGACACCATGTCCCACATCTAAATCGCGGATCTTGAACCGTTTCGTGAAAATCGGGCTCACAGTATCCCACTTTCAATTTTCGGAGGATAGTTGCAGGTACCATTTGGTCTTCGCATCGCCTCGCAGGCCCTCTGTACCCATGTGTAATCATAACTTCGGACCGAGACATCGTTGTCGATGTCACTGTCTGAGCATCTGTCAGTATTATGCAAGTTTGAAGGGACACTCTTACAGTCATGGAATACTTACACGAGACAGGGTGGATCTGACTTGATTGCGATTTCAACTTCATCTGCTTTGTTGTGAAAACGCTGGTTTCTGCCAATACTGCCTTGTTGCAGGGCCGGAGCGTAATTCATGCCGCCAGTGTTTGCCTCCACCCAGCTCTCTCTCCCTCCAGCGGCGTCTCCTGCGACCGTAGGCTTCCAGTAGGCGTGGATCTCATGGCAAGCGTTGAGGACGAGAGTGCCCAGGTAGGAATACATACCACCAACATGACCCTGGGAAGATACTTGATTGCAATGTCCTATGGGAGTGACAATGCGGTGCAAGATTGGTGCAAGTTCATGATGCCAAATCCGCATACTTTCAAATGTTCCCATGTGGACGTATGGATCCGATACTCGGCATGTAGAGTGGACTTGGACCAAGAGACGGAGTCGTTTTGGTAAAGTGTGAGAGAGAAGAGAAGAGAATTTCAAAAGAGTTTGAATGATTTGAAAGAGGTTTCAGACCAAGAAGCCTCGCAGATATGCAGACAGGCCAAGGATGCAAGCATTGTAGATAGCTCCGCGCAGAGACACAGACACGCACACACACTAACGGCTTGGAGAGGAGACAGAGTACTGACCAGATTTGATGCAAGTGACGAGATGGTCAAGCTTGTCAAGCTGAAGTGCTAAGTGATGGGTTTGAGCAGACGACAAGGTGGTTTGGTTTGGAAGACGAGTTGGTTTGGAAGACGAGTTGGTTTGGAAGACGAGTTGGTTTGGAAGACGAGTTGGTTTGGAAGACGAGTTGGTTTGGAAGACGAGTTGGTTTGGAAGACGAGTTGGTTTGGAAGACGAGTTGGTTTGGAAGACGAGTTGGTTTGGAAGACTAGGTGGGTTGGAAGAACGGGTTAGAAGACGAGATGTTGCAGATGGCGAGTGTATTCGGAGGCGGCTGAGCTGAGTGCCTACGCGGGCCACTGCAGAGATGTCGTTCTTGAAGTTGACGGGCGAGAGATCGGCCTCTGGCGCAAGGAGCTGGAGTTGCCTTGGTTTTCAGAATATTGTATCGGGTTTGAACAATCGACGAGCTCCATGGGGCCTGAGTACGCCTCGGGGTTGTGATGAGGATCAGGACTAGGTGGTGTCGCGTGTGTGCCATTGACAACCAGTGTATACTCGGATGTGTTGTCGCTGTATGATGGGGAATCAGAACCATTATCGTCGTCATCGGGCCGCCGGGCATTGTCCTCGTGACGGGCAATGTCCTCGGCATGAGCAGCCATGCCAGCTTCGACGGCAGTATTAAATGCATTCAACCTGCGGCGGGCCGCAATGCCGGGAGGATCAGCAGTGTAATGGCGACTGCCAATGGGGTTCTCAGCGTAGATCAAGGCCATGCTCTCCGCGAAAGTCAGGGCAGCGACAAGCGCAGGGCGGGAAGACGAGGTGGAGACAGCAGTAGCGATAGCTCGGACAGTTTGAGCGGCGACCAACTCGCGCTCAGGCTCGGTGATGGCCATAAAGATGGGATACTTGACTGCGTAGGCGGCTTCCCGGCAGGCTTCTTCCATCGTATCCGTAGGCGGGGGTGGAATGAAGATATTTTCTTCGGTCAGTAGTCTTGAACGTGGCGAAACCCGGGCACGGAGGACATCAAGAGTTTCTCTGTCTCCAGGAGGAGGTAGTGGAGTTAGCGGTCGCTCGAATCGCCGTCTGGCGCGAGAGGCACTTCGGCCACGCTCGATTCTTTCAGTTCGTGCGGCATCCAAGGCTTGAGCAGCCTTATGCTGGGCTCTCTCGTCCATTTTGCGTTGCAGCCATCCTAGGAATCGGCAAAGGGGGCACGCCATTGTCGTTGAAGTGCTGGGTTGCTTGGCGGCTTGCTGGGAGCTGTTGTGGGAGGAAGCGAGGGCGAATGATCAGACGAGAGAGTAAAGTCGACCAAGTGACTGAGTAGAGCAGACGAAGAGACCGAGTAGAGAGCACGCGACTGAATAGAGAGCAAGCGACCGAGTAGAGAGCAAGCGACAGAGAAGAGCAGAAGAAGAGACTGAGTAGAGAGCAAGTGATTGAGTCTGTCAAGGGTTGGGCTTGGCCTGGGACAGAGTGTGTTTGTTGTGATGGTGTCGGGTGTTATGCTGTTGGCGACAGGCAGATGGACAGAATGAGGGATAGAATGGAAAGGGAGGGAGGATGAAATTTCGGAGGGCTGGGGGAAGCCAAACCACTGCCTGGATTTATTCCAAAATCCTACTGTGGTAGGCACTTGGGCAGTAGGGAAGGCGCGACGTCTCTCTGGTCTGATTCTGATGGCGCCATCGTGAGCTGGCGCCCTGACGGTGTCGCACTTGCACTCTTGACACTTTCTGTTTTTGTCCGCATGACATGTCCTTATCTTCAATTATCTACCTAGGTACCCAGCAGCATTCCGTGCATGTCCTTTACTGGAACTTGATTTGCTTGCAGACCTTGAGCCTTGACTGGCACGGATGAATGAGTGGATTTGCCCGCCTTTCACACGGCACGGCGAAGAAAAAGGATGCAAGGCCAGGCTCCAGCAGAGTCCTAGATTATATCCAAAGAGATTCTGGAAATGAGGTTTACGGAAGACTTGAAATTTTTTTAAAAACGAAAACACCATGAACCTTGAACTCAAGAGAATAGCAACATTTGAAATCATACATACTATTACCGTACAACCGCCACACCATAGCAGACTCCCTATAGCTCTACTACTTCCTATCTATATGATCTCTTTCTATAGAATTTTTGTTTTTTATAAAGCGTTATCCTATACGAGAGTGTTCAAAGAAAAGGTACCTTATGAGAGAGTGTCCTTTAAGAAGGGTGTCCTATAGAACATTATCCTAGAGAGGGGGTTTCTATGTGATGGTATCCTATAGGAAGATGTTCTATAAGGAGGTATCCCATGTGAGGGTACTCTATGAGAAGGTATTCCATGGGAGGTCGTGGGTATCCTGGTAGGATACATACAGAAAGCTTTTCCATGGGAGGTTGAGGGAGAGACAATATGGCCATGTAGCGAACACGAGGCAGAGCTCGTTGTGGTGAACGCGGTCTTCAGTCCCACAAAACCAAACCAATTGACAGGTTTCAGGCATTCATGAGAGGAAGGGCATGATGCGTAACTCAAGTGTAGTCGTCCTGCTGCAGCCTCACCAGACATACACATAACTAAGCGCTCGGTTAAGAGGTGTTGAAGGATGTCTGAACCTTTGAGATAATGCATCCGGGCCGTCTGGGGCAAGGTCGGCACCCGGCAGTCTGGATCAGCTAGCCTCTCCCGCAGTCCGAGTGGTCCGGGTGCTTGCAGTCCCTTGTGTTATTACGTCTTGGCGGCGGACAGAAGTACCGTACAGTGAGTTCGGGAGTGTGGCCCATGATACGCCCACTCGGGTCCAGCGCTAGAAGCCGGGAGGTGGGGCTCGCAGCTGGATGCTACAGAAGGTCCGCTTCCCCAAAAGTTCACAACTTTAGGGATTGACCTTGTCCGACCTGCCGACTGTTCTGGACCAACCCTCTTGCGGTTGCTGACAGCAGACATTAACCGATCTGGCCTCGCTTGATCTGATTTGACCTCTGGTCAGCATCAAATCTGGAGCTCCCCTGTCCGGCCCAGCAGGTGGCATTGAAGGAATTGCTAGCTGAGGCTATATACGCCTGCCTAAGGACGAGCACGCCTCCATGATAAATCGGACTCTTACTCAGAAATAGCAACAACCCATCACAACCATAACCACAACATCAGGGCCCAGGGCAGATGTGTCGGGCTGTTGTCAGCTCAAACATCTTCTCCAAGAGCTCATCTCTCCTCCTGTCCTTCTCGCTGAGACCAGCACGCTGTCCAATCCCGATCATCACCGTCAGCAGAGCTGTCTCCGCAAGACACAGGCCCCTCACCACCATGGCGGCCTCAGATAAGCTTGTCCCGACCTATGACAACGCCCTCCACCTGCTGTCCCTGCTGCAGTCCAACAAGAACATCATCAACCTCTTCACCGCGGACCCAGGCTCACAGGGAGACATCAATGCCTCCGCCATCCCCGAGATGACGGCCTGGCTGAGCCGGGCCGGGTACAGTCCCTCCGACCTGGCCCGCCTGCGGTGCATCCACGTCGCGGGGACCAAGGGCAAGGGGTCCACGTGCGCCTTCGCCACGTCCATCCTGCGCCAGTACCCCGATGTCGCGGGGCGTGTCGGCACCTACACCTCGCCGCATCTCGTCACCGTGAGGGAGCGCATCTGCCTGGATGGGGAGGCCATCTCCCAGGACAAGTTCACCACCTACTTTTTCGAGCTGTGGAACCGCCTCTCGGATGCTGCGAGGAAGGCAGGCGACAAGCTGCCCGAGGGCGAGGAGCTCGGTGCGGACGGGCCGTCGACCAAGCCGTTCTACTTCCGCTTCTTGACCTTGCTCGCCTTCCATGCCTTCCTGAGGGAGGGCATCAAGTCTGCTGTCATCGAGTGTGGCATTGGGGGTGAGTATGACTCTACCAATGTGCTTCCTGCCGAGGCTGTCACTGCCTCGGCAGTGACGCAGCTGGGCATCGACCACGTCTTCATGCTGGGTGATACGGTTGAGAAGATCGCATGGCACAAGGCTGGCATTTTCAAGAAGGGCGTGCCGGCGTACTCTTATCAGGCGGGGACGTCTGATGGGGACGGTGTTTCGAAGGTTTTGAGCGAACGGGCGCATGAGAAAGGGGCAACCCTAGACTTGATTGACAGCCAAGTGCTGGATCAATGGGCAGGCGTGCAAGATGCCCGCCTGGAGGGAGCATTCCAGAAGGGCAACATGGCTCTCGCCACAGTCATTTCGAGGAGGCATCTGCAGGCCTTGGGCCACAGATTTGAGCTCCCGTTCTTCGAGAGCGGTGGCTCAGCGCTCCCCAGCAAGTTCGGCGACATGCCCGAACAGTTCATCACCGGCCTACAGACCGCAACACTTCGAGGCCGCTGCGAAACCATCACACATGACCGCATACAGTGGTTTCTCGACGGCGCACATACCGAAGACAGCCTCATCCAGGTGGGCAAGTGGTACGCTAGCAAGATCTCCGGCGAGGACTCTATCCGGATACTTATCTTCAACCAACAAGATCGTGACTCTGCCGCGCTACTGCAGACGCTCCTTGAGACCATCCTGCAGGAGACCGAGATCCCGAACCAGAAGATCTTCCACCATGCCTTCTGCCCGACAAACGAGGCCAACAGTTTTATGAAGAAGCCAGAGTTCACCGTGCAGAGGAAAAATTGCGATGTCATACGGCAATTCTGTCCTTTCACCGCAGCCCTCCCTGCGGACAGCATATCGACAGCACTGGACATGGCGAGGACCGTGATGCTCGGGGCTAAGAAGAGCAAGGACAACTTCAAGGTGCAGGTGCTGGTCACAGGAAGCTTCAATCTGGTGGGGCCAGCGCTGAAGCTGTTGGAACCAGGTGGTGAACCCTAGATTTTGGATTATGTACCGGGTGCGTTGAGCACAGTGTTCCTCTATCACATCTAATCATTGCTTTCTATACTCCCGCCAGAGGATGTTAAGAGGAGGAAGGCAAAACAAACAAAAATTGGAGCCTGCGGGCTTCCCTTGTTCATAGAGCATCAGCCCCTTCCAAGATACCCAAGGCTCCTCCCACGAGATGGAGGCTGCCCGTTATGAAAGCTTGCACCGCCTCGCCCTCCTTGAGTGAACCTGTGAGATCCCGCGCCACGTTGAGGGCCTCCTCGATGCTCGGGATAACGGTGATCTTTGCCTTGGGGTCCAGGGTCGCCCACTTCTCTGCGAATGTTCGCTGTACGGTGAGCTTCTGGATGGCCTCGGGGTCATATTGGTGGTTCACGAAATCTGGCAGTTGTCATTATCTCCCGTCTCGTGAAAGTCCTTTCAACAAAAATCATCAACATACCTCGCTTGTAGCCCGTCGCAGCATGCGTGACATTCGTGCAGAACACCACATGATCAAACGACGAGCCGTCCTCCCTCTTGGCGCCAGCATGCAAACCCTCCAGGAAGTCGATGGCCTCCGTCCTGCCCTGCTGGTTAAATATCAGGATCCTGGGCCCCCTGCGACCCTCATTCGCACCAGCAAACCACCTCCCCGCCATCTTCAAACTGTCTGTCGTGTGCGCCCCGTCGATATGCCACCTCAGCCTCCCGCCCTCCTCCTCCTTCACCTCGCACCGGCCCCTCCAAACGACCTGCTCGATGCCCTCCTTGAACTCGACCGGTAAGCTGTTCTCGTCCCTCCTGAACTCCTCCGGGTCGACCTTCCGCAGCGCCGCCTCCGCCAGCGCAACAGCAAGACTCGCATTCCGCTTCTGAAACGCCGCGTCCGGCCGCACCTGCACGCCACTCGCCGCCAGCCTGTGGTCAACACCCAATATCTCCAGGCCGCCGCCCTTCTCCCCCGCCCGGCGGCGCAGGACCTCCTCGGTCGACGGAAACGCGGGCTGCTCGACGGCAAAGTTGGCCGTGGCCGGCCCGGCTTTGATGATGCCCGCCTTGTGCCACGCGATCTTGTCCACCGTGTCCCCCAGGACAAAGACATGGTCTATCCCCAGCGTCGAGATGCCCGTGGCCACGGGGTGGGGCACGATGTTGGTCGCGTCGTACTCGCCGCCCACGCCCGTCTCCAGCACGGCGACGTCGACCCCTTCGCGGAGGAAGACGTGCAGCGCCATGAGGGTCAGATAGCGCGCGTAGATGGGGCGGGACCCCGGTTCTGCGTCCTGCGGGAGGAGCGAGGAGGCGTGCGGGCCTGTGGTTAACGCGTCGCTTACTTCGAAAAAGTACCTCGCGAAGGCGGCCTCGGAGAGCGGTGTCGCGCCGACGCGGATGCGCTCGCGGACTGCGACCAGGTGGGGGGACGTGAGCAGGCCGACCTTGAGCTTCTCATTCCCGGCTGCCTGACGTCGGTGATAGCGCCCCAGGATGGACGCGACGAAGGCGCACACGCTGCCCTTACCCTTGGTCCCCGCCACGTGCACCACGTTGAGCCGGTCCAGGTCCTCGGGGGTGTGGCCCAGCCGCGCCCAGTAGGCCTTCATCTCGCGGACGCTGGCCTCATCGGGCCGGATGCCGGCCTTGCGCCGGGCTTCGATTACTGCGAAGGGGGTTTGGAATGTGTTGAGGGCGTCGATGGCGTCCTTTGTCCGGTCTTATCAGCTAACACTCCTTGGCTGTGGCGCATGGTTCCCAAAGACCAATTGCATCCTGAATATCAAAAAGGAGAGGTTCTGCAGTGCCGCGACTCACCTCATACGTCCTCCCTGATGCGGCCGTGCTCATCTTGAAATGGTGAGGTCGACAGACTGTGACGAGAAGCCGGAGTGGGTGCGTGGGCTTGGCGGTGAGTCTGGTCAGCAACAAGGCATGGCGCATCGCAGGTTGTGATTATAAGATCTGCACATGCATGATGCGATCTGAGATGCCCGGATCTGAGAGGCTCAGTCGCGATTTTGATGGTGGGTTTTAGTGCCGCGGCGATCCGCTGCCGCTCGAGTCGTTGCTGACCGAAGTCGGGCGCCGAAGCACTTCGGACGGAACGGCCCATGGTAAGCACTCCCGGCTGTTGACCAAAACCGGCATGCCTTTACAGTAGGCTGCACCGCAAGTTTCTCGGTGCTGCAGAGTACACTGAAATGTCACATACAAGGTCAGATCAAAATTTGGAAAACAAACAGCTCGCGTGTTGAAAGGTCATCAGACTACAGCAAACATTGTCACGATACCGCAACTTCAAAGACGAGGTACGGCTGTGAGTGGATAGGGTATCTTTCGAATATTCTACATTTCTCTACTGTGTTGAGATTCCCGGGACGCCAATCCCTTCAATCAACCTCGTTCTTCTCAACGACATCCTCGCACCTCCCGCACAGCTCGTCTTCCTTGGGAGCAATGTAGCGCCAGCACCGAGGACACTTGTGCGCCCTCGGCGGCAGCACCCACGCGGTACACGTCACACCGCCGTCGGCCTGCCCCTCGACATCGTTGCCACGCGGGACCTGGAAGTCGACCGAGTACTTCCACTCCGCATCCTCGGGGAGGGGCTCATTCAAGCCCACATGCGAGACAACAAGGGCGCTCTCGAGATCGCCGATACGCAGGAGCCCGTCCGCCACAGCCCGGTCTGGAACCTGCAGCACAACCGAGCACTGCAGCGACGAGCCAACCTTCTTGTCCCTGCGCGCCAGCTCGATGGCGGACTTGATGCCCGTGTGGACGGAGAACAACACAGGCATGGCCTCGCGCAGCCTGCGCTCCTCCTGGCCGCCTGCTCCCAGCAATCGGTTCTCGTCAATGACGGGCGCCGCGTAGAGTTGTCTCAGCGGGTGCACACCGTCCCTCTTGAGCCACTCGGGCGCATGATCCCACGCCTCCTCGACGAGCACGGGCGTGACGGGCGCCAGCATGCGCATGAAGCCCCAGAAGATGGGCTCCAGCACGCCGCCGCCGTCGCCGCAGTACAGCCTGTCCTTGAGGGCCTCGAGGTAGAACGCCGATAGGTCGTTGTTGACCCACCTGTTGAGCAGGCTGAAGCCCTTGTAGAACTCAAAGTTGTCGTAGGCCCGGCCGACTTCTTGCATCGTGTCGCGGAGCTGGATGAGGGCAATGTGGTCCGTGGTCGTGAGCGGGGCGGTCCGGGCGGCTTCGGTCATCGACCCGAGGAGCATCTTGGTGATTGTGCGGTACTTGATCAGGGAGATGTGGATTGACTTCAGGACTGAGTCGCCGATCACCACGTCGTGGGTGTAGTCGCTGCTGGCTGCCCAGAGGCGGAGGGCGTCTGGCCCAAGGGCATCGTAGTGGGGTCCAGCAGGAGCTTTGCTTGCTGTGTCCTTCAGGGCGTTTTTATCCTTCCGCTTCTTGACTGGAGGCAGCATACTTCCGTCCATTACCTGGTTGGGACTGATGATATTGCCCAGTGATTTAGACATCTTCTTACCCTCCTTGTCCAGGGTGAAACCATGGGTGATAAGACGTTTGAATGGGGCCAGGCCGACGGTTTGCTTGATCAGGCTACCGCGATCGGAATCGCCCGCCGCGGCCGCAGCGATTCTGGTCAACAAACTGGACTGGAACCAGCCACGGTGTTGATCTGAGCCCTCGAGATAGACATCCGCTTGGACATCACCCTCATGAGTCCAGCTACTGCCGCTGTCGAACCAGACGTCCATGGTGTCTGTCCCTCGTCGATACTCGCCCTGGGACCTTAGCGACGGAACGATCCACGCTTGGTCATCAGGCTTGTCAGACCACCACGCATCAGTGCCTCTTTCACGTATGACGGAGATGATGTACTTCACACTCTCTTCGGTCATGACAGCGTCCCCATTCTTGTCATACAAAGCAGGGATAGGAACTCCCCATGCGCGCTGCCTCGAGATACACCACTCGCTTCGCCCCTTGACAAAGCTCTCCAGCCTGGTCTTTCCGCCACTGGGTACGAACTGGACATTATCCAGCGCCTTCAATGCCTGATCTTTGATCCCCGCGACATCCGCAAACCACTGCGCCGTCGCCCTTACGATGATCGGACGCTTGGTGCGCCAGTCATAGGGGTATTTGTGCTGGTACTTGTGCACGTGCAGAACATGTTCGCCAAGGAGCTCCAGCACAGCTGCATTTCCTCTCCCCTGGACGAAGAGTCCCTGTAGCCGCTGAGGGTCCAGGGGGTATGCATCCGCTGTGAAATGGCCAGCGTTGTCCACGGGCGCAGAGACGTCTAAGCCCAGAGACCTGCAGACCTCGTAGTCGTCGTGGCCATGGCCAGGTGCGAGGTGGACCAGGCCGGAACCAGACTCGGCAGACACGAAGTCTGCGTGGATGATGGGCTGTTGCGCTGCGGATCGCCCATGAAGTGGGTGCCGATAGGTGAAGCGACGCAGGTCGGAGCCTTTGCATGATGCGATCACGTCGCGTTCGTCTAATTCTGTACGATCGAAGCAGGTCTTCAGGACCTGTTGGAGACAACCTTGTCCTACGACGAGAGCGTCGTTCCCGTGTCTTATGATCACGTAGTCGAGGTCGTCATGCACGGCGATCGCCTTGTTCGCAGGCAAGGTCCAGGGTGTTGTCGTCCATATGACAGCATACAGCTGGCCAGAAAAGCCTTCACCGAGAAGTTGGCTGAGTGCAGTGTTGCCACCAGCCGAGGAAGCGACCGGGAATGTCACATAGGCAGAATTCGAGGTGTGGTTGTCCTTGTACTCGAGCTCCGCCTCGGCAAGGGCAGTGCCTGAGGATGGTGACCAGTACACAGGCTTGTACCTCCTGTAAATCAAACCCCCGCGGACCATCCTGAGAAACAGCTCGAGCTGACGGATCTCGAAGGCGGGGTCCATGGTCGTCCAGCGCCCATCCCAGTCAGCCATGACGGCAAAGGACCGGAACTCGCGCATCTGCGAGAGCACGGTGTTGGAGGCGAGCTCCCTGGCAGCGCTGCGCACTTCGACGGGCGCCATCTCCTTGACGCCCAGGGCCTCGAGGGCCTTGAGCTCGATGGGCAGGCCATGGCAGTCCCAGCCGGGGACGTACTTGACCCTGTGGCCCTGTTGTACCTTGACTCGGAGGATGGTGTCCTTGAGGATCTTGTTCAGGGCGTGTCCGACGTGGAGCGAGCCATTGGCGTAGGGAGGGCCATCGTGGAGGATGAATTGCTTGTCGGCAGGTCGGTTCGCGGCCTGCCACTCATACAGGGCGTCGGTACATCTCCGCAGGTATTGCTCTTGCAGCTGTGGGATCGGCCGAGGTCTGTCGAGGTGCTGTCAGTGGATGCGATTGTGTGAACAGTGAGGGGATTGAGAGGAGACCTACGGGATCGAAGCCTTTGGCAGTCTCAGCGTCGACTGCCACGACTTTGACATGGTCCCTCAAGTCTCATTCATACTTCCACCTCTGGAGTTGCTGACGTCGTTCCTCAAGAAAAGTCGCGGTTCGCAAAACTCGGGCGCGTCTAAGCTCCACCCCTGTCCGGCTTGCAGGGGTGTCCTTCTAGAATCGGGTACGGAGGGACTTCACCACGTGCGGCCCATACCACTGGTAGGTCAACACCCAATCACTGACCATGTCTACAGATCATCTCAAGGCGCATCCAAAGGCCTTGACACTTTCAACAAGAATCAATCATAAGCAGCCATTTCTGTGTTGTGCAAATCTTGTTGGCCTATGCACTCCGTGGCCTGTGCATACATCCGGTCGCAGCGCACAGACCACATCGGCACCCCGTCTCAGCCGTCCGACTCGGCACATCTCCACTCCACCAATTTCCGGCCCACCCGTGAGAAATTTTCACCCTCGCCACCGTCATATTCCTCATTTCCTTTCGCATTTCAACAACAAGTGGTCCCGTAGCTCAGCTGGTTAGAGCGTGGTACTAATAATTACTCAGTAAGAGTAATCATCGGTGATGCCAAGGTCGCGAGTTCGATCCTCTCCGGGACCATCTGTTCTCTTTTTGCCGATTTGAGAGATTTGCTTTTGTTCTCATGGTGATGCCTTCCAGGAGTAGGCTTTCAGGATCCTGTTGTGCAGGTTGAGGCAATGTTGGGACTGTGTTGGAAGTCTGAAGCCAGGCGGTGTTCTTATTTTGCGGTTTTGTCAGATTGTATTTTGCTCTCGTTGCAGTGCTAGTAAGCTGACAGCAGTTATGCTGGGGAGAGTCTCTCAGTAGCTTCTTTCCATATTGTGTGATGGCTGTTGCGCATTGGTGTAAATGTGTGGATGAAGTCGTTGGTGTCTAGAGTGGAAACCAATGCTTCTGTTACCAGTCCGGAGACAAGGACCTCCATATTGAAGTGTTGAGAGCCAACAACATAATTGCATGTAGGGGATTTGAATACCCATTTAGCTTTTTGCCGTTCCCAGACGCGGAACGAAGACGGGTTTGAGCCCGTTTTGGCTGGCCTTTCGTGGCCCTTGAAACGCCTTCTCGCATTCCAGGCATCACCATGTTCTGCAGTATGTCCTAGAACGTGATGACATTCCTCAAGGCTCAAACACATCCACAGATATATCCCTCTATTGTCACCTTTTTCTCCCTACGAGTTCTCGTGCGGGAATACTTTGCGCAATCGCACGAGTTGCGTTGAGTTTGCTTTGCCGCATTCACCGATTGTGTTCTTTGTTTGCGGCCAAGACCATCACACAACTATTCAAGCCTCAGTCCTGCTATTCCGGGCTCTCGAAGTCTTTAAATAAGAGACAAGACAGCGCTAAGGCATCTTCGACTGACATATCGAGGTCACTTCCTCGGGCTCCGGATCTATTGTCTGAATTCCCCGTGTCGTCACGCAGGAATAGGCCACATTTACAGCATTCACACGTACCGGTCCCCATCCGCTTCCCAACAATGTCTCGTGAAGCATACACCGTCCCAACAACCAGCCAGGAGGGCAGTAGCCCAGGCACAAAAACCCCGACCGGTCAGTCATCCAGCCGCCAGACCGAGAACGAGAAACCACAACAGCGACCCTACGAGAGACTCGCACCCCAAAACGCCAGAGTCACATATCGATGCGCCGACTGTAGCAACAAGGTACAAAACAGAAGGGGAGAACGTCTGCAGTGTGATTACTGTGGCGGATGGTTGTTCCACAAGATAAAAACCAAGACTGTTTGCCAGTTCGAGGCGAAATAAGGCCGGCAGGGGCTATGGTTGCGCTGTTGGGGTTGAGTATTATCAGCTACACTGGGCGATCTAGGGGATTGGAGACCGCTCTAGTTAGAGTGTTAGCTTGATTAGTGACACGAATGATCAGGTGGCAACATTTTTCTCCCTTACTCTCTGGTCTCGTTCTTGATTTGTACACATCCCGAAGGCGTACGCGGTCTTTCATACAGTAGTAAAGGCGATGCCAATATTAGTGAAGAAAAACCGAAATCAGTGAGCACATGGCCCTCAGTCTCATGCCGCACAGACAAGGCTAGGGTGTATTCTTCTGACGGCTCCATTGACTAGGAAGCCGGCGAGTGTATGGATACCTGTATTGACTGATTACGCGGCCATTATCAAGCTTCGCGGGGCGGGGTTAGGAAGAATGGGGAAGGTCGATGGTCCGCCGCCGGGTTTGCAATATGACACAGAACGTATTTCGGATATCGTACCTTGAATTTCACTACAGACACATTGGTGCCGACTAGTATCATCCTCTCGAGCCAGCTGAACACGAGGTCGGGAGAGAGGGAGAAGATATCGGCAATCGTCATGAAGTCTATTTGAAAAATTATCAAGGTGGTGGGAAACTCTATTGTAGTTGGAAACTATGGCATGATCCTTCTCGTTCTAATTGACCCGGCCCAGGTCCGGGGTCCTGGGCCCACGCCGAATAGAGAGGCCGGCTTGGGGCCGGATCTTACCCGGATCAGTCGGGTATTTTCTCAAGAAATCGGATATTCACACCCGCAAAAACAGAGGGTGTACCCATACTAGGGAACTCAGAGATTAAAGTACTCAGTTTAGCACCAATTTTCTCATAGACTTATCCCCTAGGATAGTATCCTATAGGAGGTTGTCCCATAGGAGGCTATCCCTTGGGGCTTGGGTGTACCCTCTGTTTTGGCGGGTGCGAATATCCGATCTCTTTCTCAATGCCCTGTCATGTCATGGCGATTGGCTATCGCTCTTGTCTTCCCGGTTCATAAACAAGTTTTTTGCAGAGACGATGGCGAGAAAATACTATCTACATAGATCCGAGACTATTAGCCCATGGCCGGCTTGTGTCAACGACCTTGGCCAACGGCGCCGCAAGAAGTGATAAGAGCAAAACTCACTATGTTTATCTAAAAAGATATATTGTCTCTGTTCTTATGGGGTACCTATTATGATTCTGGCTTTGTAGAGGAACTTGAAGAATACGAATAGTCTATAAATTTGTGTCTGTTAGCTCTTGGGCTACTTGTGTCTACGATTTTAGTCAACGGTGCCGTCAGAAGCGGTTGTCGCTAGCCTTGTCTATTTAGCTGTCACGAGCCTGGCTATCGGCGATGTGTCTTGTTTAAACGTGGTCTTTCAGTGTTGGCCATTTTGTGAGTGGACCGCGTATGCCTATATATAGGGGGATGAGATACGAAATCATGTAAATCCACGAAGGCCATTCAAGTTCGTAGTCAAAGACGACTCAGACCAAGTCCACTTCTGTCAGCCGAAGCAACAAGATGAAGACCTCCTTGGTATCACTCATACTCGCCATCGTGCCTGCCCTCGCGGCGCCGAACGGCATCGCCCGCGGTGCTGACCCACCAGGGCCAGAATACATCGAGGGCAAGTACATCATCCAACTGAAACCCGGAATAAGCCCAGAAAACGTCACCACACACCACAATAGGGTGCGCAGCCTCCTCCGGCGGCGCGATGGCTCCGCCGGCTCCTTGGGCAAGACCTTCCAGATTGGAGACAACTTCAACGCCTACAGCGGCAGCTTTGACGATGCCACTCTCGCCGCTATCCGGGGACTGGACGAAGTCCTTGCCGTCGAGCGAGACCGGGTAATTCGCTTCGACCTGCCCGAGGAGGACACGTCGACGATTTTGCAGGAGACAATGTCCTGGGAGCAGCACGGCCGCCTGGTCACGCAGGACGGTAAGGGACACTTCTGGAGCCTGGGCGACCTGTCGCACCGTGAGGGCGGTTCCACCGAGTACGTGTACGACGAGACCGCCGGGGAGGGGATGACGGCGTATGTGATTGACACGGGAATCCGGCTGTCGCATCACGAGTTCGAGGGCAGGGCCAGCTTTGGCTACAACGCTCTGACTGGGTCGACCACGCCAGTGGAGGACGAGAATGGGCATGGCACCCACATCGCTGGTATCATCGCCGGAAAGTACTACGGCGTGGCGAAGAAGGCCAAAGTTATTGATGTCAGGGTCATGGACGGCGAATCGGTAAGACTGTCTTGAGTTCTTGAGTTTTGTTTGCCCCTCAGGTTCACCTTGTAACATACACACGATGACTGACACATACCAGGCCACGTCCGAAACCGTCCTCGCCGGCATCTCCTGGGCGGTCGACGACATCAAGACCAAGGGCACCCAAAAGAAATCCGTGCTAAACATGTCCTTCGCCGGTCCTACCATGCCCGCAGAGGGAAGGGCCATTAAGGCGGCCTACGACGAGGGGATTCTCAGTGTCGTGGCAGCCGGCAACGACGACCGTAAGCACCACATTGTTCCCTGCACATGTTGTGGGGACTTCTAACGCATCACCCCGGGATCCGCGTGCACCAGGTGACTAACACACAAGCAGAACCGGCGACCTGGACCACACCCGCCAACCAGCCCGAGGCCTTCACAGTCGGCATGACCCAGCGCGACCGCGCCCGCGTCGTTTTCCTGGAGGGCTTAGCGGGCAGCTCCTACGGGCCCGAGCTCGACGTCTTCGCGCCGGGGCGCGACATTATCAGCGCGAGCAATCGAGGTGACCGCGCCTTCATTTCTAAGACGGGCACCAGCATGGCCACGGCGCTCGTTTCCGGGCTTGTTTGCTACCTCCGCGGATTGGAAGGCGGCTTTGGGACGCCGGATGAGGTCACGGGCCGGATTCTTGAGTTGGCCATCCCGGATGTTGTTGCGGATCCCAAGGGTTCGCCGAACTTGTTGGTGAACAATGGGAGTGGCCAATAATGCTGGTTGACTGTGGAGGGTCTGAGAGAATAGCTTGACCCATTAATTGGTCCGCAGTGTGAGATGTCTGGTTATCCTAGAGAAGATGACTCTATAAGAGGTTGTCTCATAGGAGGCGGGAGATCGTCCTGCAGGAGGCTGCCCTAGAACGTCAAGAATTTTTACTGTAGGAGGTAGTCCTGCATGAGGTCAGGAGGTTATCCCATAGGGAATTGCCCCATCGAGGTCAGGAGGCTGTCATCGTGTTGCTTTTGTAAGTGCGGTAGGCTGGATGATTGCTTTCGAGTGGTCTTGCGTAAGGAGGTTGTGGTGGTCGCTCGGTTTGGCCAGATGGGTGTATGTTTGAGCAGAGCCAGAACCTTCGGGGCAATGGCGGCTTTTATCATTGCCCACAACACCGCATTCACACAGCAATAACACCGTGCCGTAACTGCTCTTTTTTCAATGAACCGTTTAAATTCTATACACGGTTCCCAATTTGCACTCCTTATCTCCTGAGAACTGGTTTTGTACTGGGAAAACCTAGTATATATGTTGAAGCGGCTTTGTGATCGCTCCAAGGGGGCAAACTGGGCAGTGCATAGTTTAAGAACACCACTACTGACCCATATTGAGTGCTTGACGGCGTCAGACTAGGTTGTTCGCGGCCCGTGATAGCTTCATCGTCAATTAGAAAGTTACTGTTAAATTCCCTGTATGGGGAAACCTACTGTTTTATCTTAAAGATATATTGCCTTGCCCTACTAGGGAACTTACTGTTGTTCCAGCTTAATAGAGGAACTCAAAGAATACAAAAGTCCATGTCTCTACCTTCACTTGATCAGAAGCAGCTCTTAGCTCAAGCCGGCACTTGACTTCGTAGATGGACCTTACAAGTGTGCTGTAGCTCTTAATTGGAATATAGTCAAGCACATCCACTTCTTGTACATGTGGGTTTTGTATCTTCGATTCCTCTAGTGAGCTCTTCTAAAGGCCGAAAACAGCATGATGCCTTAGATGTGGCATCTGGACGACCATTGCTGGCCAATCAGCTTCGCCGATGGTATAGGAAAAGTTGACTCCATCGTCGATTTACTTCGCCGTATTGGGCTCAGGAAGCGTAGTGTCGCGGTAGCGTACCCGTAGACTGTACTTGTGCCCAGTCCATAGACGTAGCGGGAGACTTGCGTATCCGGCTTTCAATAACTCAACGGCTTGGTATCCGTAGCTCTGGCTCAACCAGCCTAAGAAAAACTCTCGAAACGGCTGAAGAACAAAGTTAGTGCATGCCACCCTCGGAGCATACATCATTCCCGCGAGGATGGCCACGAGGCAAGGTGACGTCCAAACCCCTTCAGCCCACATCCCGGTGGGCGCGGTCGCTCGCACCAGCTTGGCCGAGACAGTGCTTTCCCGTCTGCACCAACATTAGTTTCCACTCTATTGAAACACTCGAAGCCTTGACAGCTTGTGGATCGAGATCCCGCAGGCCTATCGGACGTTTTTCTGCGGCAGAAACAACACGAGCCTCCTTCACCCCTCAAAATAGGGCGCCAAGGATCTTGACAGGAAAACTCTAGTGGCACCTTCCACGAGATCCGGCCTTTTCTTCGCTCTCGCTTCACCATCCCGGAAACGGGAGGCTTTTCGTCCTCACATGGTGATTGGTGCGGGCGGGATCGTAAATGGTCTAAAGAGGTCCTACTATACATGAGATCCCATGAGATGCCGCACTGTGCACTTAAGACTCCAGCAAGCCATGCGATGGCCTCAGCCTTATCGTCTCATGGTCACGATCAGAGTTCGAGTGACACCGACGGAGCCGGACATTCGGTCCGACAAAAGACACCGCAATTACTTCTGCGCACTTGTTTCAATTGAGGTCCAGCCCTTCAAGACGCCCCTGCGATGTCGTCAGGGGCAACCTCGGGCATCTGAGTGGATGTAATCCAGTTCTCCATCACAGCCTGACCACCGCCAGGCGCGGCCGACTGCCCCGTCTTGCGCCCGGCCTTGGCCGGGGCGTTCCTCCCGGTGGTGCTAAGACCATCGCGCTTCTTGACAACGAGGCAGAGAACGCGACCGTAGATAGAAAATCCCTCGTACCGAATGTCCATCGCTAGCTTCTTCTTGTCGTCGCGTTGGGCTTCGTGTTCCGCGGGGCTAGCGGCGTCCTTGCGTCGCTTGGCCGGGGGCGGCGCCGCTGCCGAGCCATCAGAGTCACTATCGTCAACAAAAAGGTCGTCGGCGTCCTGGCCCTCCCCCTCGCCGTCATCCGAGATCAGGACGTCGGCATCGTGTTCGGCACTGTCACCGCCCTCTCCCCTGGGTAGCCTTGCGCCCCTCCCGCGGCGGCGTTTCGATGGTCGCATTGATGGTGGCGAGCCGACGCGTGCTGAAGGTGTTTCATCTTCGTCCATTGTTGGTATGCCATGGAGAGCTACTGCGTCACCGTCGGGGTCCTCCTCGCGCACTATTGCCGTCGCTTCAACAGCCTGGCCCGAAACATCGACGTCTATGGGCGCTTCTCGGGAGGCACCCGTCAACTTGCTCGAGTTTGACGTCAGCTTGGTCTGCGCCGTGTCGCGGAAGTGCTTGTGCTTGTACAGCATCGAGTGCCGGGTGCTCGTCTCGGTCAGGAATATGGACACCTCGAAATCGTCTGGGCCAAGCGCATGGAGTGATCAGCATTGGCAATATTGTTTCGCGATCCCGCGCAGCCTGCTGCCTGCGCCGCAAATAGATCGCTGAAGATGTTTCAAACAAGGTGTGGGGAACGCACCCTCGACCACGATATCCTTGATGCCACGCTTTTTTGTGCTCTTCTTACGGCTGCGCTCCCGCTCCTCGCGGAGCTTGGGGAGCACCAGCGGCCGTACGCTCTCGATGACCTTGGGAAGTACCGGATCGCGCGGATTGAGCAGCCATGTGTGTGCTAGGGCCGGGTTGTCGAGATAGATGCGGCACTCAAGCACCGAGTACTTGGATATTCTGAGGTATCGTCGGATGGGGGCCATGGCTGTCTGGCTGTGCTCTAACAGCTATCCGCTTTCCTGCATGCAACCGCGTGAGCCGGGTGGTGTGGCGTCTGAACTATTGCAAGTGGCCTTGGGGGGCCATTGTAGAAGGTAATTCTGATCGAGATGGCGAACTGTTGAGGGGCAAGGGAGCTTGGTGTTGATGGGATGAAAGCACTCTAGACGACGAACGGGAAGGTGAGGTCATAGCTCCTTACAGTGGTACCCGGGTACCTGCAGGTGGGTTGGGTACCTGGGTACCTCCGCCAAAAAACACACACTCAGAAGCAACCATCTATCCACGAATACAAGCAAGCCAATGCGTTAAGGACACTGAGGTTTCAAGCCGAGCATGAAAGGATAGTCCGAATTAAATTTTCCGATATCAATTTGAGCAGAGACTTGGAATACGTGCCTCAATACGTGGTCCATACTACTGGCCGCAGTCGTCATACGAGCCCGTGTCATGGGTCGTGATATCCAATATTGGGGCCAAAGGAATAGATCTGCACATATTCTACAATCCTCTGCAAGGTTCGTCCTGTCAAAAATGCGTATGAACGTTGGTGTGGTTGAAGAGATACAAGATGATATGGTAACCAAGGATGCGCCTGTCCAACAACATAGCCTAAGACACATCCGAATTCTTGGTGGTGACTAGCAAGTTTAAAGAACGATATCTCTATCCGTAACAATTTACATCACGCTGTACGAAGAGGAATATTTGCTCTGGTAAGAGGCTCGTCCTATGCCTATCCCTGTCCCGGAAAATACCAGAACGAACTTGCCAGTCTAGTTACGAGGACTAGTCTAGCTAACACACGGACGTGCTTAGCCATCATCGTGAAGTGTACTTCCATGCTCGGTAGCCACAATGGACAGGCAGACTTGGCGGGATGTAGTCAAACAGAGACGGGAACATAAGCTTGGAGCAGAACACAATGCGTGGCCCTCCCTGTCAGCAATGGCTAGCATCACGCGAAACACCATCGAAGATTGACGCAATGAGGATCGATAAGAAAGTATCGCCGAGTCCCCGGGCGCTGGAATGACGCCTCGCTCGCAAAGAACGGAGAGCGAGCACGGCCGCGGGATGGGGGTGAACCTCGGGCCCGCCTAGCTTCATCACAGTAGTTTTTTTGCCCAAGTGGAAAAGAGGCGCCTCGGCGTTCCTAGGCCTTGGTAACCAATGAGGAGAGGATCCTGCGATAAGTTTAGGTTCATGTGAAACATGGCCTCTCAGACGCACACCACAAGAATTCTCCCGCCGCCCAGCCCAGTGCGGCTTTGCGCTTGTGTGTTGGTGTGATGTGCGTGAGGCGGGAAAAACTTTATTTTCCCAGCCCGCCTCACCATTGGAGGCGCGGCGGGGCTTGGGGGGTCGTGATGGTGATGTGCCTCGGGCAAGAGAGCAGGAATGACGACGTAAACAGCGAGCAGTGGCAACTGGTGATAGAATCTGAAACAGTAGCTGGGGTGTTCCTCACCTTGTGCACGCATTGCGAGGTAGGTGCATATTTCCGACGGAGAAACGAGCAGGCATGCGCGGAGAGAGAAAGCTGGGGAACAGAACAACGGCCGACGGAGCCGGTGGGCGGTGTTCTACGTTGCCAGCCGTGACATACTTACGCAACCTCGTGACACCCGTGCGCCGGGCGGGCCTGAAGCGCCGGGGCCCGAGATCTCGTGTTGTTTTCTTCTTTCCTTCTTCCACTGCCGAGGGATGGGTCGATGGGAAAAGCAGCAATTACCCCGCGCTGCGTCCTCGGGTTTCAGGAACAAGGAAAAGTAGTGGGCATCGTAAGGTCATGGGAATCTCTCAATCACCAACCATTCACCATCCCCCATCCCAACCCCTGCCCAGTTACCACGCTTCGCGATGCCTATCTAGTGCTTCCCGGCCCCTTGGAAGCGGGTGTGTGGCAGAAGCAGAAACAAGTCACCGCCGGGCCCTTGTGATCGGGTGCGTGTGTGTGAGCGCCCAGGCCTGGGAATATGCAGCTTCGTGAGTGCGTGCAGGACGGGAGACGGGTACAAGTCGCTGATGTACCGCCCTTCGCCCCCATGCCATGCCATGCCATGCCCGTCCACCCCATGCACGCGGCTGTGAATGGAAGTGCTGTTATGTATGTTGGACCAAAAAAAGAGCACCTATACCCAGCCCGTATTGGCCGGCCACACCTGGGCCGGCCAACTCACTGGATGGCCGCGGGAATGACGCCAGGTACTTCGGGAAACGACTCACACTCACACTCACACACTCACTCCCATCCTGGTCTTTCCTATGATGTGTTCAACAGATCGGGAAACAACATTGGCTGCCTGCCTCGTATCTCCCTGTTGCCTTCCAATCCCTGCTTTGAGTCATACCCCATCATAGCCAGAAAGACCCGCAGCCTCTCCCACGTGGTTATCACCTATATCATTTTCTGGGAGGCAACATGGCAAGTACCGGTATTGTGCATGCAGGCGTGACGAAAGATAACAAGGCAGCACGTCAACCAACCTGCCTGGCCCCCTTGCACGTTGGTGACAACCATCAGCCATCAGGTGAACCAGGCGGGCTGGGTCCAGGGCAGTAGAGGCGGCT
Organism: Diaporthe longicolla; assembly: GCA_000800745.1. Taxonomy (NCBI): domain Eukaryota; kingdom Fungi; phylum Ascomycota; class Sordariomycetes; order Diaporthales; family Diaporthaceae; genus Diaporthe; species Diaporthe longicolla. Next base: position 74,658 of record JUJX01000011.1, on the reverse strand, counting down.
GGCTTCTCACCAGCCCTGGTCCGTCAATAGTGGCCGCGAGGCTTGTTGCCGTGCCCTGCGGAAGAAGAACCAAGGCCACATCGAACCCTACTCGCTGTGGCGTGTGTAGATTCTGCATGCGCCGACCGTCCTTGCAACCGCAAGCTGCACTGCAACTGGCCCCAAGGGCCACCCCGCGGTTGTAAGCTCAGGCCATGACGAATGTTTCCCGTGTCCGCCGAGTCCACGCGACCGTTTGATGTTGATGAAGCTGTCGAAAGGTTTCGGTGTAGGACAAGCACATCTGGTGTGGCTTGGGGAGCGGGCTGTGACAGCCGTGCAACCGATCATAGTGCGGCGTGCCCAAGTCGTATTTAGCCGCCCGTTCCAGGGCCCATCTTGAACTTTATCGGGAGATGCTGCAGCTGCCTGCTGTCAGATGGGACCACCCCCACCAAAAGAGCACCTTCGGTGGCGGTGGTTTTAAACTTTGCCCCAGCAAGGAGGTTGTTTCGCTCCGAGGTCCCGTGAAAGACGTATGCGGTGATAGGGTACATGTTCCGATCCGCGGGGAGGAAAAGGAGAGAGAAAGCTGCCCGCTCTCGTAAGTCATCAGGTGATATACACTATTGCAGGCATGTTGCCTTAGCACGAGGCTCATGCTGCCGGCCACGAACTGTGTTACCCTCCGTCGCTAAGCGAGCTGGAGGGGGATATTGTACATCCCTGTTATCATTATCAGTAGTACTGCAGTGAGTATGCAAGCGTGTGTGGTTTTGGAAATGTCTCCATTTGTCCAGATCGGCCCACGCGGCAGGAAAGCGCAAGACCAGTGGCCAAAGGTGGAATTCTATTGATGGATAAGATGGAAAGTGCATATGCCCTGAATAAGTGGTTGCAGATCGGGTTGCAGGCTGCTGAAGTGGTGACGGTCAGATGATGTGTGATTCGGCAATGGGTCTGGCGAGGCCAAGCAGGCTGGCAGGAGCGGACCTACGGAGCATGGGGGAGGGGAGGGAGTGTCTGGTCCGGGTATGCGGCGTGTGAGCGTGTGTGTGTGTGCCACGATAACTCACCACCACCATCATATGTTGCCGAGACAGCGCTGGTGCAGAAAGCGCGCAAGTCTACCAGGTCCCCAATCCGGCTGCAGCAGAGAAGCTGAAACAATCAATATTGGCTCGCTCCTCTTTTCCTCATTGCTCGAAGCTCATGATCGGTCCTCTCATCCCGCAGCTTCCGGAACAGCGTTTCGGCCTGCTGCTCAGCCGAGGGACGATCGAAATGCGCCGCAGCAAGGCAGGTACAGAACCGAATTGTACCTGTATTGCATGCACACACGGCACAGCCGCAGCACCCCCCAGCTGCCGTCTGGCCGTCTGGGTGGGTGTACTGTGTAGTAAAGCTGACAGCTTTAGCTGAACTGGGGACTGGCGCGTCCTGTGCCTGCAACGTCAACAGTGGCTGTACCCCAAAAGCAGACAAGAGCAGGCTGACACCCCTCGTGATCTGCAGGGGTCGTTCGCCCTCGTCGATACGACACCCCGGTTCCCACGTGGGATACGGTTTGGCTTGCGTACGCTGGCGGAAGAAACCCCCCTGCGGCAGCTTCTGTTGGCTGTCATGACTGGCTGGCTGGCTGGCTGGCTGGGGAGTGAATGATCGCCCGCAACTTTGCAAGGCACCGGGCGCCATCATTGGTTCAAGCGGGAACGCGAGTTGGCGCCCAGGCACCGCGATGAGTAAGAATCTCCCCAAGCCCATCCCGACAATTCGGGACCGGCGATCCAAGGCGGGCATGTGATCCTTCGAGAAGGAAAGAAAGACCAACGCCACGGCCGATGGATTGGATGGCAGGCGACGCCTCGCTCGGAATTGCCCAATATGTCCCCAGTCTTCCGAGCAGACCATTAAGCCCTGGGCGGAAGCACAGACCTTTGGTGGATGTCTGTGTTGGCGTGGGGAAGATACTCCATATAGCATCGTCATTGCCCAACAGATCGCAGTGATTGAATGGCGGGCGGCCTGCCCTAGGGCTGCCTGGGACCGGATGGAGCATGGGTTCGGGCTAACGGCCGCCTCTTAGATTAGAAATGGCTGTGCGGGCAAAATATCATGATAATGTAGCCAGATAAGATGGGCCCAGCTTACGGGCCTTACCACTATCGGCCGTCGTATGCCGCAGGGTGCGCATAGCGGCAGGTGAGAATGCAAGGCTTGTTCCGTTTAAGGACACGCAGCACTTGCCTCCATCGTGGCGTGGTTTGGAGCTGATCTCGCGATGCCCGGGGGCGCTGACCAGGGCTTGGAAACGAGGCCTGCGTCAGCTTGATAACGAGTGAGCCGGGCATGGTGCCAGCCATATTGCTTAGCCATTCGCGACTTCGCCCGAGCCGGTACCGTGTAAGCACAAGATCGCCGTGGTTGCCCGGGTGTTGTTGGAATGTGTCACGTCGGGGGTCCCATTGCCAGCCTCAGTTTTCGAAAAGATGGACAACCCCAGAATGACTCCGCTGGAAAGTACTGCATTGACAGCCTGTCTGCAGCCTCATCTTGGGATGATGAGCTGCATCTCAGAAAAAAATTCTGATGTTTTGACCATGACGGTACCTTGCCGAAGGTTTGCGGCGCTTGGTGAAGATTGATGGGTGAAAATCACCACTTTCCCATTCGCCAAGGGCTTTCCGGCGGTGAAGACGGTGAAAGAGGACTGCCGTCAGAGGCAGGCGGCTGTATATTTTTTTTGTTGGGGCCTGGGAGTGGAACCCGAGGGGATCACAACTGGGGCCCATGTCTTTTGGTGTCTTGTCATGAACCACTGACTGACGTTCCCTGGTGCCATCGCCGGCGCCAACGTCAGTGCCAATGCCAGCAAGACGGGCCCCAGAAGGCATCCACACCTTCGAAAAAATGTTCGCCGAACGAACCGTGGAGACGGGAAATTAACCGACAACCAGCTGGCGGGTGGCTGTGCCAGGGCAAGCTGGCAAAGCTGGCAAGCCTAGCAGAGCAAAGACCAACTGAACTGCAGGGCTCCTTTGCGGCGAGCCAGAAGGGCCCCATGTCTTCCCAGTGTCCCCATGTAGGTCCTGCGACAGACCCACGATGCAGTCATCATCGAAAATCCGTCAGATGACTGTTTTTGAAATTGCATGGTACTGTATCAGAGCGAGGTTCGGCGCCCCGCACCGAACGCCCTGCCTTGTCTCGTAGCCGAGTGAGAGTCAAGTGGGTTTTGTGATCCATCGATTGCACCACCGCCAGTCAATCGCAAGAGCTGCTCTGTCCACTCGGGCCGGCATTGGGCCCGGTTCAGGCGGCAGCACGGTTGGTAATTGTCGAAAAAGAAAACCTGCTGCGCATGTACCGCATGTTCGGAGGGGCAGATCTTGAGGCCCCGCCAAGGCGCAGGATCAGGCTAGAGAACAAGGGCCCTGCTGCCCTGCTGCCCTGCTTGCCCTGACTGTGTAAGACGGACCACTAAACAAGGCTGGCAGAAACATGCTCGTGTGGATATACGAGGCTAGGCGGGGACATGATTGACGGGCCTGAGGTTTGGACAGGAATACACAAAACAGGACAGAAGCAGGGCAGCGCTCGCAGGACCTGTCAGCAAACAGCATCATGGAAGGATCCAAGCTTGGTGAGGGATGCGTATGTACCCCAGGCTCGGCTGATGGCCATTCCATCCTCGTGGGCCATGACTCCCGTGGCATGTCGATCCAAGGATTCTGCGCTGGCGATCCATCGTCCACCAACATCACATTACACGCCGCAGCTGCATTGTCGGCTGCATCGCTGGCTGCATGCTGCCTGCAAGCCCCCGTCACAGGTGCTTATCTGATTGACGTGGAGGAGCGGTGGGTAGTGGTGATATTGATGATGATGATGCAGGTGTTGGTCTTGGTGGTGTTAGTGGTGGCTATAACACTTGCCGCATCGACGATATTCCGGCAGTGTTTGCTTTTTCCTGCAACCTGCAAGCCTGCCGCCAGACTTCCAAGGTTTGGTGTCGTCGTCGTCTATTCGGTGCAACATGATGAGCACTTGATGAGCACGAGGACCCATCCGTCGGTGAGCGGTACCATGGATCAGATCCTTGTCCCCCTCTGGGTCGTGGCTGGCTGTCGTGGTTGCCATCGTATGGGCAAATTGCCTGTGGGCCCGTCTCTCAGCCTCGTGAGAGGTGAGCAGCGGCCCTGGCGACCAAAAGTACCAGGTGACCAGCCACTACAGGCTCGGCACTGACCAGGTTTGGTCAGGATTTCATCAAATCTACGGCTTACATCTGGGTTCCAAGCTGCTGGGACCTGAGTCGCAGGCCACTTGCTCTCCACGCTGTGCCCTTCCTGCATGCTGGGTAAGGCAAGGTTCTGATTTGATGCTGTACCGTGCAGTCTTGTGCTGCCCAACTCGCATGCACGGTATGCACGCACCACACTTTACCTTGGTGCCTGTGATGTCCGCGTATCCACGTCCCCGTATTAGGTTCCTGTTAGCACTCCAAGGTTCGACGCCATCCTTTTTCTCCCGAGGCTTGTATCGGTCACCGGCAGCACCACCGCCATTATTAGAGTTGGAACTGGTCTGAGCACACTTTCGTCTCGACCAACTGGGGGACGCCCTGCCGCAGTGTAGGGTTTGGCACGGAAGCCAAAATAGAGATCTCGTGGCGTGCCTAAAGTGGCATCGTCCAATGAGCCAGCTGCCGCTGATCCGGGACCTGAATCAAGAAGCTCATCGAGCTGTGAGGTAGATGCTGTTTTGGCAGGCTGCAGGACGACTCAGAAATGTCCGACAAGCTACGGCGTCGGTCCCTGGAGGAGCAGCAGCAGCAGCAGCAGCAGGATCTGGGGAGAGCTTCCTGACGAGCTCAGCGAGTGAGAAGCTTCGAGGGCGAACGGGCCGTGCTCACCGAAGCTCGCCGGCACTTGAACTCTGGCAATGCAGAGGGAAGGTGAGGGCCTTGGAGGTGGTGGGGCGGCTCGTGCAACCTGTGACTGAAACAAAATGCGGTCCGTGGTTACATTGGCATCGAGGTCAGAGCTCCCGCTCCTCCACGCCCGCTCCCACTGCCACACCACACGCGCGTACACATCTTACAGGTACTCAGCCAGGTGGTACAGGCGCTGCAGAGACCCCACGGCAGATGCAAGACGCAGGTCCTAGACACGACTCAGCTTACCCAAAGATGCTCAACCCAGCGGCGGCCCAGCCATTCAATCAACAGTCAACACACAACAAACAGGTTAAACAAGCTCATAAACCTTGCCGCACACCACCACCTAGGGGCCCGTGGGGACTCATGTCTCATCGCGATCTGGTATAACCTCGTTTCGCGTCGCACATTTACGCTTCACCGCAGCGCCGTTGCGATCGATCCCATCTTGTGAGCAAGACGCCCGACGCCGCCGAGCGCATTGAGTCGCTCACCGAACCGGGCGGCCAGCTCCTTCTCAAGCTCCAAAGCTCCCAAGCTTTTGCCCGCCCGACCCAAGGCCAGGCCCTCCGTTGGGCTTCGGCGATTTCCCTTCTGACAGGGCTTGGCATCAATGCCTCTTAGTGTACTGTACCTATTCAGAAGGTCGTACAACCCTCACACAGCAGTCACACTTACACCCTGCGTACTGTGTAAGCACGGCACTCGGGTCCCTCGGGCAACTCTAACGCACAGATATCCCGCTGAGCGGCCGTTCCTGAGGCTATCCCATGATCGCAAGCTTCCGGGCTCGTTTTATCAGCCGCCGGATGCTCACATGCTGGGCACAGGTCCAATGGCAAGGCCTCTTGCGCACCACGCATCAGCAATAGCAGGCGACTACTATACGCTACAGAAAAGCCAAGTTGGTGTGTAAGACATCAATGTCTTACACTCTTACTCGGCCGTGCTAGTAGACCCTCGTTCCGCTTCGCGTACCAACAGAAGCTACCACATAGAGATCCTTCGCGGTGCCTGTGAGGCTCTATCACAGCGTCACCCAAGCGTCACCCCAGCGTCACAGTCGAGGATCCTTCGGTACCGCCCAAGTCTGCAGCCAAGTTTGTTATTACTCCACACCTGGCGCATGGCACCAAGAGGCAGAAGAGGGAAAAAAGCAGGCAGGCATCCAAGCTCGAGGGCAGCTAACGATTGCCAACGCATCGCGACGAACCTAGGTGTGAGTCAGAGGCGTGGGCGGACTGCTGTAATAACCCTGCCGTGCATTATCAACCAAGCACACAATAAGTATCCACACAAGCTGCTGCGAGGCACACCTTCGAGGTGGGGTTGGTCGCCCATCTGTTCTCACCGCACGGCGCCTCGCACCCAATAGTAGCCCGCGACGCCGCTATGGGGCCCGCGCCTCGTCTGCAGCCCAAGGCTACGAAACCCCAGATTGAGAGGAACGCACGGCTGCCAGTGGGCGGGCTCTCTGCCCGCTGGGTTCGGGCTCGTGATGCACTCGGCTGGTCAAAATATGGCCCGATGTGGAGCTCTGCCTTTTTGGTCGCGCAGCCCAAGTGGACCGCCCATCTGCTTCTGCTGCACCCTGCCGAACCATCCCACGCCCTGGATGGAGATCATGTAATGTACTTCTTAGTACTGCGGCGACCCGTGGGAGGTTGTCAGTCACGGGACGAGTCAAGGACCCGGCGCCGTGCAGTATCACATCACACCAAGATGGGCGGAGGGAGGACTAGCAGCCTGTACGCGCACGAATTCGGAATAATAACACATGCTGCATATCTGGTCTGGTTGTTGTCGTGTAATTGTAGATGGTGTACAATATATGATGCAGCGTGGCACAAGGCTGGCCCCAGCGGCCGGGCCAAATCTGTAAGCCACGTTTTCCGCCAAACATATCGGTGGGCTGGCCCTCCTTCCTTCCCTCCGAGGTGCATGGCGCATCGAGAGTGTGTGTGTGGCATGCATCCATCGCCGCGAACATTCCAGGTGGCTTTGGTACGACCTACACGCTAGCTAAGGTTGGCGAATCTCACGATGCTGCAACCTCGACGACATGGGACCATCGGGACCTGCCCTTGCGGAAGTACACAGTGATGAAGTTTTTGGTGTTTTAAGCATCAGCTCTTTGACGATGTAATCTAGCTGGCACGAGGCGGGAAGCGTCTGTGTCTGGTAGCTTGCCGCACAGCCGGGAACGGAGAGCAACGGAGGGTTTGCTGCACAAAGCTTCCATCACGCGAGTGACCGACAGACCGACGCTCTTCGCGAAGGGTCCGGCTGTTGTGGGCCGGGAAAGTTTAAGGCCGCCTGAGTTCAGCGCTGGGCCACAACGTTGTCAAACCTACGCTACGCACCGCCTACGATAGGGTTGGCAGCTGAAAAAGTCAAAGTCGCTCTGACCCCTTCCGCCGGGCGGGAAGGTTGTGTGCATGTCTGGCGGTGCGACTCGAGCCAAGATGGGAACTGCTTGATGCACGTCCATTGGTGATGGTTGCAGCAGGAGCCAGTCCAGACACTTGGAGATATCGTCGAGGTGGAGGGTGGGAGCGAGTGACTCGGCGACGATGTACCTGATTGCTTGAGTAATGTCTGCAGAAACTCATCCTATGTGGCTTGGGTCTTGGTCTAAGACGGTGGGTGGTGTTGTAGGTGGCACACGGATCATAAGACATGAGTTGATTGGTGTGGTGTAGGATCGCTGATTGACAGGCACAATCATAATCACGAATTGAGCCGGTTGCTTACACAAGCTTTGCTGATTACTCTATGCTACGAGGGGTTACCCGAGACCGAGGCTTCTTGATATCTGATCATTATCATGCGAACACGGGAGGGCCCAAGACCACTGTCCAAGACCAGTGTCGTATCGAAATATGCTTCTTGGGCCATTCTTCGCTTACGAAGTGGACGAGTGACCACAAGACATGGAGACGATGCCTGCATCATGGGAAACCGAAGAAACAGGGGCCCAGTGGCAGAGTGGGCGGACAGAATAGTCACGGGCCACGCCCAAAACAGTCAATTGATCAAAAATGGGCCGCCGATTCCAGGGTCGCACCCCGTGGGTAGCAATAGCTTGATAGCTTATTAGGCGAGCCAGACAGAGGCGGGCGTGCGGCGGAGCCATTGTCCGATATCTAACACACCATGTGAGCCAAGCCATGTATCAATTCCGAGAAGGTTTTCCCAGCCCGATGATTGAATTGAGATCCAGCACCTGCGGGCAAAAGCCTCAAACCCTCACCGTGTCATTGCAAGGCAGCGCCGGTAGCCTCGGGAGCCAGGAGGGCGAGGCTCAGGCACAGCTGACGCACCAGCCCAGGCCCTGAGCCCTGAGGAAACACCACAAGGGCACCATGGGCCCTTGGCGCCGCGGCTTGGGAGCGCGAAACAAGCCCGCCTGCTTACGAATCCCGCCCGTTTGCGATTTAGACATGCCGTGAGGCCAGAAAGGGGAGGGGGGAGGAGACGCTGACTGAGCAATCTTGCCCAAACAGAGCTCCTGTCTCCTCCAGATTGAGTTTCTCGAGGGGCGGCCTGGCAGCTGGGCCGACGAACAAAACGTGGGAAACGCGTTGTTGCCAAAAATGGAAGCCGGGGGGGGGGATTCACGCTGGCCAGGGTGAGGCTTGCTTGCATGAGTGACTCCCAAAAGAACAATCTCAGAAAACGATCTGGCAATTTCACAATTTTTCACAAGGAATCGTGGTAGGGCTCATCAAAGCCCGACGGCCTTCCTTCAGGAGAGTCGGATTCGGACGAGTCCGGAGATGATTTGATGATGGTCCCTGAAATCCCGTGCCCTATCCCCTTCCCCCTTACCAACCTCCCACGGGTGACAGAGTGACAAGAGGTGACAGCCAGCAGCACCCACCCCTGACAAGGCAGACGCACCAACGCACAGGGCCGCCGTAGGGCCAGCCGACGCAAGGCTGATGATGAAAAACAAGGCCGTGGGACCTCATCATCAAATCTCCAGCGTCCCATTGTATCGTCTGGGGAAGGCCCTGGAGGCTTAAAATTGGGGACGCCTGCCAACAAGGCCAACCCACCCACGCTACGGTGACACGGTGAAGGTCCTGAAGGCGGAGAAGGAGGCAAATTTGACAGTCTGACAGCATGACACCTTTTTTTTCCTCACACGTCCGACGGCAGCTCCGGAGGCCCGGCGATGCCCAGTTCAGTCGAATCTCAGGCGCTGTGGGTCGCGCATTCACCCTGGTGGAGTTACGAATTGTTCCATGGAAAATTCCATGGGTGGAGTAGGGATCCCGTCAGACCGCACGATGGGGCCCTGTTTGTTGGTGGCTGTACAGAAAAAGAAGGGCTAGAGAAGAAAGAAAGAGAAGGAAAAAGAGGGCTGTCAAGGTTTCCCCAACCATCGAGTTTGATGAAGAAATGGGGACCGCGTGTGGGACTGTCACCGCAATTCAGTCATTCTCGGACGGCCGCGACGTCGACGCTTCGGATGTCTTCGGTCGGCAGTCAAGAGTAGATGGCTTGTGGGTTTGACAGAATCCACATGGAAGCTTGACGAGGGTTTGACAGCGCGATGACGGGCAAAAATCCTTTTCCTTCACCGTCCGCCGTGTCCTGATTGAGCCGCGACCATTCCTGTTTGCGCCCACTCAGCAAACCGGATACCGCACATGTGTTGAGGTAGCATTGGGGGCGCTGGGCACAGAAAAAAAAAGAGACCAAGAGACCAAGAGACGGCCGGCGGACCAGTGCAGCTGGCCACGAGGCCCATGGTCCACGGGAAATGGCCGATGAGGCAGAGCAAATTTGTTGGTGGCCGACATCATCATCACCGCTACTCCGACGTGCTCCCTCTAAGCGCGCAATGCAACAGCACATGTCATCAGCGCCTTGCTGCTTTGGCTCGGTGAAAGTGGGCATTTGCCGATTACAGAATGCAACAGAAACGCAAATTCGATACGATGCCATGCGGTATTCCGCCGAGCCCGTACCATACTCACCGGGGCGTACTGTTTGATTGTAGAATGTTCTCCGACGCACCGAGACTCACCGAATGCGATGCATTGTTACTTTCGGCCCCCTTTCTTCAGCCTCGTCAGGCTATATCCGCGTGTTGAGCATCTGTCTGTACGTCCGGGCCAATCTGGCTGCATAAATGCACAATAATCCAACAGATGCGCGACAGGACGGAGCGCGGGGGCCACCAGGTGGCATCTGCCCTCTGCCCTTCTCCTGCTGCCCCTACCCTTCTCGTGTGCCATCTGCCATCTCGCCATCTCGCCGAGCAGGGTGACAGGCAAGGCGGAGACGGCGACGACGACAAGCAACAGGTGAACAACAATCGACATGGCCATGGCTTGCTCGGTCGGTGGGTCCTCCTGTGTGCAGTACAGTAGATGGGGTTTCGGTAATAACGAAATGTGCGCGTCTGTCAATCTCGTCGTCAATCATGCTCGCCCATCAGGCCAGCAAGCGGGCCAGGAGGAGGCGCATCGGGCAGGGGTCAGAGCACTCCACTGTTTCATTTTTGATGGGGCCTGAGAAAGATACGTAGCCAAGTACCCTCGTACACAGTCCCCACCGGCCCACCTCATCCCACATCTGGCACTGGGCAGCAGCACCACCAGACCTGACCGCCGTCGGGCCCACTCCCAGGAACAGGTACGTACCTGGGGCGGGCGGTACGAGGGTACATGGTCCCTCCACCCACAAGGCCGCCCAGGCTGGCTGCGTCACCGCCATGTTTCCTGCTCATCGCCCACGGGCACTTGGGAAGTATTTTTGTCTCGTTCCTGGCCCCGTCAAATCACGGCCGTGCAGGGATGCATGCGGTTACAGCGGTACAAACGCCAGAGGTACCTCTGGCCCTCGTACCTGGGTTGCGCCCGCCCACTGCTGATGCCCTCCCTCCTCCCTCCCTTGCTTCCCACCTGCGACAGGGCATGGCAGGGAATGGCAGAGGGCACTGACAGACAGGCTTACTCCCCTGCAACACGCCTTTTGGCCTTCGTTTTGTCGAAATGGGCAATCTTGGAATGGTCTGCCACGGCGCGCACACCACGGACAGAATTATATAGTGTCCGCCTTCCCTCCTCTCCCACCACGCTTTCGTTCTCGTTCCATCATCAGACCAAACATCATCGAAACAATTCAGTTGTTCCTGCCTCACAGCTTTCAAACATCTGTCCCAACCTACAAATACAACATTCCAACCCACTACCCAAACTACCAACCAAACCCAACCACAACCACAACCACCACATACAACAGCCTCTCTCCACTGTTTGTCCATCCCGGCCACTTCAGTGAACAGCAACAACAGCCTCGTCTACCACAAGGCTAGCTCACCATACACACCAACGCTTAACAACGCGTCACACAAAACCCACCACAGTCGCAATGGCCGCCGTCAGCACAATGTCCTCTCTGGAGCAGCGCCCCTCGCAGCTGCCTCCTTGCCCCGGCCCACCACCAAACCGCCCTCTGCCTGCTCTCCCCAAGAACAGCTAAATTGCCCCATGGGCCACTTTTGACAATCTGATACCTTGCCCCTCGAGGAGGATCAACTACAACGCAGAGCATGCTGGTCACGACTCCAGCCACTGCTTCTACCTAGCCACTACCGCCGCGACACGCCCTCGCCGGACCGGCTCACCAATACCGACGCCGAGTGTACCTGGGAGTGGCAGCCTCGCCTGGTCTTGACCTGGCTTGAGGTGGTTGGCTGTCATTGGAATTGTTCCACTGCAGCCTGTTACATGAATTCGGATCGGAACACCCACCAATCACCACCACCGAACAACACCAACCAACATCAACAACCGACAAATCATCATCTCGTTGGTCCCCGAAGAGCCGGCTCGACGGGAATGATGCACCTTCGCTACGGAACCTCGCACCATACCAACTACAACCAACACAACCACCACAAACAACTTCGGGCACAGCCTCTGCGCCAACGCCCTGTACCACCACATTTACTACATCTATTTTAATCTACATCCATCTTTGGGAAGCGAGGTCACGATATTAGCCATTTCCATTCGGCTTTTCAACAACATTTTCAGGTCTAGACGGGGAGGGCAAGGAACATGAATTTCCTAGGTTTCTTTTCCCATGTACCACTACAACAACACAAGCATTCACGGCGTAAAACTTTTTTCCAACACAAAAAAGAGAAGGGAGGATGCCCGTTGATGATACCCCCGAGGGAAGGAACAAGAGGCGAAACGCCCTTTTCTGATGAGAGAATGGGATTTTATTTTTGGGGGACGGGTTAGCATTTTTTTCTTCAACGGGGATACAGTCATGAGAACGGGGGAACATTACGAGCGAGCACGAGACAAAGGACCGGAACATCTGGGGGCCAAACAGTATCTGGCAGGACACAGAACAATTCGCATCATTAGAGTGGACAAACCTACAAAACTCAAATTAATTGTTCGAAACTTCTGACAACCATATCAAACTTGACTCTCCTCGTCCGTGAACTTGCAATCCCCAATCTGAAATGTGAATATTCTCCGGCCACCTGCAATAGATTCCATGATCAAACAGGTGGGCTCAGCCTTGTCCTCGTCGTCCCCCTAGGAGTTGAGACGAACTGAGCGTGCCCGATTTTCTAATAATAAGCAAGGGGTGCTGACTGATCGCCCCCGAACTGACTGATGCGACCGTGCTGTTCGCCACCCAGCCCACAACGTAATGGCCCTTACACACTGACACACAACAGATCAATGGAATGCCAGCTGCTGCAGTCAGCAAGTGCACTTGTTCTCCCCTCGAGGCTAGCCTAACGACTACAAAGGTATGACAGACAGCCCGTCTCCCGCAGATCTGTGACCCTGTGTCTGACTTGGCCACGTTGGGGGTGACCCTGATCTGCGCCTAGTAGGCCGGGCTGAACGGGATTTCGAGTTCAGCCCGAGGTGCGCCGCCGGAGCATCCATGGGAGGCTGTAGCAGTCCACCACACAATCTAGAAACACGAATGCGCACACCAGACAAATCTAAAAAAAAGAAGGATGCGCCTTTTTTCCTTTCCCGAAAAAAAATTCAAAATTCGATTCTCATCGAAACTTAGGACCGATGTAGGGTTGCATCCGCCGTGCGCGCGTTTGATAAATGGGAAGGGCCGGGCTGGCTGGCCGGGCTGGCTGGACAGGACAGGGCATGGGGGAAAAGCAAAAACACATTTCGGGAGGCGCACCCGATTCCTTCATCTCACACGCTGCTGCGCTCCGGCGACACACCACACACCAACCACAAAAAACCCAATTTCTAATATTCCCTCCGCGTCGGAAACGCTATAATATCAGACGCAACGATCTCATATGATGCGCGCACGGGGGCATGGGGCCAGAAGAGAGTATATGCACAACATTCAGACACACTCAGCCCACTCAAACACGCCGACCACACCTTAGTATTGCCGACCCAATCATTTGTCTGCCACCCATAACACTAGAACCTATCTCGACGGCAAGGTTCCGTCGCGGTTAATGCGCCATCGGAGGAGGAGTGTGGGAGAAAAGAGGAAAAGAGGACGAGGGAACTCGATAGGACGGGCAGGAAAATTTTCACAATGCCCATCTTTCCCTCAACTTGTCCGTCTACCGTCTCCTCCCCTCGTCTCGTCTCGTCATTTTGCATACACATCTCGGCACCCGACTGTAACATAGGTCCGCCCCGAGACGGGGAAACTCCACGGGCGACGACACAAGACCGCCGCTGGACCCCTGCTCGCTTCGGACAACTTTCCCTCACGACATGCCTAGTAGGCCAGGACCGATTGTTTACCCTCTTTGGAATATTTTTCTTCCCTTTATGTCACCTGTCCCGAGGTTGTAACAGAGGTGGGAACATATTGTTCCCCTCTCTCTCGTCTCTGCAGGTTCGCGTCTTCAATGCATGCAATGCAAGCAAGCATGGCATGCAGGGCCACCTGGTTTTTTTTCTTCTCTTTAGCCCCATACACGTAGGACACGGAACCACCCGCTGGGGCCAGCGAGATGGTACCATGCCCAGAACTTGCCCAGCGCCGGGCAGTCGCCGTGAGCAGCTGTGTTGAATTGTAAGAGGAGCCCCGAGAAGAGGGGTGGAAAGAGGATACCCATCGTGACATCTGGACAGGGGACAAGATCAGTGAAACCCCACAACTCGGTTAAGATGATGGGGTTTGGTGGATATGTTAGCGAAGGGCCTTTTGTCGTTGTCCCTTTCCACGATAATGTGTGGGCGGCAGTAGCCGGACGGTCAGTCGGCCAGCCTCGTACTAGCCTCAGTCACAAGCGAGAGAGCAAAGGGACCACGAGTATAGCTGCTAGAGCATGAATAACCCCATACGGACATTCAACGATAGATGAGAGTCCCCTGCTGCGCCCCTCTGGCGGGGCAGACGGGCTTACTTGCTCTCACGAAGGGTTCATTCCATTGTGGACGGCCCACTTGGCGCAGGACAGGCTGCCACCGTTGTGACATTGTGTTGTGGTGGTCTATCTAAGCGAACGAGTGTGTTGCGGGATAATAAGTCTGAACATACGATATTGGCCAGACGAGATAATCTGTCAATGTAGTTAGATGTTCCTTCCCTCCGCAGGCCCGGCGTGCATCAATCAAATGTTTTCGGGTCCTTTGGCGTGGCTGAGACACAACCCACCGATTGGGTGCGCATATTGTGGAGGGATGGATGGGCTCGGTTAAGCAGGAGCAGGAGCAGGAGACGAACGTTGCGCGATTCGCGGCGCGCCCGAACTGCAGATGAGACACGTGTGTGCATGTGTGCATATGTATGCGAGTTTGTGTGCGATGCTGTTATGTGTAATGCGGCCCTTTGCAGCAGCGAGCAGGAGGGCACACGAAAAACATGTCCCGAAAAAGCAAAATCACGTTGTCGTGGTGGTGGTGGTGGTGGTGGTGGTGGTTCGGGCTGTCAGTCTTGCCCTGCTGCCCTGGGGTTGGTTTCTCCTCAATCTCGCAGGTCTCATCTCATGATCATCTGCAGCAGCAGGCCCCCTGCCTGGCATTGTCCGTCTCTTTTCCCCACGACACGGGAGCCAGCGAAATGTGGTACGGGTACGTGCATCGCGAACGAACGAGTGTGTGTGCAGGGGTTGTGAATTGGGATGTGGTGCAGGTGATGCGGGTGGCCAAGTGTGTCGCATTGTTGGAGCGGAAGGAATGCCAATGTTGCTTGCCGGGGGGGGATTTAGTGAACCTCGTGCGGATCAACGTGTCGTCGCCCCAAAAAGAGGTCACGGGCGCAACGAGCACAAATGATATTGCAGTACAGCAGATGTTGAAAAGAGCGGGCGCGCGATGGAGCCCGCGTTTGAGATGTCTACATGGGGCAGGCGAGAAGGTGCAGGTGAGTGAGGGGTTCGGTTGATGAGGCGGCTTTCGCTCTGTCGTCACGTCAGGATCATCATCGTGATCATAGGGCTGGCCTGTCTGTCGCCCTCCTACATTACGATCGGGTGTCTGTCGAAGGTCGGACCAGGGGCCGAGCAGGGCCAGCAAGGACCTGGACTACACCAAAATAGACGAAGACGAGATGAAGGGAGAGGGTTGGCTGCTGGGACCTGGCTGGGGGTCGTGCACTCTCTGTGTCGTCTCAGAAGTTGTGTACGGACTGGACTGGACTGTCCTGAAAGGCAAAAAGAGGGTTTCTGCCCAAAACCGCAACCCCGGAGGATGATACACAGTGCTGTGTATAGGGAAGGAGAGGCCGTGGAGTGGGTATGCCTTGGGCCAGTTGCTGGGTTGGAGCCCTGCCTCTGTCTCGATGCACGCCATCATGCCACATCTGGCATGCGAGACAGGCCATAACCCCATACACGGTGGCCCAATGCCATCCCATGTCCTCCAGACTGCCAGGCTGCTGCTTCTCTGCTTCCTTACGGGGCATGCCTGGGTATTTCTGAGGGAGATTTCGTCCGATGCTAAAACCTCACAGACGTGGGTGATACTCCATCACCCTGAAACCGCTAGCTGCCGAGAGCGACCGACCGAGAAGACCGAACGAGGCAGAGAGACAACATGGCAGGACGAGGCATGCAGGTTGTTGCAAGACCGGGCAGACAATACACGCGCACAGAAAAAAAGAGATACTTTGACTGCTTGTTCCGTATTGACTATGAGGAGCCCATGCTTGCTGGTGGGGCGTTTTGATCCGGTGCTCGGTGCGCAGGTGCTTAGATACATTCCAGAAGGTTACTCTGTGACGGACTGTCTAATTTCACGAAACCTGATGTAAATTGCAATAGAGCGGCAGCGATGCAAGGCTCTGGGGGCTGGGACCACCACCCCCATCAAACCTTGTTTGTTTGTACGCTAATAATTACTGATGTGTTGCCGTGCAAGCTGGCAATGCTGCTGCGCTGTGCGTTGTATGTGCGTCGGTCGGTGTTGTTGTTATGTGGGTGTCTGTCTGTGACGCGGGCCACGCGAGATGGCATACTGCAAAATACCCCTGAGGCTTGACCGAAAGGAGGCTGGGGTTGGAGGGTGATGCAGTGGTGCTGCATAGGCATGTAGGGAAAAGGGATCAATCAAGCTTCTTACTGCAGGCGCAGCTTTTTTCTTCTTCTTTTTGCCACCACGCTATCGTCTCGGTCATCTACGGCCCTGCGATTGGATTGGCATTCCAGCCTGCCATGGGACTGCCACGTGCCAAACACGCACACACACCCAAGTCCCAGTCCGTCACATCGTACCTGCTTTCCCAGCGTCCAGCCTGCCTCCTGCCTCCAATCTCCACGCTCACTGTCAAAATCTGGTACCCTATCCCTTACCTCCCTTTACTCTCCCCCCAGGGCCAATGCCTGCACCAGCCAGGAACAGCCAGGAAGACGGATTAAAAAATAAAATTGAAACAAGCGGCCAGTGAGGCAGTGAGGCAACCCGATTGTTTCAACTCGCTGTCTGCTTGCAGTCTTCACTAGGGTATGTACTATGCCCGCTGGCCCGCTGTACCTGGCTGCACCAGGACCAAGGTACGCGGACTGTCTTTCCTCCCCAACATGAAACGAGACACCGTTCAACTCGGGCCAATTCATCCATTCCAGGCTCACAAGCCCATCCGCATGAGGACGGCCTTGTTCTGTACTGTGTACTAGCCTCGTCTGTACATCTGTACAATACAATCTGCCAAGTACCAGCCCGGCCCGTCTTTCTGTCTTCTCCCCTTTCCGCATTCGGTGTGGAGCCCGAGGACAAGACTTGGACCCTGAATTTTGGGGGGCCATCATCTCCATCTTCTCGGCCGACGCGCTGCCCTGGGCCCTGCACAGCCCTGGGGCGGGCCTGCTTGGGGGGGATATTGGATCAGTCATCATCCACCTCCGAGAAAGTAGCCCAAATCAATCCAAATCAAATCAAACCCCCCAAGCCCGGTCAGCCCAGTGGGCAGCGAGATCCAGGTCCGGTCGCAGGCCTTGCACTGACAGCCCCCCTGCGTCGATCTAGATCGTGCAGCCGTGAAACAGGGCCGGTCAATCTTGCTGGCGAACCTTCCTTTCGAAGCTTTCGAGACGTGTTACGATCGACAGTCGGTGAGGGACAGAGAAGGAGGGCTGCATACGGTTGCGCTGGCCAAAGTCGAAAGAGAGTTCAATGAGACGCGCATCATCGCCAGAGTTCACTTTCGCTATCCATTCACACCTCGCGCCGTGCCTGATCAACAACCCCCTGGAACGTTGGGTTAGAACAATGGGCACAAGCAAACCTACATTGCCGACGAACCTTATCTGCCGCCGTTATTATTGCGTATTGTTACTGTACTGTGTGCAGCGTGTCGCAGCCCTGGGGTCGTGCTGTCCAGTCGAATTCCACGCTACGGGATAGGGTTCGTCATCGCCGGGAAGGGTTCAAGGGAATCGCATGACTGTAGCAGGGGTTCTGCCGCCCGGTGCGGACGCGGAGGCGGAGACAGTGGGAGAGACGACAACAAGAAAGAAGACGGCCGATCGCCGTGTTGATCCCCTTGTCCCCTCCCCCCCTTTTCACCGCCACAGAGGTCACCAGCACCGACTATCCATTCCTATCGGAGCAGAGGCCCAGCGGCTGCCCTGACGCCGCCATCACACATCATAATCTTTGGGGCCGTTTCATCAACACGCCGCCGACGGGGTCGACGCCCTCTCTTCGCGGGGTCGGACATCAACATCACATCATCGGCGCAACCTCAGCCCAACACAAACAACAACCCCGGGAGGTGACGATCCGGTTGGCAGCAAATTTCGACAATCTCTGTCGGACCCTCGCCCGATAGGGTTTTGCGGAGAAAGAGGCGCGCCCTGCAACAGCATCCCTCCTGGCCTCATTTCGTTTCCAATCCACCCTGGCAGCTACCGCCAGTACAGCCCCTACAAGTCACTCTTCGAGCTTGGTGGTTCATCAGCTACACACAACAATTCCGCATTACTGCCGCAAACGAGCATAATCTCCTCCTTGGCCCTGCTCAGGCTTGTACAGTAGATCTTGTTCGTCCCTGTCGCGATCCGTACTGTACCCCAGGCAGCCAGGCGCCCCTCCCTGCCTCCCTTACCCACGATCACGGGGTACCCGTCACCATGGTACTCTTCCGTCTCCACGTCTGGGGGCCAGCCTTCGGGCTCGCCAGCATCGATGCTGAGTGTCTCGCCACAATCACCTACCTGGCGAACGCCCTGCAAGGCGATCAGTGGGAGATTGTCGCAACTAGCCCTTCAGGGGTCCCGACCCGTGAGTTCAGTTTAGTCCAGTCTTAGCGTTTTTGTGTCGTCTCGAACCGCGCCAGCCGTTGAAGCAAGAGCACAATGGCGCCACACACCCCCTTGGCACACCCCCCTTCGCCCCCAAGTGTCCGTCCGTCAAGCCAGCACCGTTGGCCGTCATCCCGTCCGAACATGTGTCCCGTCCTCCGGCGGTGTGGCGGTGTGTCAGGACGCAGGGCACATCAAACAACGTTCGGCCCGGCGCCCGGCACCTGCTCTTGCCGTGTCGTCGTGTGCTGTCTGTCTGTGCTGTCTGCCTGTGTCCCACTCTGGCTTGCCTCAGCACCACCCCGGCTACGATCTGCCGAAAGTCTAATCACCTGAGTACTAATCATATGTCGTGAGCCAAGACTCCCTCCCGGCGCTCCACGAGCCCGGCTCCGGCCTCTGGACCCCGGGCTTCACCTCCATCACCTCCCGGCTCCGGGCTCTGCGGCCGGACGGCGACTGGGACCTCGACAGGACCCTCAACCTGACCCAGCGCGCAGACGCCGCCGCCTACGCCAGCTTCCTACGGTCCGACGCCGCACCGCTCGTCGCCCTTTCGCTGTATGTGTCCTCGGCCAACTGGGCGGGGACCACCCGGCCCGCCTACGGCACCGGCATCCTGCCCTTCCCCCTGACCTGGTCGGAGCCGCTGGCCGTCCGGGGCCGCATGTGCGAGCTGGCCGACCACCTGGGCCTGTCGGACCTTAACGTGGACGACGACGGCACCCAGGCCCAGCAGGCCTCGTCTACCGCCACGGGCGAGGCCACGGAGGGCTTCCTCAAGGTGCCCGAGCGCCTCAAGCCCCTCCGCCGCGGCGTGAAAGCCGCCCTGTCCCCGGAACAAACGGCCCTGTTCCGCCTCGAGGCCGTGGCAAACGACTGCCTGGCCGTGCTGTCGGACCTCAAGACAGCCGCGGAGATGGATGGGGCCGGTGACCGCTCCTTCTTCTCGTCTTCTGGCACCACCACAACCACAACCACATCCCTAGACTGCCTCGCCTTCGGCTACCTGGCCCTGATGCTCGCCCCGGACGTCCCGCGCCCCTGGCTCAGGGACCTGATCCGGCGGCGCCACGAGTCCCTCGCCGTCTTCGTGGACGCCACGCGCGAGGCCGTGTTCGGCGGGGACCCGTTCGACGCGCCGCAGTGCTTTTCTGGTGATGTCTTCTCCACCCTGCCGTGGGCGGACCCTTCATCGTCTTCTGGTGCATACGACGAGCAGCCGTGGGCGCTGACGCGCTTCGTCAGGGGCGTCGTGGCGTCCTCTGTGCCGCGGGGTTGGACGATCCGGGATGCTGCGACTCAGTCAAAGTCAAAATCGTCGGCGGCTGCTGCTTCGTCCGCCCTGGCTGCCCTGGGCAGCGGCGCCGCCGTGGTTGGCATCCTGGGCAGCGCGCTGCTGTACCGGCATATGCCGCCTCTTGGGGCGGCTATGTACCGGTGGGAGATGCCGAGGCGGCGGGCGTTTGGGGCTGCTGGGGCGTTTTTTGGAATATGAGCGGTTGAGGAGAGATAGGCTTTGAGTGAGTGAGAGTCAAATGGTGGGAAGGAGTTGATGGGAATTGACGGGAAAAGTAAGCTGTATTATGTGGTCACTGGGCGGCGGGATAAATGAGACGTATATCTAGGATCAGAGGGCAGACGCAGCAGGTTGATGTTCGGCGTGGAGGTGCAGAATGTGTCTAGGCATTGATACCCAACTCTAAAAGCACACACCAGCAGCATAATTGAACGTGAACTTTCGAAACATTCGTGTTCTCGGGAAATGTATACATCACTTTTCGCCTACTTATCAAGACTCCGTCTGTCCTGTATGCAGGAGACTATGGATGTCCAAGATATTATTATTGATACAGGAAAATATTGACGCTTGCCTGGTGCCATCCGCATCATCATCCGGTTTGCTGGTCAACCTATGCAGTCCATTCAAGTACCGGGAGTCCGGGGGCGCATCAATCGGTACTGCACATTGGCATGGGAGCTCTGGGCTTCCGAGTCACTATTTCGATCCTCCTCGCCGTCCTCCTCTGCATCGGCGCTGGTGTAATCCTCATCGCGGTCACTATCACCGGGCTTCTTGACAACAACGCGTAGCCCTTCTAAGGTATACAAAAGTCGATCCACGTCCCCATGTAGTCCAGTCGGTGCGGCCCGCTCTCCTCGCGGTGCCAGATGTCCTTGAATTCCGCCAGGTCCAGTCGTCCCCAACCACCGCGCGCTTTCGCCTCCTTCTCGGCCGCGTCATGTTTGCGCCACTCCTGCAGCGCTGCGTCAGGCGGCTTGGTCAGCGGCTTGGATGGCTTCCTGCCCGTGCTCTCGTCAGTGATTCTCAACTTGTCTGGCCGCCGGCTCCTGAGAGCTGGCTTGGGGTGGTGGGCTGAGGTCGTTGATGCAGCAGGCGGCGGGACGTCGGCGTCGCTGTTGGGTCGGAACTGAGGCATGGTTGGGTCGCGATAGGAGGCGTGGCTTGGAATGGGCTCTTGCTCATCGGCTATCGATGACTCCTCTGTGAATTCTTCTTCCTCGGAGGTTGTTTCCTCTTCATTTTGTTCGGTCTTGGAAGCCATGGACTCGTCAATGGTGTATCCTGAGGTGGCGAGCAGCTCGTCCAGGTTTCTATCTTGAATCGGCTTCTTTTCGTCGACCTCGATGAGAATGGCTTTCCCATGCCCGTTTGCAGTGCCCCTGTTCTCCTCACTTCCATTGCGATTCTCATCTTGATGCTGCGACGAGTCCTTGCTCTTGTCATGGTCAAGAGAGTCGAGCAAACCACGGTAAGCTTCTCGGTACTCCTTGGTCTCCGCAGCTTTAACGGCGAGGTCTTCCTTTTCCTTAAATAGAACATCCAGAAGTTCGTTGAACGCTTGTTGCGTGACGACGTAAAGGATCTCCTTGCCCGTATCTCTCTCAGCATCGGGTATTTCCATACCGCCCCATCGCTCAGGGACGCTCCTGGAGGATGTCGATGGGTTGGATCTGATCTCGTAGTCGTCCGTATCTTCGGCAAAGCGAACCTTTGATGATGACCGTGACCGAGCAGAAAGCGGAGGCTGTCCATCCTTCGAGCTCCCGGCTATCTCGGTTCCGTTCATGTTCGCGAGGACATCGTCTTCTGGATTCCAGCCCTCCGGTGGAGTGGTTCCCTCCTCTTCGGAAAGATAGAAATTGCGTTTCTTCCACCTGTCAAACAGCTTTTTCCTCACCGTGGCCCTGAGCTTCCTATCCATAGTCCTCTTCTTATGAGCCTCCAAACGGAGATGCTGTGCACGTAGCTGGCTGTCAGTGGGTGGCCGGTTGGTCCACCGCTCGCTGCTAACGTCTCTAACAACTTGCGGAACGGAGGAGCTACCGCGAGAGGCGTCCGTGAAAGATGGGAAATAGTCAGCCGGCCGATTGACGTCTTCAGCTGCAGACTCCTCCTCTTCTTCCTCTGCAGATGTCTCTTCTTCACTAGGCACGTTCTCCTCGTCGACTTCTTCGCCCCCCCGTTCATCGCGGTCGACCGGGGCCAGTTCGCTCGGCTGGATGTTACGCGGTTCGCCTTGCAAGAGAGACACAAGCTCTTCGACTTGGGTCGGAGGGTTCAACAATGCCTCGTGGTAGATGCGCGATACGTCTTCATCGCCGGTTGGCGACGTTACGTGTTCAGAAGCAGCCGTGTAGAATCTGCGGCCATATGCGTCGTCGCTCGGGCCAGCGTGGTTGAAAAGACTTGATAGAATCTCGCCACGATCACCAACGTCTGGCCTTGTCTCGTTTACCACGCCGTTCTTGTCGTCGCTAACCCAGACATCTCCATTGCCGTGGAAAATCTTGCCCTCCATAGGACGACCATGGTCAGCTTCGGGAACTCTGCCCTCGCGGCCAAAGTGACTGCTCAGTGGCTGCCTGCCAGTCACCAGCTGCTGGGTTTCGGTGTTGTTCATAACCTGCTGGTCCAGACCTTCAAGAACATCGCCGTGCATGTGCTTGTAGAGGACATAGTAGGTTCTGAATATGCGCAGGCAATCTTTTCGAGATATGTACCCGTCTCCGTCGAAGTCGTAGCCTTTGAAGATGCGCTCGAGTCTCTGCTTGCCCTTTTTGTAGGACAAGCCCATGAGGAACTCTGGGAAGCTGATAAGATCATCGCCGTTGGTGTCGTAGAAGGCAAACATGCGGTCGTGGATGAGATTCGGGGCAGTCCGTCGGTGACCACTGGACGGTACGAGATATCTCTCAAATGTCTTCCTATCAGCTGCTAGGAAAAGCTCATCCGGGTCGTCTCTCCATTCAGTGTTGGCAATGAATGTCCACTGCTCCCACAAGGCCTCCAACTCTGGACGCTCGAAGCCTGTCTCCTTCGCCAGTTGCCTGATTAGAGCACCGGGCAAATTCCTCAAAGCCGTGTCGGGGTCGCCGGGGTACCAGACAGGTTGCATAGACTTGGGACCGAAAGGCGGGGCAGGGACTTTGACTTTGTAGAAGACGTGCGTCTTGATGTGCAAGCCCTGCGACTCGCATGTCTCGCAGAGGTCGAAGTCGGCGCAGTTCGCACACCGGTAGCGGATCCCGCGGATGGGCAGGAGACCGCAAGCGTTGCACATACACCCGCGGTGCACATAGGCGTTGCGCCGAGCGTTGTCCTCTGAGACCCTAAAGAGAAGGCCGACGATGTTATGTCCAGCTCTTGGCGGTGGGATGTTCCATGCATCATCATGGGCCCAGTCATCCTCCATTGTACGCTCCTCGCCGGCGACTGTTTCTGCTTCGCCTCCAACACCGCCGGGGGTCGCTGGCGGGCGAGAATTTGTGTTTTCGGCATTTTCATCTTGGTGTGTGTCGTGATCGGGGGATTCTGAGTCGTCGGCGGCGGGGGCTGCGCCAGTGTGGTCGGCTAGCTGCCTACCAAAATGGTGTTGGAGGATGTGCTCGATCTGTTCCCTCTCGTCGGAGCCAAATTGGTGTTCGACATCTTCCAGTGCGGCCTGGATCTGCCGTCTTGTGCTACGCTCCGTCCTCCGAACAGCGTTGCTCCTGCGCAGGCCACTGTCAAACCGAGAGGCCGAGGTCGAGGAAGAGGAATAGGCCGCGGGCTGCAGGCGAAACTGTTGCCAGAACTGCCAGGCAATGAAGACACCAGTGACTCCAGCGAGGACCTGGATGACAACCCTTGGTCGCGTCAGAGTTGCGGCAGAAGAGCTTGACACATCCATGGCGGCTGGCCGGCGATCATGGTGGTGGTGGAGGTGGCCAGAGAAATGGGCGACGGGATATCAAGACGCCTGTGTAGATGTCTAGTGCCGTCGGCTCGATGGTTGTCCCATTTGTGGTGGCGATTGGGTGCCCTGTAGCAGAGCAAGTCAGGCTGAGCTGGGCTTGGGTTTTGGTGGTGGTACGTGATGGGGCGGGACGAGCTAGCAGTCCACTGGCGAAGCTCGACTCTGTGGTGAAAAAGAGTAAGACAGAGCCAGTGCTGTCGGGCCGCTGATCGGCAGACCCACCTGCCGCTTGTAGCTCCACAACACTTTCCAGTTGTTTACGGAGACAAGAGACAAGTTATGTATTACCTCAGCCGTGAACCGGAACTGACTACGACCACATCTTTTTCTTTCCCTACTATTTTAAAGTACAATGCTCGGGGACTTTTAAAGGCTCGCAGGACGCTAATAGCGTCTTATGCGTGCATCAGCGCATTTCTCTAGCACTCACAGTGGAGCTTCATTCCCGTCTATGAACGCACTGCTCAGCTTTAAAGCCCCGGACCATCATCGTATAAGTCCATGATAGCTTCAAATGACTCAACAGCCTCTCGTGCTCGGCTGCACTGGATCATACAGTGTCTATAGATATCCATTATGGAATATTCCGTTCAAAACCAAGACAGGGTATGAGGATCAACAAATCCACGGCTGCATATTTGAAATCTCACTGTTCTGTGATCAACTGCAAAACCCCCACTTACGAAAGTGGCCCAATCCTGACTTGGACGCGGGCCGACGTCTTCGAGTCCCCCCTCAAGTACAATCAAGTGGTTGTCGAGCCCTCACACTCTATGCTTCTCTTCAGTTCAGAACTTATATGATACACAATGGCCTCAGAAAATAAGGACTGGCTCATCTGCACGGCCTGCGGGACCCAGTTTCCCACCGCAGACCACCAGCAGCAAACACGGTGCTTGATATGCGATGATCCCAGACAGTTCACCCCGCCCTCAGGCCAGAGCTTCACCACCCTCGGCAGCATCGTGTCCTCCCTCGCCGGCTACAAGAACGTCTTCCACCGGTACGACAAGGACGACCGTCTGACCTTCATCTACACCGCGCCAAAATTCGCCATCGGCCAGCGCGCCATCCTCGTCAAGACCTCCGCCGGCAACGTCCTCTGGGACTGTATCACACTCCTGGACGACGCCACAGTCGAAGAAATCAACAAGCTGGGCGGGCTCAAGGCCATCGTGATCTCTCACCCACACTACTACACAAATCACCTGCAGTGGGCCAAGGCATTTAACTGTCCCGTGTATCTCGCCGCCGAGGACAAGCAGTGGCTGGCCCAGACGGACCCCGAGCGCCAGGTGTTTTTGGAACCTGGCACGACGGAGAAGCACATCACGGTGAACGGTCAGGACTCGGGTGCCATTATCCTGAAGCTGGGCGGCCACTTCCCGGGCAGCCTAGTGCTGCTCTTCGATGGCCGCCTCTTCGTCGCTGACACCCTCCTGACAACGCCCGCTGGCATGGGCAACTGGGAGACTGACGCTGTTGGCAACAAGCGGGGGGGCCACCTTGGCCGGCCCGAAGGTGCCAACTCTTTCGCCTTCATGTGGAGCATACCAAACATGATTCCCCTGTCGCCGGAGGAGATCTCGGGCATGTGGGACGTGCTGGGAAAGCACAAGTTCCGCAGCACACATGGGGCATTCATGGGGCACGACATCGAGGACGAAAAGATCAAGGCGAGGGTGCTGGATTCTGCCAAGATCCAGGTCTCCAGGATGGGTTGGAAGGATCATGCGTTTTTGTCCGTACCTGAGTAGCTAGTTGATGATCCCTCATGCCGGTGAGACTTCTATGCGTTTGTTGATGGGACAAAAATGCAAAAAGAGAGGTCGTCGCCAACACCCTCCTCACGCCCTGCCACCCCTACAAGGTGCTACAGCGCGTCCCTCCTTTCGGTATTCCCTGCCATGTTTGGGCAGGGGTTTCGGGATATTTATTTGCAGTGTTTGTTCTCCCCACCTGCCTGTGTGTTTATTGACGTTTGCGGTGGCCACTGTGTCTGAACCATGGCTTGTCAGTTCGATTCCCCCAGCTGGGCCTTTTTTGACATTTCAAGTCGCTCGCTCTACTGACTGGGCCAGTTTGCCATTTTGGTTAGGAAATTGATGTATTTCGTTGACTATGAACCTTGGGACGAAAGGTGAATTGGCCTGCCCGGGGGGGGGCTGCTGAGAGCCAACAACTCCGATGCTCGCCTCGACACGTCGGTGAGTCGACGCCAGGACCAGAGACTCGACTCGCATGAGCACTAGATACAGCTCCATCGTAGCTTCTCGCAACTACCACGATTCAGCATCCTTCCAAGTTGCTCTGCCATGATGCTTCTCAAAGGGCTTCCATTCGACCTCGACCCCATCGTCACCTCCCAGGGACTCAAACAATTTAACGATCTCCTCTCGCGGTCTCCAATCCCCTACCTGCCACTCCACACGCCCCTTCCTGCCACCCTTTGCAGAAACATATCTAAGACCCCACCTCCAGCTACTGAAATACTGCTCGCGGGAAGGACTGCTCAAATCCACCCATTCCCTCTTATCAGACGGCTGCCGAGTGAGCCATGCAAAGAGCTCCGCCTCCTCCAGGCTGGTCATACCTCTCAACGCCTCCCCAAATGCCTCCAGGAGCGGCTCGACCCTCTCAGCCGAGGGCTCAACCCGGAAGAGGTCGGTCTGGCGGGAATCGTGCTCATACCCCTTGCCAAACCCAGATTGGTCATCGTCATACTCCTTGTCGACCTCCTCATCCTCCTCCGTCCGCACAGCAGGCGGGTAATGCTCATCCCCGACCTCAAAACCCTCAGGATACGGGTCCGACCCGAGCGTCCCCATGAAATACCAGCCCCTGCGCGGCCCGACGAAATACCAGCTCCCATCGGGCCTGAAGGGGTGAAACTCGACGCGCAGGCGTCTCATATTCCTCGACCATGAGGTGAGGCTATCAGAGAACAGATCCGGCATCACAAAGCCCCGCAAGTCCAGCATCTCCAGCCGTGCCGCAAGATGCCGAACGCCAACCGAGACAGGATCCACAACTGCAGGGCGCACGAGGTCCGGCATCTGCTCGACCTGGTCATCGTCCGGGAAGCTTTCGCCCCGCCAGAACCACAGGCGGACCCTCTTGAGCGAAGCCGGCAGCGCCGCGACCAACTCAGCGAACGCCGGATCACCCAGCTCATGGCGTGAGTCGCGCCACGGCCCTTCCCACACACGGCCGTAATGAGCCATCGGGGGTGGAAACTCCAACATGTCCGACTCGGGGCCCGATGCAAAGGCCGTGGGGAGGCGCTCCCAGAGCCAGGGGCAGTTGAGCTCCTGCAGGGCGGGGAGGCGCGTCGCGACCTCGAGGGGCGTGCGCAGGGAGAGGGGCCGCACCTCGGCGAAGTGCGTGCTTGCTTCGTCATCGTATCTGATGACTTGGTCTATGGTGAGTTTGGTTATCCATTGTATTTGTGGGATCGTGGCCACGAGGCTTGGGATGAGGTGGAGGCGGTGAGAGTGATAGGTCCGGTGCAGGCATGAGAGGGATTCTTCGTAGGGGACTGAGATTTCTTGTCCGTGTATGCTGATCGTGAGATGAAGTCCATCTGGGTCGATGAGCGGTCTGCTTCCTTTATTCCTCCTCTGCTGCCATTCGATGTAGAATTCAAGGGACTTCAGGTCTTTGAACAGCGCGCGTATGCCGGCTGAGAGGGACGCGCTGGCGGCCTGGACTTCCCCTGGCGTTTCACGGCAGGGCAGGGGCGACTTGCGTGAGTGATGAAGGGGAGGCAGGACGAGATCCAACGTATAGGATTTCCAAGATCCACCGACGTCTTTCAAAAAGTCTTGATGGATTCGGTCTCTATTGCTGGTAGACGCCATCTTCTCGAGTCGGTCTTTTGCATTGTCGCGGTGCTATTGATCGATTGGGCCGCACGGTTGGCTAGCTCACTCCCCAAGTACTTGTGGAGGCACTAGTATCTACGTAACTAGGTCCTAAGCGAATATCTATGAAGCACATTTTTACAATTACAAAGGAAAAGGCAAGGCAAGGAAAGTCCTAGCTATTCAAGTAATAAATATTTTGCATGATCTTTCATTGACCAGATTGATGCGTAGCAAAATAGTGTACTCATTCAAGAGCAGCTGTTATAGTGCTGCCGGATAGCAACATCTGCCGAGTGATTCACAGACACTCTCATAGTGCCACAGCTATGTAAGGCTACGAAAACATCATTTGAAAATGTCTGTAGGTTACTGAACTCCTGCCTGGTTAGCCTGTAAAGTTTATTCTAGAGAAGATTGTGCGATAGTACAGCATCTCATGAGAAGTTACTACAGGTAGGTGTCCTGCCCCGACTCGGGGGGCTTTTATAGGAGACTTGGAGGTTGTCCTGTACGAGGAAGTTCTATTGGAGGCTTTGCTTTGAGAGGATATCCTATATGAGCTGTATCCTACAGGAGGTTTGCTCGTGAAATCATGAAATCTTCGGCAGAAAACGATTCCACGGAATGTCCTGATAGAGACCGGAAGGAGCGGCCCGGAGAGATGTGAATACAAGAACGATGATAACGAGGCGAGCGGCTGTGAAAACGATGAAATTGGAAATGGAAACAAGATTCGTTACTCGTTGGGTCCACCTCTTGAACGATATTGCCTGGGTTGAGACCTGCTCCACGACTTTTAGTATTTGTTGAACGTAGGTGATATCGGGGACGCCACCGACAGCATGACTCAGCGACGGATGTTTTTTCCCCAGATAATTTTCATAATCGCGCCAGACTTCGAGAATCTCCGGGCTCTCCTCTAGCATTACCTTGAATAGCCCATCTCTCGAGGCTAGTGTCCTCCACGCACCGTGATTTACTTGGCTTCCACTCATTGTGGCTGTGATCAAACTTTCTGTCAGACGTAATCTTGAAACAAATATGCGCAGCACTGGCATCCATGGGATGCGGTCGGTCCCCCATCGCTCGATGGCATCTGCTGTCGGTTCTACCTCCCAGTCCCTCAACTCTCTTGGCATTCTCAAGAGGGCTGTTTGTGCTTTCTCACTCCAACATCGGAAAGGAGGCTGCGTAACATGTTGGCGAAGTCCGGCTGGAGCAATTAGGTCCAGCGTTTTAGATAACTTGGACGCGAAATAGTGGTCCCAAAAATAATGAACAAAAAGATGGCCCAGGCTGGTAACGGTCAAAGCCACTACAGGCAGACCGGCCGACGCCAGGCTCGCGACTCGCCAGCAGATTAATTCGAGATATGTGGGAAACTCAAAGTTCCAAGCAAGGCAGTGCACGCCGCCAAAAACGAGCGATGATCCAGCCATCAGGCAAAATAGCAATGGTATATCGCCTTCCAACCAGACGCTATCATTGGCCACGCGTGGGACAAGATATGGCACGCCATGGGTTGCTCTCTCGAGGGTCGACGTTGGGAACAGAACCGCCGTGTGAAAGATTGCTTTCTATCGGTACCTTCCGCCTCACCCCAGCCATAGAACTGCAGCAAAGTCGGTCGAGAAATATCTTTGGGTTTCCACCAATTTGCCAGACAGGTCAATACTGCCGTGAAGGAAAAGGCAACAGTGGCGATCTCAAGCTGAGAAATTGGCAGCTGTGTGACTTGGCGGACGATGACGTTAGATATGATCCATGCACCTTGAAAAACAGCAAGGCTTTTCAGAAGCCAGTCTGCCTTGCTCTTATCTAGAATGTCATCTTTTTCCAGTATGAGATGCCTCATAGGGTGAGTCGTGCCTTCTTGAAGCCACTTGAACCGCCGAGTCAAATGGGATGCAGTGATGGTGTTAATGCGTCCCTCATCCATCTCAGGAAATGTAAGACCGCCCATTTGAGCATAGTAGGAGTGTACAATTGTCCACTTCAGTCTTCTTCGTCTGACAACCTTGGGTTGCCCGGATGATGGGGCATTTGGCGAGCCTGGGCCTGGATCATGGCCAGTATCCGCCGTCAGGCCATCTCTCCCTAGTTTTTCAAACGCGTGCTGAGCGTGAATTTCTCTCAAATTCTGCCCAGACGCTTCCTGAACCCTGATTTCATGAATTGATTGTGCGTGCGGCTGTTCCGCTGCCGTCCGCCGATGATCGTTAGCTGCGATTTCATGCCTTGGTTCCAGTGCTAAGCCTGTGCTCTCAAGGTCTGTTAGCACTGAAAGGAGTCGAAAGGACAGTATTCTAAGGAAGCGTCTCGTTAGACAACCTCTAACGGAACCTGGTGGTCGGTCCAGTTTTAGCACATCATAAAGTAGACCAGACCATCCGTCTGGATACTGGACTTCCCAGGTGTACTTTGTGTCGTGATATTTGCTGTGGGTGGTCCACTCGACGGTGTGACCCATGTGCCGAAGGTTTTCATCGAGTTCCCATAGTTCTTGAAGAGCCAAGCGAAGATCGCAAACAGCTTTGGAGAACACAAATTCCGGGAACAGGACGTTGATGGCCATCCACTTGGCTTTCCGCCACGCGATAATCCGGGGCGTGTCATTGGCGCCAGGCACATTGAGGTGCAGTACTGTCCAAGTGCAGGCAAAGATTGTGATCACGCAACTCCAGATGAGCGCCAATGTACCACGCTCTGTAGGGCCTGGTACCCAGCCTACCACCTCGTCGGTCATGTTATGGTAGTCAGAATTGATGTTGAGGAGGCTAGCGGTAGGAAGCGAAGCGATGGGAGTAGGCCAAATGGTGAGAGTGGCGTGTAGCAGAAGAGATTAGGCACGTGAGAAATGAGTCGACAGACATCTGTATGATGCTGCCGGCTAGAATAACCGACACAGTTACACAGCTGTGCCGAACAGCCTGATCCTCCAATCAGGCAGCGATACATGGGGTCGCTGTGCCACGGAGGTACAGAGAGAGTGCAGATGGCACCATACTGATGTATGCAGGCGGGAAACGCCCATGTCGTTCTACGCGATCACATTACCGCAGAAGTGAGTACTTTGAGGGGCTTATAGACAGCGTTCCTGTATGGGTCCATTCACGAGATCGGATATTCGCACCTGAAAAAACGGATAGTACACCCGCTTATATACCCCCTATACACTAACGTTTTTTTACATTACCTATTCGCTATATAAAATAATAATATATAGTTATTAACTATATATATCTCCGCTAAATATATACTACTATTATTACTTCTACTTACCTCTATTATTTCTTCTACCCTAGTATTTACTACTTCTTTCCTTCTAAGGTTATCTACTAGGGTATTCCTCCTTCTTCTTATTACTAATAAGCTCTACCCCTAACTACTTATCCTATTAGATAGCTTTTTATTAGTTCTTCCTACTATAGAAGTCCTCCTTCTTAATAGACTAGAGGTTTTAACTATTAAATACTAAATATTATAGGTAGAAGGGTTTAGTAAGTATGTTTAAAATAGGTGTAAAAAGTACTGTAGGTAGGTAGTTTTACTAAGTGTGGTTGAATAGAGTACTTTAATTAGCTATAGTAGCTTGTATAGGTGTACTATCTGTTTTAGCAGGTGCGAATATCCGATCTCCTATTCAAAGTTAACTTGGAAGGAAAATTTCCCTAATATAAAATACAGCCGAACAAACCCTAGGGGAATGAACTACTATGAAAACAAGAATTACTGTGATTTTTTTATATTGTGTCTTGTTTCTACTAGGACACTAACTTTCGATTCCAGCTTAATGGAGGAACTCAAAAAATATAAATAGTCGATCATGGAATAAGCTCCGAAACTGGGAGGTGGAATGCTTGGTCTCTGACATATGCCTGGGCACCCATCGAGTGCCTGACGGACCTCTGGAAGCTCGTCTAGATTTCAAGAGCAGCTAAGTACAATTATACAAGAACACAAGTTGCTTCCCCTTGAAATGCAGCCATCCAATGCCATTGCGGTCTCAAGATACCCCCTTCATTCTAGTAATCCAAACGCCTTCATCGTAGTATTACTACACGGATGATACTTCCCCAATTGTCCCGTACCTAGGTATATTTCAAATGTACAATCCACCCGAGACTGAGGCAGACTGAAGCCACAATCTACAGCCACTTCAAAGACAACCTTTTACTCCCAGTGCGAGCGGGATATCTCACGATAGTTTGGCACCGAACTCGCGTGACGGGTCTGCTTATGCCTGCACTGCCTTCACACTCTTTCCATCCAACTCAAACCATCTCATCCCTCTTATCATTAACCACCCTCCCCCACTCAAGTAGCAGGCGGAAGAGGTAGACCTCCGCGTCCTCCCTGCGGATAACCTTACTAGCCCACTTCTTGCCTTCCTGGGCGATCCACTTGGAGTTATCGGCGCGCGACTGCATAGGAACATCACGTCCGTTGATCAGCCCTTTGCCCTGCATGCCGTTGAAGTAGGCGAGCGTGCTGTGCAGCGCCTGGAAGCGGATGTCGACGGGGACAAAGTGCAGCCACGGCATGAGGCGCTCGCTGTACCATTCCTAGGGCGGTCACCATGTCAGCGCGGGTTGTCACTGGTGACAAAGAACGGAAAGAAAGTTCTGACCTTGAATATCGAGGCCACGAACGGCATGCTCTCAGACCTCAAGATCTTCAAGAAGTCCCGCGGCGGGCCCTCATCGCTATCCATGACCATAATATACCGACTGTTCATCTTCTCCTTGTCGCCCTCATCCGCGGGCTTGAAGCCGAATTCCTCCTTCGCCGCGGCACATTCGGGGCTCTGACACATGGTGTAGTCACTGATGCCGACATCAAGATTCAGCGCAGGCGTGAGTTCGCTCAGCGGCACCTTCTCGTACCAGAACTTGCTCTTGTCTCCGGGGATGGCAAGGCACACGGTGACGTGGTCCGTCGCGGTGCCGTTGTTGGCCAGGTGGCTCAGGCGCTCCTGGTGACCGCCGCTGAGCAGGCGGAGCGGGACCATACCGAAGTCGGTGCCGACATCGCCGCGCCAGAAGAGCCGCGCCTCCTTGTTCACGAGGGACTTCTCATTGCTGTTGGTGTTGTATTCGTCGGCGCCCCTGCTCAAGGGGATAAGTATGTCGCTGAACCGGTCCGTCTTGGATCGGCTGAACATGGGCACGAGCTCCAGGAAGGGCTTCAGCGGCAGCTCGCTCATATAGAATCCGTGCAGGTTGAATATGTCGGGCTGGTGACAGATGTCCTGAGCCAACTCCCAGTTTTCAAGGAATTGTTCTTTCGAGTAGATGTCGACACAGTGGGAGCAAAAGTCTCGGTTGTTCGAGTAGAAGCCCGACCTCGACAGCGAGCCAGGAGGACAAGCCTGTCCGAGGTTTCGCTGGTGTTCCCAGGCGGTCGAGAATTGTCTGTCTTTCAACATGTTCTGCAGGTCATGTGCATCGTTGTTACTTTCTTGCTTTGCACCATCTTCACCAGGAGATGCCTGACCGTTCTCTCTTTTCCCCAAGACGGGCGCAAGCCAGTTCTTCATCTTCCTGCCGGCTCGGAACCTGTTCCTGTCTGACCATGTCGCAAGTACTCTCGGACGGTCTAGTAGATTGACAGGAAGATCCATGTCTTGTAGGTGCTGGGCAAATGGCTTGATGAGGTCGACCAGGTCATCCATCATGGCATCATGGGACGGGTCGACTGCAGGCTGGTGGGTGACAGCGCCTTTCCGTATACTGACAAGCCCAATGTCTCTGTTTGTCCCAAGCTGGGTGATGCTCTCCCGAATCTGGCTAGGACTGAGGCCCCAGAACGGCAAAAGGTCTTCCTCGATTTGCTGGAACTGATCGATGACCATAGATCCCCTCAATGTAGCAAATTCATACCAGGTCTCGAAGCCCGGTGGGGGGCTGCGACCTGAGTGACGTTCGCGGTACTCGTCGACAGCAACCCTCGCACTTTGGCTCACTGAAGCAATCTTTAACCAGTGGTCTGCCGTGGTCCTAGACTGGTAGATGAGCGTGTCCAATGGGTGTCTAGTCATAATGTCCGCCACTAGATAACAGTAGAAGGAAATGCCAACCATTGCAACGAAGAGAAGGAAGGTGAGAAACCAGCGATCAACAAGCATGCGAACTTGGTACCGAAACATGAATATGGTGAAGCCAAAGCATAACGCGTAGAGGGGAAGCACAACCCCCCATCGAGAGAGTTGCTCCCAGGTGGCGAGCAGCATTACCTTGCCATAAGTGGCCAGGGCTCCGCAAAGGAAGACAACGATGCTGGTTGATGCCAATGGAGAGGCTTGGCACGTATAGAGAGAGAAGGAAATGAATAACAGGGAGAGAACCATGGAATCGTTGAAGACATCAAAGAAGTACAGGGAATCTACGCCGTACATTTCGGCGAAGTGAAAATACCCTCTGAGCCGATAAGTGATGAGACTGGGGATAAGGACGACCAGAGAAATGAGTACTGAAGCCGAGACCAGGATTGCACTGAGGTTTCTTAGTCTGTTGGTCGTTGTGCGGCTGGAAGTAAGTATCCGCCAGGCGAGTATGAGAACTGCGGCGTCAAGGAAGACCCCCAGATACTGCAGAGCCAGAATTGTCGATTTGTTGTACGACTCTGGGCAGAAGGTAGTTAACTGTATACCCGGTTGAAGCAGTAAGTATGCGCCGTAGCTGAACAGTGACGTGCCCGTGAGTAAGACAATCTTGGAGTTCATCCACCAAAAGGCCATGTCTTCAAAGACGTCGTTCCCCATGTCGTCGTAGTCATCATCGCCATGATCATTCACCGGCCTTCTTTTCTTGGCGGTGCATACATCGTAGAAGGCAAGCAAAACAGGCAACAGACACTGGAAAAATTAGCCCAGGACCCAGCAGGCGATAGATAGATACGCACCTCAACGCCTGGCTTGTTACACAAGAGGCGAAATTGAAGCCAGCGGGACAATTCCAGACGGATAACAATGAGAACGAGCAACAGTGGCCAGAAGTATCTGCGAGGCCTGCTGGAATTGCCTGACTGTTCTGGCTCACCAAGCTTGGAGTAGCCAGCCTTGTTGTCTGAACAAGTGGTTAGTGAGGGTAAACACATTTACATGCTTTACATAGACATTGCGCACCGAACCGACCACCGGTCCCTGGCAGCCATTTTGAGGCAAAGCCGGCAGCAAATGTGACGAGACCGGATATCAAGAGGATCAGCACCTCGGAAATCCGTGGTCGCTCTGGAACAAGAGTCAGAAAGACATGTCAGAATGCTACGAGCACGGCTAAAAGACCATACCAAGCAGGGGATGCCGGCCTATGTTCTCATAAAGGTAGAAGAAAGATGTGAGAGCGCTGTATCCGTGTCAGATGGGCATGTGCTGGATATGTATATTGCGGCTCGAATTACTGACCATAGAAGCGCAAGCTGAGAAGGTTCGGCCATGATGCACGTGATGGTCCATCTAGCAAACGCACGAGGTGTGCTCCGGGTCGGAAAGTGAAGTTGTTGCTGACGCTAACCCTGGAGAAAGAAAGGGGTAGCTACAATATTGAGGCCGTCACATCCGGCGCTCGTGGGTTGGCACAGATAGGCAAATGAGTGTCAAAAGTAGGCCTCGGCTGATACCATATCACCCTGAGAATCAATGAGCCTGCCGACCAACTCTGAGAAAAGAAACAAGACTTGCCAGGGACGCTGCAGGTCTCGGGAAGGGCTCGACGTCGGAGACTGACTGACTTGCATCAGGACAGTCCAGCTGGTTATGTCAGCCAACCCGATATATGCCAGGTACCACCAGCAAGGCGGGATACTTTTACACCTCACACAATTCATAATGCAGTGATGCAGTAACCCAGCTGCAAATTCCGTCAGTTTTCAGTCAGACTCAACTTTCATCACTCTTCTTCCCCCAAGAACCAGATATGCCATGCATGGCGTGGGAGTTTGGATACTCATGACCTCAAGCTTGACAGAGTGAGGTCGCAGTACTTCAGCACGTGGCCAGTGTGCCCCTGCCTCTGAGCAGGGGTCCCTTGAGCTCCCAAAGACTGACGTCGCGTCCCCTGAATACGGGCTGCGCGGAAGGCTGAATTGATTCGCAACCACAATGCGCGGCTGACAAGTCGGCCGTACCACTTGCACTCAATATGCCAACCTCGTGACACAACGGGCCGCACAACTGGGCGTGCCGTGTTCGTGTCCTCTTTTTCTACTGTTCTCATTTATACACTGAAGGATTCACTGCTGCCCGCAAACGCCTCACTTACGACTGCCATGTTGAGCTGTTGACAAGCAACCGACACTCCCCCTCCGCTCAGCCTCTCTTTAAATACCAACCATGGCTGGCCTACTCACAGGTCCGGCTTCCACCGACTACCAGTCACTCTTCGTACCCGCCGTCTGCCTCCTCATCATCTTCCTGGGCTACTCGTCGCAATGGCTCTTCAACGTCGCAGAGAACCTCGAGCCCGGCCCCCTGACGCAGAGGGAGACGGCCATATTCAACATCCTCCTCGCCTGCCTGTGGTTGACATACTACAAGGCATGCACCGTGCCTCCGGGCCGCTACGACTTCCTCACAAAAACACCAACACCGACTAGCAAAAACAACGAGGCCCCCCCGGCCGACACGCCGACCCCCCAGCCCGACCCCGACACCAAGACGGCGGCAACAACCCGCTGGTGCAAGAAATGCGACGCCCCCAAACCCCTCCGCGCACACCACTGCCGCCTCTGCAAGACCTGCATCCCAAAAATGGACCACCACTGCCCGTGGACCAACAACTGCGTGTCCCTACAGACATTCCCCTACTTCCTGCGCTTCCTGGTGTACACGAACCTCGCCCTGGGTTATATGCTGTGGTGGCTGGTCTACCCGCGCATGCGCCTCATCTTCTGGGACAACTCGGCCCTCCCGTCGTACCTGGGGCCCAGCGTCCCTGTGCTGATCCACCTGGTGCTGCTGGCGATTGCTGGGTTCTTGGTCGAGTTCGCGCTCGTCATATTGTTGGTTACTACTGTCAGGGGGTGGATGCTGAACATTACCATGATTGAGGGGTGGGAGCAGGAGAGGCACGAGGCGGTGCTGTTGCGCTCCAGGAGGGCGGGGTGGTGGACTGGCTCTGGGGCGGGCGCTGACGGTGCTGGGGGCAAGGTCAAGATCGAGCGGGTCCAGTTCCCCTACGATATTGGCTTCTTCGCCAACATGGCACAGGCGATGGGCACAAGGAACATCCTGACGTGGCTCGACCCCCTGATAGGCGGCGGGCCCAAGGTCTCGAGGGAGGTCGGCAAGGGAACAGGGTGGGAGTGGGAGGAGAACGGGTTCAACGACCGCGAGGGGATGTGGCCGCCGACCGACCCGGAGAAGCTGCGCAGGGCTGCTGCAGGCGGCGCCAAGGGCTGGCCCGGGTCCGAGGCCGCGCGCCAACACGAGGCTGAATCCGTGGACAAGAGGTGGGCCAGCCCGCAGGAGGAGATGGCGGCGTTCCGCGCGCGGCAGGAGATGGACCTGCGGCGGCGGCGGGGCACGTCGGGCGTCATCGCCGAGCTGGGCGAGGACGAGGGGATTGAAGACATTGAGGAGGAGTACGACTATGTCGATGAGGACAGCGGCGGCAGTGGTGGGTACTACGATGAAGACGTGGAGGACGAGTTGTTAGAGGAAGGGGAACCCTCGGACAGGGCGGTCCCCGTGATACCTGGTCAAGGCTATTACGAGCGGGGGTTCGACGGCGAGCCGGGCTGGACCAATTCGGAGGGTGACCGGCTGCGCGACTTTGGCGTGGATGAGGACGTCGATGATGACGATGAGGATGTGCCCCTTGGCGAGCTGCTTCGTCGAAGGAAGGCCTACGGCAAGGATAGATAGGATAAATCTGCTGTAGATGTGAGGTTGTCTTCGATGAACTGTAGTCAAAGTCTGCAAGGGCTGGCAAAGTGACCCCGTAAGTATTTGACTGGCATAATCGATGCAGCCAACATGCTCTACTTAAGTCT
The DNA here is from genome assembly GCA_000800745.1 of Diaporthe longicolla. Lineage (NCBI taxonomy): Eukaryota > Fungi > Ascomycota > Sordariomycetes > Diaporthales > Diaporthaceae > Diaporthe > Diaporthe longicolla. Next base: position 36,891 of record JUJX01000011.1, on the reverse strand, counting down.
CGTCGATTAACGAGATTCATGCGTACATGGGTTTTGAAGCCACATGGCCCCCATGGTCACTTGGTCATTCTTCAGGAATGCTTAAATGATGTCTTTCTGAAATATGTACTATGTTCAATACTGACGCCTCTTGATACTTCAAAACACCGAGCAGGGCCAGGTCTAGCCAGCCCACCCGTCTATCGAACAAACAAGAGCACCTTTCTCTTTCTTTTTCCCTTGTCATCGCTGCCATTCTATGGCTCCCATATAAGGCGAGAGCAAAGATAACAGGGCTATGCTGCACCGAAACGAACCACAACCACCGCGCGACCCCGTTGTTCATCTACCACGTCGAAGCAGATACACCACACGCATACACACACGATTTTACTTCCCCATATCGCTTACTATTGCATCTACCAGTCGTCGTCGTCGTCCTTCTTAGCCATGGCCTGCTTCCTCGCCAGGAGCGCGTCCGCCAAGCTGCCCCCCAGGCTTGGCGTGGGCGTGTTGCTCCGGCTGCCATCGGAGCTGCCGTTGAGGCTCATGCCAGAGTCGCGCGGCTGCGGTGGCGGCGCTGGCTTGCGCCCCGCCGCGGGTCGCTTCGCCGGGGGCTGGGGTGCTGCTGGCTTCGCCTTGCCGTTTGCTACCGGGGGCGGTGGCGGGGCCCTCGGTGCTGGTGCGGGTGCTTGTTCCTCCACGTAGGCTGCGGGCACCCATGCCTGGCCCTGTGCGTTCTTTGCTAGCCACCAGCCTGTTCAGGGTCAGTCGTGCGCTCAATCTGAGAACTGAGTTAGGGGAAAGTTATAGAGAATGTCTTACCATTTGTCTCCTTTTGGACGACCTCGATCAAGTCGCCCGCCTTGATGGTCAACTCGTTCTCTTTCTGACCGGCGAAATCATACAGGACCTTGGCCATGATCTTCGCCTTGGCCGGGGGTGCGGCAGGCGGAGGAGGAGGCGGCAAACGAGTTGCGGAAGCAGCTGACTGGTTTCGGGTATGGGAAGGGATGGTGACAGGAGCAGGTATGGGTTTGGGGGTAGGCCTTGGTGTAGGGTTGGGTACAGCACGCGGGGCCGCCGCCGCTCCAGCTCCCGGCCTGGGCTGAGGCGTCCTGTTTCCTGTGGCTCTTGATGGCCGGCCGTTGGGCCCGCCAGGCTTGATTAGCTTGCCCTTCGTGATGGGCCTCGGTGGCACGGGCTTGGCCTTTGGCATAGGTCTCGAGCCCGAGTTTGGTGGCTCGCCGGGCTGTGTGTGCACCGCACCGCTCTTGTAGAAATCGACCGGCGAAGGAGAATCCTTGAGGACCTTGACCTGCTGCAGCTTGCCGGGCTTCTTGGCGTACTCGATTGTCTCCCCCATTTTCAAGTTGAAACCGGCCGGCATGACCCGTTGCATCTGAGTGAACATCTCTGTCTTGAAAACACAGTTCATGAGCGGATCTGCTTCTTGTTGTGAGCCGATTCCGAGCGAAAACCAGTCATCGCGGGCGGTCGAGGCTCCGACGAATTTGATGGCTCCCAAGGGAACAGCTCGTTCGACGACGATCTGCACCTGGTTGTTTGCTAGCATCTGAGAGACGGTGTAGAATTTGCTGGCCGTCACAATGATGATCCTGGGACTCGGCTTGCTGGAGCGGCCGAACTTGGCCTCCAGAAGCTCTCCACGACACGAGAAAACCGCCTTCTCATTGCTCCCCAGTCCAATGGCGTTGCGCACTTGACTCCCAGGCCCAGTGGTCGCGTTGATACCCAGATAGTCGCCAAGGAATCGTCGAGAACCCAGCAGACTCATGCGCCGTCTTTCCTTTCGGCCCTGAAGCACGCGATGGCCGTCATCCCTCAGCTGCAAGTACTCAGCACCTGTGCGCTTCTTGCGCCAGAATCGTTGGATACGCGTGGCCGACTCAGCCCTGTATGCGAGGTATGCTCGCCACATTCGCTGAATACGAGTTGCCATGTTATGCCAGTAGCGATCTCTCATGTGCTCAAGAGCGAAGAGGGTTTCCGGAGACTTGACGAAGGCTTTGGTTACACCAAGTTGCCACTCTTCCTGTGGGATACTTGTGTCCTTCAGGATTTGCTTCACAGCTGCATCATAAGAGCCAGTCCATGTGTACTCTCCTGCATACGATGTTGCAGGAGACAGCAGGAAGAACCGATCGACAAACTTCTCGAAAGACTGACGATATGCGAAACCAGCCCGACGAATTCTCACGTTCTCTTGGAGACCCAGATACTTGATTTGATGAAGCACGTTTGGTACATTATACTCAGTCGGCGACTTATTCTCGTTGGGTTTGATCGTTCGAATGTAGGATGGCTGACACTTCATGAGTGTTTCGACAAGAGCGTTTGCAGAAGTTCGGATCCTGTCACCGGCAGATGGCGGTTGTTTCCTGTTATCGGTGTCGACCTGGTGGGGGAACAGTGTGTGGATGAAGTTGTTTTGGCTGAGCTGGAAGAGGTTCTGGACTCCCTTGAGCAGCTGATCCTTGCACTTGTCTGTAATGCCGTCAACTGTGTAGCTCACGTCACCAGCATAATGCCTAATGATGAAGCTTCCCTGACGCGGCGTCAAATGGGCATTCGACATGCCGTTGATGCTCTGCATGAACGTCCGGTCGCAAGCAGCTGGGTCAGCGTGCGCAGTCTTGGTGGCATCTTTCATGGCAGAGAAGATGCCCACCGGGCGGGTCTGCTCGATCAAGTCACACACAACCTTGTTGTCGAAGTATGAGATGGGTGTCCACTTGATCTGCTCCCGGGCGTATTCCTCCTGCTCAGCCTTGAGCGTCAACTGGATGAAGATCTGCTGTAGCTTCTCGTTCACGTAGTTGATGCACAGTTGTTCAAAACTGTTCTTCTCAAAGATCTCAAATCCGTAGATATCGAGGATTCCGATCGAGTTCGTCGTTGGTTGCCTGGCCTTTAGCGACTGGTTGACACGCTCCACGATCCAGTCGAACAGGTTGTAGTATATGGCCTTCGCCAGCGCGTCGCGAGTGGCCGTTGCTTGCGCAATGTTGGCGGGAGACTCAATGACCTCGCCGTTCCTGGGCGTCAAGATACGAATGGTGATGGCCTTGATCAGGGACTGCGGGTCGACCTCGAGCAGGTACGCCAGGAAATCGACAACGGACGAGTCAGACACGGCGGCATAACCGTCATCGTCCTCCTTGAAAACAAGGTTACCGGTCCACAAGATTGCAGACAGCATCCTGAAGATGTTGTCTTGCTCAGCTTGGGACAGACCGATCAGGTTCATCGCGTTCAGCGTGTCTTGGAACTCCGCGAGATCGTCGATTCCGTCAACATCCAGGCACTTGGACCTGCTTGTGTAGAGATATGTCTCGGGCTTTTGTATTCCAAAGGTCTCCCTGTGTTGTTGGGATGCGCCCTTGGCGAACTGGTAAAAGATGTGGAAGTTCCGCTCGTTTTGGATCTGGCCGACTACTCTGGACTTCTCGAGCAGGTAGTTTGTGATGTCGGCACCGACGGGCTCTCCCTGAGCGTTGAAGTGCATCTGCAGGTACTTGCCGAAACGCGAGGAGTTGTTATTCCGCAATGTTTTGGCGTTTCCGAAGGACTCGAGCAGAGGGTTGGTTGCCAGCACCATGTCCTTGATCTGCTTGACGTCGCCCGACTCGCCTCCCGACACGTTCGCGATGTACTGCATGATGCGCTTCGCAGCCTCTGTCTTGCCGGCACCGGACTCGCCGGAGATGATGACGCATTGGTTGTCATGGTAGGCCTTGAGGTTGTAGTATGCGGACTCGGCGATTGCGAAGACGTGTGGGGGGACCTCGAGTCGGTTCTTGCCCTTGTAGCTCTCGAGAACCTGGTCGGTGTAGATGCCGAGGTCGCGGAAGGGGTTGACGGAAACCAGCACGTGGCCGATATATGTGTAGATCTCGGCGCCCTCGAATCTCTTCTTCAAGTTCTCGTTGATGGCCTCGTTGGAGACCTTGCTGAGGAGGGTAAGGTCTGAGACGCCGATCTCCTTCTTCTTGGTGGTCTCGAAGGTGGCCTTCTTGGGCTTCGCGCCTCCTCCGGCATGGCCGCCGCCGGCTGCGACGGCTCCGCCCTGCTTGGCCCCCTTATCCTTTCGGCGGTTGGTGATACCCTGCGACGTGAGTGTGAGTGGGAGACACGAGACGGGGTGCGCATTGTGGGCGACAGCAACGGAGCGCTCGGGCGACTCTTACCATGACGGGCGGCTAATACGTGGAAGGGACCGTGACGATGTTGCGGTGGACAGAGTGGTGAGATGCTGTTGTGTATGAAGGACGACTCAGGGGCGAACATAGGGGCCGGAAAGCCCTCGCAGCGATGGGTCTATTGTGATCTGCGCCTGCGAGGATGGCAGGTCGACGATGGGCCAGCAAAGGCGCACAATTCGGCAGAAGAGGAGGGTGGTGTATCGTGGTGGTCGTCGGCGTCGTTGATCGGCGTCACGAGGGATTTCGGTAGTGGGGGATTGCCGCGTAGGGACGGGGGATGGCGGACGGGAAGAAGATGTTTCGAGTTTCGCAATACGGACTAACAGCTAACAGACGCTGCACTGTCGTAGCCCGTGCCAACGGTAAGGAGGGCTGCCGGTGGTGCAGCCTGGGAGCCTACAAGCCTACGGCGGAGACAAGAAACAAGGTTGCTTGGCAAGACAGCCCGACGGTATGCAGTGACGAAGCTCGGCGCCCTGCCTCCAGTCATGGCCAGGTGTACTCTGCTAAAAAGGGACCGGCCCCTCCACCCTCGGGCTCTACCGTAATCAAATGAGGACTCCCTCAGCGCTGAGAGACGGCACGCCTGCATGCACGCGATATGAGTGGGCGGATCCGCTGACGTAACTGCCAGCCAGATGTGCCTGCCCAAGCCCGACTTCCAAGGCTGCACGCAAACACAGTCACCACCAAGTCACTGCGCCTCGCTCGGCCGCGCAAGGATTTTGCCTCGTCGCTGACGGCCAGCTCACCAGAGGGGCTGGGCCACATTCAAGCCTGCCTGGATGTCCACGAATAATGCCTCATGCGAGAACCTGACGCCTACGGCAAGCCATCGTGCCCTTGGGCTCTGCTCGCCACGCCACGCCTCATCCACATTGCTGCGAATTAGATTGAATAATCTAACTACTTGAACCATTAATTCAGAACAATTCTCGCGCAACCGTAGCCTGCACCCAATACCCGCTCCGGATGGATCTCTCATCAGTCTGCATTCGACAAACCGGCTTGGTGAGCAGTGCCTGTGTAAGCGAGTGTGACTGACTCCGACGACCATGACCATCTGAGGTCTGTCTGGCCGTCGAAAAGACGCAGCTTGACGGCCAGCACTCGTTCTCGCTGTTGGAGCCTCGCTCGCCCGGTATCGCATAGAAGTCAGTACTCCGTAGCAATGAAAGAGGGACTCCTACCGTTGGGGTCCCGTCCGACGTCACCGGCTAGATCCCCCGCCGTCGTGAAGCTTAATTATTTAAGCTTCACGTCTCCATCGTGTCCAAACACACGGCACTGTCCTCCTGGGATGAAATCGGCTCGCACCAACTCGTCTACTACCCGCCAGCTACTGGGTTTGGCGTTGACAACAGTGGAGCGAGCTGGATCTCACTTCGTCAAATCGCTTTCGTGCAACATCAGCAGCACTTCCAACTTGGATGGGAGGCGTTGTCCCGCTTGCTGTCGTGCAAGTGGACACTGACACACCACAAGCGTGCCCGATACATACAACGATCTCTACCATCTGGCGGGAGACCAAAATCTCCTCGTTGCAATCAGCAGCGTGTGCCATAGACGCAACAAGATTAGCAGACATATCTCGTTTGCAGTGCGCTTCGTCACCTTGCAACCACGACAAATCGCTTATCCCACGGACACAGGGACGTCTAACATGCCCATCATGAAGATTACCGTGTTTGCCCCGCATACTTTCGGATTTATCTAGGGAGTCGTTCTGGTATATATGCTCCAGGACATGAGCTTAGGGCAAGGCTGATGTAACGCTACTGCACGCAGCTGGTCGAAACCCAACTTTAAAGGCCGATATGTTTATCAATCGGCCCGCATCCAGAATGACGCACCCCCACCGCCGGCCGGAACCTTCAACCTGGAGCTTGGACATGATGATCTTTGTTGTACTGCTCGCAGGAGGATCTGCTCTCGAGCAGGCATCACGTTGCTGCCTCCGAAAATCTGTCACCACCACGCAATTTCAAGCAGGGAGCGTTGTGGCACTTCCTGTCTGATCTCGATTTTTCCCGCTCCTAGTCTCCTCCCCTGACAGAGGCGGGTGGCGGCGTCCATGCGCCCATCTACAGACGAATGGCAGGATGGGCCTTTGTCATCTACTCTAGCCTCACAGCTTCGAGACGTTGTATTTGACGCTTTGTACAGCACCGGTGGCTCGCGCATACCCGGCGGCTTCCCCCAGCCAGGGGGTTGTCTCCAGCCGTTTGAAACTCGCATGCATGACATGGCGCTCCGCAGGAGCTTGAGGCTCCAAATACGCTTAAAATCTGGCGGGCGAGCCGGGGCCCTACCGCCGAATGCTGCACTGGACACATCCTTCCCGGGCCCCGCCCCTGCATCAAGCCAACAAACTCGACCGAAGAGTGGAGGAGTGCAGAGAGCACATCTGCCATCCGAGGGAGACGATCCAAGGCTTATATGATTATCGAATGATCTGTGTACAATATGGCCACATTGATGATGCCACTCGAGGAGTGCAAACCTACGCCCAAGCCTGCTTGGCGGGCGGATGATTTGCTTGGTTGCTGTCCTCACACACGACGGATTTCAGACACTTTCTACGATCGCTGTCCATCATGAGTGCCCATGCTGCCTGCCGCGGCCGGTACAAGGACCGGTCGATCTGCTTGCCCGACAGTCGTGAGATCTGGAGCCACAAGTCTCCCGACGATTTTGGCGTACCTGGTTTCCGATGACGATAGGGACGCCAAGCACCCATGGATCTCTACCAGCTAACAGCGGGCGGTCGAAGACTTCTACGGGGAGGTGAGGTTTGACTAAGGTTTCTGGCGGTTGCGCCGGACAGCCCGGCCTAACCCAGGCACGGATACAAGATACCGCCAGTCGTGGGCGAGGCTGGCCTTCCCTGCACCGCAGGCACAAGCCGCATCACGGCACGGGGCCGCCAGGGGCCCCTGTAACGATTGGGAGTTCGCAGCGCTGATTGGGTTGAGGCTCGGTCGAGGGCCGCCTGGGTTGGGTTTAGCGTTCGCCGTCAAGTCGTCCCAAGAGTCCCTCTGGCGAATCCCAGCTGTCCCCGGCGGCCATGCAGCTCTCCATCTTGCCTCTCACTTCTCCATCCTAAGCGCCCGCCTCGTGGTGGTCACACCTGTGCAGGTTGCACGAATGGCTATTCTTAGGCGGCCCGGTGCCCAGACCCCAGACCTCCTCCAGTCGACCAGAGAGGAGGAAAACATCTTGCCCTCTCCTCCTGAGTCTGAACGTAAACCTCCCTCGATGCATTCTACAACGACCTCGACGATAATATGATGAAAGAACTGCATTTGCGTGCTGACAGTTAACCCCAACGCACCACTGCCGCTGCTCGAGTTGCATGCTCCCAGATCCTTGTCCGGCCCGAAACACCAGATCAGCCTCGCTGCACCCCCGGTTCTCGTCATCTCTAACACGGCTCGTCTCAACTCTTCCACTACTAGTGTGTCGCATTGCTCTGCCAATCTGACAGCACCAGACTTTGGTCCTATCTGACACGGGCTCTCCCCTAAGCGAAACCCTTTCCAACGTCTGATCTACCTCCTCGGCAGGGACACCTCCCAGACTAAGGCTTGGCCCTGGCCTCTGCCCTGACCTCGTCCCAAAACCCTCGTTAACCCGGCAGTGGCGGGCAACTTTGCTCCCGTTGACTCGATCTATGGGACCAAAAGAGGGCTGGAATCCGCAAGTGGATTAGACGTTTCATGGACGAACTGACATCCGAACACTGGATTTCAGGGTCATTGAGACTACCAGAGTCTGATCTAGGGGAATTGGCCGTTTCTGTGCTCTCTCTGGATTGAGACTAGACTGCTCTCATTGGTCATCTGGTCCACACTGGACGTGGTGTTTCGTCCTCGGGCCTTTATGACTACCCCCTCCGCCCACTATCAAAGTCTCGGCAACCTTTAACCTCTCTCCTCCCCCTCCGACGGCCCAGGCTGAAGTACTGTCCATTTACCTTCCTTGGCATTCTTTCCTTTCAGTCGCTGCTGGCTCAGATCGCTCTTTAATTCATCAACAACATCGAGCCGACTTGTCTGTTCGAGTCTCTTGTCCGGTATAGAATATTGTAATAAGGGAAAGGTGGATTCGAGGTCGACTCGCTTGGGATTCTTGCCACGACGCGCATCGATTTTCGACGAGGTCATCACCAGTCAAATTGACAACGAGCCGCCCATACGTCGCCGGTCGACTAAGTAATTCGCTTTGCTGGGGAAAGAAGAGGGAGGATCCCCGACGGCATTCAAGATGGGCTACGCCACGTTGGTCAAGAAGCAGTTTACTGTTCCGAAACTGTCCTTCTACTTCATTTTCTGGGGCATTCACTTTTTCTTGTTCGGCTACGGATGGTATGGTTGCCCTCTTTGATCCCACGCCGCTGTGGGCCTCTGGACGCTGACAGACTGCAGGTATAAGCAAGCATCCGATCCTCGACTCGCCGGTCTCAACGGTCTCCAGTTCTCCGTCTGGATTTCGCGTGGTGCCGGTCTGGTATTGAGTTTTGACGGGTTGTTCATATTGCTTCCAGTATGCCGGACACTGGTAAGATGGCTTCGACCCAAGATTAGGTTCATTCCTCTGGACGAGAACCTTTGGTTCCATCGTCAGATCGCGTATGCAATGCTGTTCTTCACCGTTGCACACGTCACTGCTCACTACGTCAAGTAAGCTTCTCCCCCATCGGTCAACTCGCAAACACGCACTCATGGGTCTCTTAGCTTCTTCAACGTCGAGGTGACGCAAATCCGACCGGTTCTCGCCCTGCAGATCCATTATGCTCAACCTGGCGGTATCACCGGCCATATCATGCTTCTCTGCATGCTTCTGATGTACACAACTGCACACCACAGAATCCGACAGCAGTCATTCGAGACGTTCTGGTACACCCACCACCTGTTCATTCCTTTCATCCTTGGACTTTACACGCACGCAGTCGGCTGTTTCGTGCGTGACACGGCCAACGGATTCTCGCCTTTCGCCGGGGACATCTTCTGGACTCACTGCATCGGTTACCAGGGTTGGAGATGGGAGACTTTTGGCGGCGGAATTTATCTGATGGAGCGTCTGTATCGTGAGATCAGGGCTCGCCGTTCAACCAAGATCACTCGTGTCGTTCGCCACCCCTATGGTGAGTGCCGCCAATCATTGTTTCTGCTTACATGAAGATCACGCGCTAACAACCCTCCAGATGTCGTCGAGATCCAGTTCTCGAAGCCATCGTTCAAGTACAAGGCCGGACAGTGGCTCTTCCTGCAGCTGCCTTCCGTGTCCAAGTACCAGTGGCACCCGTTCACCATTACCTCGTGCCCCTACGACCCTTATGTCTCTGTCCACGTCCGCCAGGTCGGTGACTTCACGCGGGCGCTCGGTGACGCTGTCGGTGCCGGTGGCGCACAGGCCAAGTTGTACGAGGGCGTTGACCCGATGGGAATGTACGAGGTGGCGCTGCAGAATGGACAGCAGATGCCTGCGCTCCGGATCGATGGACCTTACGGTGCACCCGCCGAGGACGTGTTCGACAACGAGATCGCGGTGCTGGTCGGTACTGGTATCGGTGTGACGCCTTGGGCGGCCATCCTGAAGAACATCTGGCACCTGCGCAACAGCCCGAACCCGCCCACACGTCTCCGCCGAGTCGAGTTCCTGTGGATCTGCAAGGACACCAACTCGTTCGAGTGGTTCCAGACCCTCCTGTCGTCGCTCGAGCAGCAGTCCACCGAGGCGGCCCGCATCCCCGGCAGCTCCGGCGTCGAGTTCCTCAAGATCCACACCTACCTGACGCAAAAGCTGGACCAGGACACCATGAACAACATCGTGCTAAACTCGGTCGGTGCTGAGGTGGACCCTCTCACCGAGCTCAAGGCCCGCACCAACTTTGGTCGACCCGATTTCTGCAGGCTGTTCACCGGTATGAGGGACGGAATCCTGGATCGCTCGTACCTGAATGGTCTTGAGGGCAGCATGAGGACGACCGTCGGTGTTTACTTCTGCGGTCCCTCGGCAGCTGGTAAGTTCTTCCGAACCATCTACTCTTTCATCTTGACCTCTGTACTAACAACGGATGCAGCTCGCGATATCAAGAAGGCGTGTAAGGCCGCCACTGTCCGTGAGGTCGATTTCCGCTTCTGGAAGGAGCACTTCTAAACGGTGCCCGTTCTGTTTCTTGTCTTTTTTTAAACATTAAATCATGTCTATGGGGTGTTGCCAAACCACACATTCCCAAAAACAATATACCACGACGCATGATGGGCTGGATGAGACCGGGGACTTCCGATACGACGGGGAGACCCAGAGGAGAAGAGTGGACCAGGAGAGAACTTATGGACGGACCACAGGCACAGGCAGCATCTGTGGCGGTTGCATCAACAAAGCGCCCGAATTTGGAAGTGGAGAGAGTGGTGGGTGGGGGCTTGAGTAGATGGTTTTAAAAACTGGTGCACTGCCAGTTTCTGTCAAAAATATCAACGGTCTGTCTCGACCCAGCTGGGCGAAGGGGAGATCTGCGAGTTGATTTTCCTGGATTTCAAGGTCGAGGGATCTCTTGTCCATAATGTTCTTCCTATCAATCAACTCGTCAATTACTAAATTTTTTTTACATCTACTTCTACAGAAAACGCGGCGAAAGCTGGAAATCATCAAACTTGTTCTCAGTGAAATAAGCATCTACGAATACTTTCCAATCTGGAGCGGTGACAGCGGGCGGGTAGGCACAAGGGAAGGGCGAACGGAAAGAAAGAGAGGGTGAGAGCCAGTGCCACAAGGGGCGGAGCGGGACGCAATGAGGCGGCGGCGTTGCTTGCTTGCTTGCTATGCCTGCTTGCCTGTAGTTGCCCGCCCAGCAAAAAGGCAGGGCCCCAAAACACGGCTTGAGACTCTGGATCTGCACCTTTCTGCCTTGGGCGCCTTCTCCCTGGAGATCATTTGCTTGTCCTGTGCCTGTGAGAGAGAGGGACAGGGGCCCCTGTGGGCAGTGTGGGGCACGGGCCCAACCATCCCGGCGGCTCTTCTGTCCTGCTTGCCAGCTTGCTAGCCTTGCTCAACCTCCCCTCCTCCTGGTGCACTCCTCGTCAGACGAGAGCCGTTCCAGACCGGACGGGAACCCGGTCCGTTTTTGTTGCTGGCTGACCTCATCATCCATTCTCCTAGCAAAGTGTCACAGTCGCTGCTCCCGGGTTACTGCTGTCCTCGTCTACTACTCGACCGAGGTGATGGGGATATGCCTGCCACCGCCCACACAACGCCCAGCAGCCACGGACGGATGCACTAGCGATGGTGGAGCCGTTGGTGGAAGACGCCTGGAAGAATACTTGGGATGAATAATTCCCCATACACTCATGAGATCGAGGGGGTTTGTGGGAGGATGTAGATCGCCGCTTCACTTGTTCTTCTCACTCCTTTCATGGCAGGCCTGTCCTAGATACTCTGTCTGTTCCTGAGATCGCTAGGATACAGCCTGGTCGACTGCCTTTTTTCTTGACTTGCTCGCCGCGAGGGGGTGATGGTTCCGGGAAACCAAGATGCCAAGAGCGAACGAGACGTAGCCCAAGAGAACGGCGACACAGGCGACAACACAGACTAAAATTTCCTAGACACACATGTCGAACAAAACATCATTCGCAACGTCAGTGGAAATGCCTCTCTCCTCGTCTCAGCATCCGCAACCACCGCCTTGATACGGCATGCACAGTTCAGTCCAACCCCATAGTGCGCTACGGCACTTGCGATCTATTTGAAAGAGGTTACTCCTTCTCACACGTGCACGAGCACCAGCGTGCCGCCGCCCAGCTGGCCAAGGCAGCGTGATCCGCGCGGGCCAAGCGCGATCTGCTGCAGGAGCGTCGAGCATCTGAAGCTTCCCTCGGTGAGAGAAGACGGGGGCACGTGTTGGTTTGTGGTTGTATATACTTCTCCTGGGTGATCCCGGCCAAAGGGGGGAGGTCTGAGGCGGTTGCGAGAGTTAAGCTCGTCGTTCTGGAAGGCCGTGCTGGCTGGGCGAACATGAGGAGGGGAGATTGTGGGACGACAAGAAGGTTGTGTGGGTTTACAAGAGTTGCTTGTCTTGGGGTTTGTTCTTCCTAAAGGGAGTAAGAGGTATATATGTCCTTTTCAGGTGTACAGAGGTCTTTCGTGACTGCTTGGGTGCCTGTTGTGGCTCTTACTTTTACATAACAGTATCGCGATGCTATGCTTTCAAATTCTGCCGAGATCATCGATATCGCCGTCCAAAATCTGCTCGTCTAGTCATCGAAGAAATAGGGCGGCCGTCCCTGTTTCTTCTTGTCCGGCTGAAGCCTGCACACCACGGCCTCCACCTGAGGCCAGTACCGGGAGGAAGGGGTGATCTGCCTCAAGCGTTCCTTCGCAGCAGACACCTCGGCCTCTTCAACATCCTCATCTCCCGTGGCCGCATCTCTCAAAAGTTGCACTTCCACAATCTCTGGCCAGTCTCTGGCCTTGATGCCGTGCTTCCGCCAGTGAGACTCGCGCGGGGGCAGCTTCCTCTCATAGCAGTCCCTGAATATGTGGTAGGTTGCCATGGCCTCGTACGGTTCCCAGCGCCATCTGTTGGCACGAGTGATGACGATTGGGAGGGGTGCATGAGTGAAGTCCGGGTCCGGAGAGAGGAGGAATTCGATCAAATTGGTGAATTGGTCCTCCGTTGGTGGTGCAATAGTGTATCCGTGTATGTCATTCTCCGCATTGTGCAAGTAGACCGCGTTGCACTATAGACCTTTTCTTAGCAAAACATAGAGTGATCGAGACTGTAAGTCAGAATTTGGGCTAAACGCAGCTCACCTCCTCGTCACTCTCATCACGGTCGAAAACCACGACCCCTCCAAGTATTTGCTCCTCAGCCCAATATCCCACAATATCCGCAATACCATTGGGATACTGGTCACAATTTGTGTACTCACGCAGCCAGAACCAGGTATGAGGTGGCAAGTTCACCAGCTCGAGTTTGTCTTGCGGTTCCCTCTCAAGTCTGCTCGTGAGCCAAGCCTCAAGCTCCGCGTGCTTGTGAGGACCCTCATCCAAACTCCAGAGCACAGCGGCAATATCGTGGACCGCGACTGCGAGGAGTTCGATGAGCCGGAGTTTCCAGGCCACCGACCCGGGAGGGGCGGCCTGATAAGCTTGAACGGTCTACCGACAATGACGGGTTAGACAGCTACTTTGGAGCTACAGTATAACGGTCAAACGACATGTAGGGAGGGCCGTGGCTTCATCAAGGCGACCGGCTTGCCTTCGATTCGAAGCGCAGTAAAGTAATATCGAAATTTGACCGAGCTGCTCTGGCCTTCTCGAGAGCGCCAGCGCATAGATCATCGTGGCTGTTAACGGGGAAGTTTTCTGAGTACCAATGATTTTTGTTATACGTCTTGGACAGCGGCATGCCGTCTAATATCTGGGCATACGTGGATATGGTAATGGAAGAAGACAGGGCATTAAAAATAGCTTGACGGACGGGCTGGAGGTGCTCCGCACCCAAGTGTTCTAGGGATATCTTGGCCATGATGTGAAGGGATAATGACAGAGTAGATCGTCAGAGTCCGCGGAGAATATGGATATACAATTCAAATGCCCATTGGGAGTGAGCCGTGAGAGAGTAGGGCCCATCCCCAGGCTCCAATTTCAAGGCTGGAAGCCAACAGGCCTGAGTACTCACGTAGATACCTAAAGAGGCATGAATATACATGGAGTAAGAAGAGGCATGCCCGAGAGCCATGAATGGGTGAGGACTGTGCTGTGGCATCGAAGGAGATGGCAGATGTCTTTCTTCAGTGACCAATAGCCCATGCAATATACGAGAATAGGAGAAGTTGCATCCGAAAATAACAATGGGAAATTGAGTTTGGCCCAACCCCAGATTCTCACCTGTCAGGGTCACGGCTGGCCCAGTCTGTGCGCCCGGGTCGCTGTGAGCCTATTCGGGCTTTGACTGTACCTGAGACGGTGCAGTCTGTGGCCAGCTGTCATGCTGGGCTGGCTGCGAGGCCGTGGCCAAGTGATGTTTGTTTTGCCCAATGCTGTAGATGATCAATACGCGGGAGTTTGTTTCTGAGGATCGAAGGCAATTAGGTGCAGACCAGCTATGTAGACCCTCTCTTGCCCGGCTGGCCGGGGGCAGATGCGCCCAGGGTCCTGGGGCGCAATGTAACGATACGCCGTGGCTCTCCCACGCTGCTCCGCAAATTAGGGTGATTGTCCTCCGAGGCGGGAAAGGAGCTGCCACTCGGGGTAAGAGCCATAGCGAAAGGCAACCCAAAAGCGAGAGACTTCAGGACAGCAAGCTCCTCACTCCTTATCATCACCTCCAGTGATACACACCGACCAGACTTGCTTGCTACCTGCGACATCTTCTTGTCCCTGCCCAGCCAATACAGCTTCACCACTGTACTGTACCTACCCGGCCATTGACAGACGCTGCGGCAACTCACATCCCTGTCCCCTCAATCGCACACCCAATCTTCAGTCAAGATGCTCAGATGGTGAGAACCTGACTTCATGCTCCTCAATGCAGACTCACATGCTAAAACTCTGAACCCCAGGTACCAAGCCAAGCTGGTCAAGCGGCCCCTGCTGACCCAGGTCGTCACCACGGCCATCCTCTTCGGCACCGGCGACGTCATCGCCCAGCAGGCCGTCGACAAGAAGGGCCTGGAGAAGCATGACTTGGCCCGCACCGGCCGAATGTTCCTCTACGGCGGAGGTGAGTTTGTTTCTGTCTGTTTGCGCGCCAGCCTGCCTGAGTGCCCACGTCTGCCCTCGCGATAGCGGCGCGCAGAAGCCAGCTCACACCTCCCCCATCTTGTCGTGTGTCACCACCACCGGGACCACCATCACGATAGACAAACCCAAGCCCCAGAGATAATACTGACCCGCCCAAACAGCCGTCTTCGGCCCAGCTGCAACAACATGGTACAAGTTCCTCGCCAAGAACGTGAACCTAAAGTCCCCCAACGGCACGATGCTGGCGCGCGTGGCCCTGGACCAGGGCGTCTTCGCCCCAGTCTTCATCGGCGTGTTCTTGAGCTCCATGGCCACCATGGAGGGCAACAGCGTCAAGGAGAAGCTCGACAAGAACTACAAGACCGCCCTGACCTCCAACTACATGCTGTGGCCCTTTGCCCAGGCCATCAACTTCAAGGTCGTGCCCCTAGAGCACCGCGTGCTCTTCGTCAACGTCATCAGCATCGGCTGGAACTGCTACCTCAGCTACCTGAACAGCTCTTAGGGGAAATCTCTTTTCCCCCCTCCCCCTCTGTCCTTTGGGGGGTGTCGTGGATTGTTCAGTAAGGGGTATGTGGCTGGTTTTCACTGCGGTGAATTGGTGGTGGGGCGCAGGCACTGTCATTGGTGGAATCTGGGCATGGGGATCAGGTTATGTGAGGAGTGGCAGATACACATCGGTACATTCATCCGCATGTGTTGCGTTGATTGGAACATCTTCGATTCTGATGGCATCTGGCATTGATGGGCTCAGCCTCTGGGAGATACATTAGAGGGGATAAAACACCAGGGAGGCGTTCTAGGTTGCATTCTTAAATCCATCCATTGAAAAACACTATACTACGAGCTCCGCTCAGCTGTCCACCTCGCAGCCACGGTATCTCTCCCAAACCTTCTATGGGACACCGTAATATGGCATGACCTCAAATGGGTTACCCTCATATAGGACAACCCTAGATAATATGATGGGATGGCCTCCTATGGGATACCTTCCTCTAGGATGTCTTCTTACCTGGGTATAGTATACCCTCCTACAGAACAATGTTCTACAGAGGAACCTCCTATAAGGGTAATCATTTAGGGACCTACTGAAGCAGATCTAGATACAACTTGAGCAAGTTCGCACTCTCTGGGTACGAGGTTGTAATGCGCCGGTGGATCGCACCTGCCTGACCGCGATGTCTTACGATGATTATTTCCATCTTACGCAGCTGCCTGATCACCTACTTCTCGGCAGGGTCTGCGACGACCGCGGGGAGGCCAAACTCCTTCCCCTTAAGGTGACCAAGTCCCTCGCCACCATAGCTAATCAGAGGTGACACCTCAACACCAGCGTCACCGTCACCGGTGAGGATGGCACCTGCAGCCTCGAGCCACCTCTTGCCCTGGGTGGTGATGTCCTTCTTGCTCGTATCGGGGTCGTCCTCGCCGGTGCCGCGCGCGTTCTTGAGCGGCGAGAACTCGTCCTCACGCTTGACCTCGAGGCACGCAAACTTGTCGAGCTGCAGCAGGGGGAACACGTCGAAGACGAACTGCTCCAACTTGATACCGTTCGGCTTCTCGGGCTTAACTTTCTCGCCGGACTTGAGGTCGACGTAGGGGATCTTCTTCCTGGCGACGTGATGGGGCAGCTCCTTGGCGAAGGTGGGGATCTTCTCAAGGAAGCCGATGCTGTAGTAGTGGTTGACGATGTTGGCGGCGCGGAACTTGAGCACGTCAGGCTGCTTGGGGTCCTTGGCCTCGGCCGTCTCCTTGTCAATCTCGCTGTACTCGACGACGTCTGGGCGGCCGTTCTTGGACAGGATGAGACCGACAGACTCGGTGGCGTTGCGCTTGCGCACGACCTTGGTCGCGATCTCGACGTTCTTGGAGGCGGCGAACCCGGTGAAGGTCGGATCCGCAACCCTGACGAGGCAGTTGTCGACGCAGTATGAGTGGACGTGCTCAATGCCTCGCTTGCGCAGGTCGCCCAGAACTGGTGAAGTGACCAGCGCCTGATAGATGCCTCCATTCCCGTCAGGTGCAACAGCGACCTTGTCCTTGCTGTCGAGGATGATCTTGCCCTCATTAGAGATGCATGGCAGCACTCCCTGCTCGAAGATCATTACGTTCTCCTTCTTGAGGCCAAAGTAGCCCTTCTTCTCGAAGAAGTCCTCGGTTGGCTTCCTTGTGGGCCCGCTAGTCATGACGTACCACGGCACCACGACCTCCTGGTCCTCGGAGAGACCAGCATGCTTGTGTGCCAGCACCTGCAACCGCCGAATCCGCTCGGCTTGGATCTGGAACAGGGACTTGCGGGAGGGCAGGCCAATATCGAAGCAGCCCTTCGGATCGCTACTACCGAGTCTTGTGCCCTGGCCACCAGCCATTAGGACCACGCCGACCTTGTTCTTGGCGGTGAGGTCCAGACCAGACTCGTACCATTTCTTGAGTTGGTCTGCGTCTGAGTCCAGGATACTGGCAGTCGCGGATTCTGGCAGGGGCTCGAGCTCGGCCTTCTTGGACTCGGCCTCGGGAGGGTTGAGGGCCTTCTTTGTGATGGTGTTGATGTAGTCGGGGTCGAACCCGTCGAGCTGGTGGTAGAGCTGTGCCTGTTCCTCCTTGGAGAGGGAGTCCCAGAAGGTGAAGACCTGTTCCTGGCCCGCCTTCTCGTACTTGTCCTTTAGTGCCTTGACCTCATCGGCCGAGGGGGACCGTGGAGGGGCACCAGAGCTGCCGATGTTGAGAGCGTTCTTGATGGCCTCCATGATGGCAATTTGGCTGTATTACCGATGTGTAGTTTATGGTGCAAATGAAGTGGAATTGGTCCAATTGGGTAAACAGTCAAGACTTTACAAGTTTTTTAAGAGAAATCAAGAAGAGGATAGCGCGAGCAGTAATGCCAACAAACAGCTGTAGTGGTGGCGGTCGGTGGGGGGCAGTCAGCTTGCTTTGTATTAATAGCACGACCGGGATGAAAGCTGGAGCTCTCAGCCCCGCCAACCCCTGATTCCGATCCCCTGCAGGAGCGAGGCCTGTAGGGGAGCTGGCCCTCACAACAGCCGGCTAGTGACGTCGGCACGATCCCGATTAGCCACCTCCTATTCGTCCAGGCCGTCGCTTGGGCTCGTAACTGCCTCGTGCTACAGTCCAACACGCGGTAGTAACAGCACAGCGCCAGCTGAGGCCTGCACTTTCCAATGCACGGAATACGAGCTACTTGACGTCTAGAAGCCGGATACAGAAGCTCCCCTTTGTTCGCCTATCATTTATTGATGGTCTAAGTCACTTTTTCTCCTGACTTAATAACTAATGGTCCGAGAGCCTGGAGCTGCATGTGAGAGACCAAAGCTTGCCCTCAAATACGGTCAAGACGTTCTCAAGAGCTTTAGGAAAGAGATCGAAGGTTCGCAGGGTACACCCGAGCCCCATGGGATAGCTTCCTACAGGACAACCTCCTATGGGACAACCTCTAATAGGACAACCTCCTATGGGATAATCTCCTATGGGATAATCTCCTATGGGGTGAGATTCCTATGGGACGGACAACCTTCTATGAGATACCCCGGTTTAGTGTTAACCTTTTACGGGCGCACCCTCTAAATTCAAATGTTTGCAGGTGCAAATCTCCCATCTCTTGGGAAGTATCTGTCAGTCAACCATGAAAACATCGGCGGTTGGTGGTTAGGAGCGTGGAAAACAATTCTAACAGACAAAATCTTTACCTGACGATGAAAGGAGCGGAATGCCAAAAATTGCCACTCAGTACATCAAAACTACGTAGCATATTGAGGGGCTGAAATGTAAAGAACCACTAACACCAGGCTGGACCTCCGGTGTCTCGACTTCATATCACACACGCATGGCCCACAAGGCATCGCTCACAAGACCCCATTTGAGAAAAGCCAGGAAATAGCCGCGGCCGACCTGCCTGGTGTGCACATGGAAGTGACAGCACCTGAGGTGGCCGATTCTGAGTGGTACCGAGGTATCTCAATATCATCAGCCTGCCTGACCGCTCCCAACTTCAGCTTTCGAATCGTCACCAGCAGCCCTGATTCACTGCTGTATTGCTGGCGAGAGCATCACCAAGCCAGACAACATGGCATCTCCTGAGCATGAGACTGCCAATATCTCGGTCACGCCCCCTCAGTCATCATTCAGCGGCAGACTCAATATGGAGAACTTCAGGTTCAAGGCACAGCCACAGTCGCCACCAGCAGGACAAACACCACCTCGGCGAAGTACTCGGCTCTCCTCCACTCCTGTGAAATCAGAAAGCCCCAAACGGACCATATCAGCGCCAGTCAGCGGAACCAGGAAACGCAAGGCTGCCGCCCTATCAGGCAACGCCACCCTGATTCCAGCACTACCAGACGGCTCAACCGAGGCAGAAGCAGCAGACGCAGCCGCCGCCGACTCCTCCTCACCCTCATCAACACCCACGCCCAGCAACCCCCAAACCCCCAAGCCCAAGAAGAGGAATCGTCAAAAATCAGGCTACCAGCCCCCCAGCGTCTACGCGCACCTCCCACCCCTCCCGGACGCCCTGGCGCCCAACCTCCTCGCCCTATTCTGCGGCCTGAACCCAGGCGTGCGCACCGCCCAGACGGGCCACGCCTACAACCACCCCAGCAACCTGTTCTGGAAGCTGATGTACTCGTCGGGCGTGCTCCCCGTGCGCTGCGCCGCCGAGGAGGACCGCACCCTGCCGGAGCGGTTCAACCTCGGCCTCACCAACATCGTGTCCCGGCCGAGCCGCAACGGCGCGGAGCTGAGTAAGGCCGAGATGGACGACGGTGTGGGCGCGCTCGAGGACAAGGTGCGGCGGTGGAGGCCTGAGGTTGTTGTTGTGGTGGGGAAGAGTATCTGGGAGTCTGTGTGGCGGGTACGGCACGGGCGGGCTGTAGGTAAGCATGAGTTTAGGTACGGGTGGCAGGATGAGGAAGAGAACATGGGTGTCGGTGAGGTGAACGAGGATGAGAGGGTCGACGGGGTAGAGTACCGGGAGAGTTGGAAAGGCGCGAGGGTGTTCGTCTCGAGCTCTACGAGCGGCCTTGCGGCGACACTGAGCCCGGCGGAGAAGGAGAGGATCTGGAGGGAGCTGGGGCAGTGGGTTGAGGCGAGGAGGGCCGGGAGGGACGTTCCACCAGGCCTCGTCGATGATGAGTCTTGATGGATACTATATTATCACCTTCAAGCGAGGCAAGTCACACACACACAAGTGTAGCTTGCGGGCAAAGGGCGTGTTGGCAGCCATTTTGCTCCGAGCCGCACCATGACTCCTTGCTCTTGGAATGTTTACTTCGCATCAAGGTGATGTCTTTCATTCATGGGAGGTTGCCTTGCGGCTGCGACCAAATGGCTTGAGGCGTGTTACCTCTCCCTGGACGGGGCTGATTTCAACTGGCATTTGGCTGACTGCACTCCGTCCCTAGACAGCCTCATCGGTCATTTAAATATACTACCACCCCTCTAGCCAAGAAACAGCAACTAATACTCTCTTCCAAGATCCCAAATAATTCAAAATGCCGTCACCAGAGGGGCTCTTACCAATCTTCTACGCCAGCAGCACCCTCGCGTGCCTGGGTTTCATCTCACTCCTGATCATTCTCGGGCACCGGAAAATCAATGCCAGCATCGACAGAAAGACCAAGTTATCACCAGTGACCACGGATGACAATGCCCAGGAGCCCACCACTCCGCACAGCCAGCCGTCCAAAGCCCGGGACGCAGAGCTCGGCCCGGAGCCCGACGCAGCAGAGGCCTATGAAGAGGGTACTGAGCACCTCGACGACGAGATAGAGCTCCTGAAGTCCGAGTTTCAAGCGGCGAGGCCCTGGGACACACAACACCAGAGATCGCCAGTGCCTTCTGCACCTACCTGTCGGCCGCAAGACGCCTTCTAGTGTTCTCACGCGGCAGCGGGAGCACCACCAGGATGACTGACGAAGGTCTCAATATCGCCGCCGGCAGGACCGTCCAATACACCACGAGGGAGACCGCCTCGCTCGAGGCACTCGCGCACACGGCCAAAATCCCGGGGCTCGCCCTTGTCTTCTTGACCGGGGGCCTATCGCTGGTGGCGGTCTGGACCGCCGCCGCGGCGTACACGGCCGACGCTCTGGTCATCGGGGAGCCGGCCGTCATCACCTTCAACGCCGCCGGCGCCGGACCTGTCCCCGACGTGGAAACCATAATGCTCCGCTTCCTCTTGGTGACCTTGTGCACATCGGCGGCCGCGCATGGCTTCGTAGCCGCCCTCGCGGGCGACCTCACCGGTCACAGGTTCGTCGGGCTTGCCTTCGCATGCCCCGCTAGTGTTGCTTCCAGCATGTCGGTGGTCATGTGGATTCTTGGGATCTCGCCGGTTGTCTTTTTTGCGGACTTCGCGTCATCTGCGGCTTTGATTATCGTGACGATGCTCGCCGCGTTTGTCTCGTATGGAGCCTGCGACGAGGATGACCTCGCGCGCCAGTGTGGAGACGCCAGTGCGCAGGACTCATGCAAGGACGGATAGTTTTGTCAGATTGATGGTCTTCTGTCGGGGTATTTCAAAGGAGTAGTCAAGGGTAATCATGGTTTTGGTCGATGATTCGTCTCGATGGACTACCGGGATCTTGTGGGCCTAGGGAATGCTGTTTTCCATATTCGTTACGAGCTACAATATAGTTCCAGCTCCGGACCTGAACAAATACGTTACGAACGAGTGGCTCACAGGGGTGTTCGCATGAAATTATGGTCTTTCCTTGACAGCAAGCTGCCTTCCGGTCCTGCCTAGATGGCTTAAGACATATCAATTCCTCTCCCTAGGTAAGGCTGAATTTGACGGCAGTGAAGCAGACTGCATTCCGTCCCTTGACAGCCTCGCCAGTCATAAATACGCCACGGCCGCCCTTCCGACCAGGTAAACATGCCTTGAAAATCTCAGACCTTTCAAAGGATCTCAAACCACCCAAAAATGCCTTCCCCGTCCGAGGTAGATGAGCGATTTCAAGTCTCCAGCTTCCTCGCCTTCACCGGCTTTCTCGAACTTTTCGCGCAAGCACTACACGCGATTTACAAGAAGCGAAAACAGAGGCAAGCCGAAGCCGACGACCCCGTGGCATTGTCATCAGTGACGTCCGATGATGGGACTCAGAAACCAGAGAGGACCCCGGACGCCCCGGTTGCCCAGTTACCAGAATCGGCCGAGGAGCTTTGTGCCCGCATCGTCCAGCCCTGTCTCTACGACAGGAAGGACGCCCTTCTATCCCGGGTCCGCGATCTGCGGCCCACAGACACGACACCGGAGGTCGCCAACGTCATATGCGCCTACCTGTTTGCCGCTGAAGACCTTCTGAAGCTGAACCGGGGCGAGCCCGGCGGTGGCCGCGGCGTCTGGAAGACCGACGCGGAGCTCAATGCCGCCGCCGCCGTGCTTGTCCACGAGACCACGGACGTGGTCAAATTGCTGCAGGCGAAGCCCGACCGCAAGGACAGTAAGCCAGCATGCATCGACGCCGTCGTGAAGGTCGGTATCTTGTCGCTGCTGTTAGTCATGTGTGCATGGAAAAGTGCCCTGGCGGCCGACGCGCAGGTCCTCCCCAGGGGCCAACAAATCGACCTGACCCGCTTCACGATCCGCGGGGTCCCTCGGTACGCCACAACCCGCATCTTCGAGGGCACCGGCCTTATCTATACGCTCGTCATGTATCCGGTGGATGCAGCTTTCAGATGCCTGGTGTCGGGTCTGCTGGTTCTCGGCCTCCCGTTGAGCATCGACGCCGTAGGTGTCCTATCAATGCCAAGTATTTTTGGGATGGTGGTATTTGCTGCCGGGTGCGCGGACGGCCGAGCGCGAGGAGCTGGCCAGACGTCGGCAGTGCAGGAACGACATATCAGCCGATGATTGTGTCGGTTTGAGCAATGCAGGCTCGAGGTACATGCCAGGGGTGGCAAAGGTTGATCTTAACGATGAAGGGACGGGGGACAACGGATCCGAGGAACAGGCATCACCGCAGTCCTAGCATTGGCTGGCGATTTGACCCCGAGTCTCCGAATCATTCCACTTGAGCTTGCTTCGAAGCGATGAGAATCGACTGGTTACCAGGATTTGAACACAGTCGTTACCGCTGTATGAAGGGACCGCGTATGCCTTCGGGATGTGTACGCATTCAGAACGAAACCAGTAGAAGACATTCGAGAAACGCGAGCGGCACGTACGCGCAGTCGAGTTCCGAACCTATGTCGGACTTCAATTCGTAACAGTTGAGCAAGGGTATATATCTAAATGTATGTGCTTCACATCCAGTCATTTCGCCGCAAAGTCGTACACCTTCACCATTCGATTGTGATCCAGGAACAGGTCCTAGTATTCCCAATCTTGAACAACAGGATCAGCCACAGGTTCGGCCTTACGGCCTGTCGCCCATGATGTAATTCAGCGCATCGTCCTCGGCACGCTTCTCACGCTTGGCACTCGCTGGTTGTTCGATCTTTCCAGCCGCATCGTCAGGGTGAGCAGGGTCCGCGATGCTCTCCGACTCGCTGACCAGCGAGGGGCCGTTCGTTTCAGCCCTCGATCCGCTCCGTGCCACCTCACCGGATGGCAAGATTGTCTCCTTGTCAAATGCGGCGATCCTTTCGATCTCTTCTCTCGAGAGGTTGCGCAGGACTTCAGCAGCTCCGGCGACGCTGTCGTCATCCCCACCCTTCTTGCGCTCTTGGTTCTGCGGACCAGCCGACGCGAGCCCAACCACGTTCTTCAGGTTCCCAAACGGCAACACCTCGCTGATCCTGCCCGCGCCCGTGAACATCATCACCAGTCGGTCTACACCACAGCCCCAGCCAGCCGTGGGCGGCAGGCCGGACTCCAGCACCGAGATGTACTGCTCGTCAATGAAGTGCGCTGGCTCGTCGTCCTCGTCACCGAGTGGC
Organism: Diaporthe longicolla; assembly: GCA_000800745.1. Taxonomy (NCBI): domain Eukaryota; kingdom Fungi; phylum Ascomycota; class Sordariomycetes; order Diaporthales; family Diaporthaceae; genus Diaporthe; species Diaporthe longicolla. The sequence continues at coordinate 13,039 of JUJX01000011.1, read as the reverse complement.
TGCTCGCCCGGGGCTGCGTTCTGCTGCTGAGCCAGCTTCGCCTTCGCCTGGTCGACAAACTTGAGCCTCTGCACGTAGGGGCTGTTCTCCTCCTCGTACATGTTGGCCAGTTCGTTGCCATCGAAGAAGACCTCGGCCCGGGCGGAGACGAATTGCTTGGTGAAGGGGTCGGTGAAGGTCTTGGCCAAGGGCGACATGCATGCCGGGTGTTTGGTGATGAAAATCGGCTTGCCCTTGGACTGCGGCTCGAGGACTACGCCTGCAATGCGGTCGAGGAGTTTTGGCAGAGAGGGGTTGGGTGGCAGAGACTTGTGCCAGTCTTTGCCATTATTTTCGAGGAGCTTGATGATCTCCTCAACAGCGTTTGGATTGTTGTCCAACCTGGGAAGTGGGCTCCCGAGTGCTATGTTAATCGCAGGGATGAAATCGATCACCGGCCACTCCCTGCTGAACAATTTGGGATCGAGCGGCTTCAGAGTCGACAGGTCGTGCTCGTCCTTAAACTTGGCCACAGCGCTGGCGAGATCGGAGAACATATCCCTGGTTTCTTGCATAATCTGCTCGAGGTTGATATGTGAGACGTAAAACTCACACATGGTGAACTCTGGATTGTGGGTGAGGTCCAATCCTTCATTCCTGAACGCCGGGCCTATTTCATATATCCTGTCGAAGCCGGCAACAACCAGCCGCTTCAGCCAGAGCTCCGGGGCTATGCGCAGCGCCAGCTGCTTCTCTGGAAATTCGGTGGCGTTGGTTGTGAATGGTCGGGCCACAGCACCGCCGGCATTTGCAGCCAGGATAGGAGTAGAAACCTCCGAGCACTCCAGCTTGGTCTCTAGCCACTTTCGCAGTTCTCTGACCACACACGATCTCACACGCAGAGTGTCTGCAGCTCTCTTGTTGACAAGGAGGTCGAGATGCCGTTGGTTCATCCTGACATCCTCAGGAAGATTGTATGGGAGTGGTGCTAAGCCGGGCGAGAGTATTTGCGGAAGGTGTATAGCTTCGATAGAAAGCTCCCCTGCCTGCGTACGCGTGGGCTGTCCGGTGATTGCTACACGCAATGGTGTTAGGATATACCAGCCACATGACTTGGGTTGGGGCTAGTATGACGATGAAGTACTAACAGATATGATCACCCCTCTTTATTAGGCGGACCTGTTCGGCGAATTGCCTCATCTCCGTGCCGTCTACCAGCTTGTTGATGTTCAAGATACCCTGCACGATCTTGCCATCCTCAACGAGTTTGACGAAGGCCAGCTTGTTACCGAGCTGGTTGATCGAGGTCACACGACCTGGGAAAAATTAGTCCCATGGAGAGAGCTACTACTTGAGAAGACAAGCATACCGCCGACCGTCACGATGTCACCAAGAACTTGCGATGGGCCTATCATCTTTTCCTCATATTGCTTTCTAAAGTTCGATATCGTAAGAGGCTTCGCATAGCGCTTTAACCGCGGATACAACAGAGCATGCGCCTTTTGAAGCTGCTTGACACGCGCCACCGTGAGAGCGCCACGGTCCTCGGGACTGTACGTTTCTACATCGCGCTTCACCCAAGGAGAGCTCGACCTGATCGTGTTGATCGGCTTAGGCGGTGTATTGGAGCTATATCTTTGGCACACTGCCCGAGAGTTCCGCCTTGCCAGCTCGTAGAATCGGAGATACGCAGAGCCGGCAGGAGACGAGCCTGGAGCCAGCGGCTGGAAGGCATACGGACGCAGAAAATGCAAAGATGGCGCCATATTGAGCCGGTGCCCGTATAAGCCTGTGGTAATTCTTGTCAGACAAACTGCGACAACCAGGAAGGCTCAAGCAAGACAAGAAATCGGGGTGGAAAAAGCGATGTCAGAGAGTTGGCGTTTTTGATCACGCACGACCGAAGTCGTGTCAGTCGCAACGGTTCTAAGGTTTAATGCGGTCTCATCATGTCGGAATATGTTGGGAATGGGATACAAGAGAGATTGGGACTTACAAGAGCGCGGCCGGGCGCTGGTGATGAAGACACGCTGATCTGCAGAAAGTACAGCTCGTGTCAAGGTAAAGAGAGATCTTTGAAGTGTGCAGAGCTCTCGAAATTTTTGGCAGCGCGAGAAAGGGAAGCTTCCCACTCGCCGTGTCATTGACCAATAGAGACCAGGTCCAGGGCCCACCGCATCAGCCCCAGGGCCCCGCTAAACCCTGCAAGACAAACGTCACTGGCCGAGCCGATTTTTTGGACGACCTTCCAAGGACCCCGGCCGCAACTGAAGCTTGCTTGACCTAGAAACCCATTTGCACGCCGGAATATCAACAATCACCTTCACAAGGAAGCCCGCCAGCGCCGAACCCACTGCAGTCCAACACATCCGCTCACCTGCATACACCATCCACCGCCCAGCATGTCGTTCCTCGGATTCGGTCGCCCCCAGCCCTCGTCGGCCGAGAAGATCGCCGCCGTTGAGGCCGAGATGAAGCTCATGGCCGACATGATGAACCGGTAGGTCCTCCTCCCTCTTTCTCTTTATCTATCTGTGAAATCCTATGGCTGACTTGCGATATCAAATAGTCTCAACAAGGCCTGCGCAAAGAAGTGCATCCCCAACAACTACCTCGAGGGCGACATCAACAAGGGCGAGGCCGTCTGCCTCGACAGATGCGCCGCCAAGTTCTTTGACGTCCACCTGAAGGTCTCGGACATATTACAGCAGCAGCAACAGCAGCAGATGGGTGGCGGCGGCGGTTTCGGTCGATAAACAGGGGACACAACTCACGCCAGCCCTCCGCCGCTGTCATGGTGGCCACGAGAGTTCGAGGAAGCGGGGCCCGGTCTGTTTCGACCGCAGGAGAGGAAGGTGTTGGATGTTCAAGGACGCACCGATATTTATTTGTGGAGCAGACACGGTGTACTGTTCGGGATGGGCTCACATTCTCTCAACTCCCCGGGCTGAGAATCACCCCTCGTATGCCCGTGTCTCGGATGCTGGAGAATGTGGAGATGGAAGCACGATATCTGTGCGGATGCCCGAAAGGGCTGCTATGATGGCCCAAGAATGCGACTGCGCATTGTTTCTGAGCGTATGGGCTTCGGGAAATTCTGCAGTGTGTTAAGATTATGATGTATAGACAAATCTCCCTTCTCGGGAAACCCCTAAGCAGTTGTGGGCTCCTTTCGCATTGAAACCAGACATCCAAGTATTGTCTGGGACACAGCCCCTGAGCTTCTAAACTCCATACGCCAAACCTCGCAAAACCTCGCAAATGCTCGAGTCGCCTTTATGAGTACCCAAAGACCGCTGCTAAACAGCGGGGTGGAAGCCGTTTGATGGCCCTTCTTGCGCATGACTGAGGCCAGGCCGCCAGCCCCAATGTGTCTGTAGAACCGTACCCTCAGCCCTGCCTCAAAATATTCGGCCCCGTCCCTATACCCGTCAACGTCCTAACCGCCCAGTGCACCCAGCTCTCCGTCTCGAGCTGGCTCTTGAGCTCCTCGGCCCGCGTCTCCACGTCGACGACGCTCGCCTCAAAGTCCGCCACCCCGTCCTCGACATCCTGCACCTTGGAGACCAGCGCATTGATCTCGTACTCGAGCTTAGCGACCTGGACCTCCACGTCCTTAATCGCTTCGGTGACCCTCCCCTTCTCCTCGGCGATCATCTCGGCCGAGTTCTGCTTCACCCTTTGGTACTCGTCCGAAAGCGCGTAGTACGCCTGCTCGAGCGTCTCTTGCTGCGCGGCGTACGTCTCCTCGAGGGCCTCGACGGTGTCGATCTTGGACGACACCCACGGCGAGAGGGACCTGGAGAGCTTGAATATCCGCGCGTGAAGGGCTTGTGCGAGCTCGGCGGAAGCCATGTGTTCCTCGAGCGTGGTGGGGTCCTCCTGCAGGTCGATAATCTCGTCCCAGCGTAGGATGGCTTCCGAGGCAGCGCTGAAGGATAGGCGTCGTGGCCAGCGGTCTTCGTTGAGCGGATGCTGCTCTGAGGAAGGCGTTCCGGCGGCCAGGCTATGCCGCCTTTTCAGTAGTGAAGAATACGCGTCCCCACTGCCTTCAGGTAGCTGAAAGAGTCTCTGAAAGTCATTCTCATCTACAGTCGACGGAGCCATGGATGTATCGCCGGCCAGGTCCTTGCCGACGTCCAGCGCCTCCACCGAGACAGAATTCCGCGCCTCCTGAAGCGGCGATAATTGCATCCCGGAGGTGGCCCTGGGCCCCGGCGGGGCCTCCCCGTTGGGGTGTTCGGCCTCGGGATGTCTTCTTTGGAAGACGTGCGCGTATTCCTCTGGCTTGTTCTTCCACGTGAAAGCCCTGCCCGACATGACGGGACTGGACAGAGCACCAGTAGACTGGATCAAGCTTCCTATGCTAGGGCTAGTGTATCCGGTCTCTGGAGTCTCGTCTCTAGACGGACGGCTTGCATGCCCCTTCCGGGTGCCTCCTACGGCATCTCCAATGCGACCGAGTCTGGAGCGGGCGTCACTTACCCGGTCCGCGACACTCCTGAAGACGGCCTTGTGCAGGCCCGACTCAGCTCCGGGGGTTTCGGCCATACTAAGGCTCGAGCCCGGCGTGGGTGCCGAGTACATAGTATTCGATTGTTCTTTCGGCCGCATGGTAGGGTTGAAATCTTCGTATCCGAGCGAGCGTGTTGTAGTGCGACTTGGCCGCTCAAGCTCGAGCTCTTTCTCCTTTTTCTCTCGTTCCCTTTCTTTCTCCCTCTCTTTATCTTTATCTTTCTCCTTCTCTCTCTCCTTCTCCTTGTGTTTCTCCTTTTCTTTCTCGCGCTCCTTTTCCTCCTCTTTTCCAAAGTTGAGCATGTTGGTCATATCTGGCATTGATCGCTCAGATTGCTCAAGGGCAAGCCTTCGAGGCTTTCCCTGCCACAGCCATTTGGCACGCTCACCAGACACAAGCTCTTTGAATTTGTCGATGTCGACCGTCTCGATCTCCCCAATGCCGGCTTTCTCGCGAGTACCAATGACCCCGCTGAGAATTTCACCTCTTTTCCCGAACTGAGAAACGGTAGCTCCGATTGCTTTCTGTACACCCCATTCTTCCCCGGCGGCGGCCTTTGCTGTGGACTTGTGCAATTGCAGAAGTGTCTGGCGGTCGAGTCTCCTAGTCCTCTCCAGCTTGTGAGACTTCTGAAAATGCCCAATCGCACGCTTGGTGCTCTCAATCTCGAAGACATCTTTGGCCACAGTGACACCATACGAGCTCAGACGATTTCTGGCACCTATGAGCATACCGAGGAGCGCGGCTACCGTGGTGGGGCCCAGGATGCCATCAGTTGGCTCCATGTTGTAGTACTCGGACCCAACCTCAGTCCACCAGTTCCCAATCGCTGTCTCGGTGATATCACACAGCAGACCATCGATGTACTCTTGGTCCAGCATGCCAAAGATGAACAGTGCCACTTGACACAGCTTCACCAGCTCCATGACGGCCTCGAAGAAGGGGACTTTCTCGTGGATCTTGTAAGTTGTGTAGAACTTGGCATGAGTCGCCGGAGTAGGATCTGACAAGGTCATGCCGGATCGACCTGAGCAACCGGTCCTCTTGAGGTCCTCGTTCACTATAAAGGCCTGCCTGTGCTTTTTGATGTCCCCATCGGGCACGAATATGACGGTGAGGGCCGAGGGGAAGCTGCTGAGGTTGGTGACCATCAGCTCGCCCAGCTCCGTCTCTTTCGGCCTGGCATGATATATCTGCAAGGCCTTGAAGTAGACCTTGAGTCTTGGGGACCACTCATCCTCGTCAGCCGGCACGGAAAGCACACCCACTACGACTGAAGACTTCGGATCTCCGGTATAGGTAACGATGACAAGGGTGGGAGACAGTCGAGAGCATGCCCATTGTTCGACAAGGTAGAGTTCATAACCACCAAGTTCGCCTCGACTCTGCACAATCTGGACCAAGGGGTCTTCAGAGAGGTATCTGGGGTGAGGAAGCATGTGTTAGTTGCTGAACTGGAGAGGAGTGGGGCGGTGAGAGTCAGGAGTGCAAAGGAGGGCGCACCTGAAGGCAACAGGGTCGGGAAAGACGACATGTCTGCGGCCATGACCAGGCGACAGAGCAGGCGACGAGGTGTCTACTGAGAGGGAGCCGTCAAGCCTCATGTCGCCGGGCAGGGGGGTGCCTTCTCGTGGTGTGGTAGCGGCGAGGGTGGAATTCCTCATGGCGGCCAGTCTGGCCTGGGTGACATCTTCCTCCCTGTGGGCACGGCCATCGGGGAGATTGAGCCTGAAGGACATGGTATTTGTAGCGGTATCCACCTGAGCCAGGGCAATTTTATACGTGGTCTGCCGTCATGTGAGACAGCTTCTGGTGCAGCCACCAACGAATCCCGGCAGACCTCGAGCACCGGGACAGCGAAGGGCGCATGTTGCAGGGCCGACAGAGGTTGGCTTCTACCAAAGGTGTGCCAGCCTCATATCCCTGCAGCTGCGAAGCTTACAGAAGCTGGAGAGGAAATGCGCCGTGGTGTATGGGGCACAAGGAGGACAGCGCGAGGCTCAAGGCGAGAGTGCTTTTGACATGTGATGTATGCGCCGGGGCGGTGGACGGTGACGATGTTATGTACGGATGGAATGCTTATTATTATTAGTACGAGCAAATAGGGGCCAGGGGCCTTGTTCAGCTGTGCAGGTGGGGGCATGTGGGGGAGTGTGGTGGGTGCTGATGAGCTGCCCCAGACACTACTGCCGTGTGCCGTTGTGCTCAGCAGTGACGACAGCGGGTGCCGGTGCAACACGAGGACTGATCCCCGGTCATCACGTATACTACACTATACACTACACTATTACTGTAAATCCGCCACATGTTTGAAAAGTTGACTGATATCGTAACAAAGTCGCTATAGCTTGCCAACCTCTGGTGTGTTGATTTTACAAGAACTAGTCCTATGAAGTTGTCCTGTAGGAGGTTCGGGCAAGGATGCTTGTGACCGCTTGGCAGATGTATCTGGCCGTCTTCAACAAGAAGAGCTCACACGAATCTGGCAGTCTGCAGGCTCCAAGTTAACAGAAAAGAACAACTTATAAAAAATCCGTATGAAGTATCCAGGTACGCAACAGCTTTGCTAGGCTCTGAACCCATGGCTGGCCCGTGGGCCGTGTTCGGTACATGCATGACTGCATGCCACTATGTGTACTTCGTACCGGGGTCGCTCTGCTGGAGCTCCTCCCTACACTTGCCGAGTCGGCTTCGGGAAGCCGCCCCATTCACCTTCTCCAGACCACAACGTACCTGCACCACGCCTCGAATGAACCTCAATCCAGCTACGGGTTTCTGATTTCCAGTGCCCAAACATACCTAGCCTTTCTTCCTGAGCACCTAGATATTTCTACCACAAACCAGCTCATCCCTCCCTACAACACACGTATCCTCCACCTCATCCGGACCCCTCTCGCCATGGCTTACAAGCCGGACGACACCGATATCCCAGCCCTCCTCAAGGAGCTCGATCGACTGGCGAACAACACCACCGACCGTTTGAGCGCCGCTGTCAGCGATGTCGACAAGATAATAGACATCCTCACCGAAGCCCGAGAGAAGATCGCTCAGTGTGAGTGACTGGCCCGAGTTGTCCCCGTCCCGTGCCCATCATCCCACCACATCATTGACCCTTACTGACACCCGGCCTCAGCTCCCGACCCCCATACCACAAGCCTTACCCTCACCAGGCTGCAAAATCCAGTAAACGAGGGCTTCGATACCATCCAACAGGACCTGAGGAAGGTGGACAAGGTCCGAAAAAACTATGGCAAGATCCTCGACAAGTACTTCCCCCCGAGGCCGCTGCCAACCGACGATGACGCCATGGCTAAGCACCCCGAGCTGATAAACCGCGCCATTGCCATGCACCTGCTGCGGGAGGGCCAGTTCAACGTCGCATCAACATTCATACAAGAGACCCAGGCGCTGGACCAGTTCCAAGAGCAGGAGCCACCGCGCGAGACGAGGGCACCAGAGCCAGCATCACAGCCCAACGACGACACGGACATGGACGCCGACCACTCCGGGGCAGAAGAAGACGGAGAGGAAGACGACGACGACACGATCCCTAACGCGGACGCACGGGAGGACGCGGCGGAGGCGGGCTACGGGGGTGGTGACGACGAGCCCATGAGCGAGGTGCGCTCGCTGCAGTCGCACGAGCTGCAGGAGAAGTTCGCGACCATGTACCAGATCCTCAAGGAGCTGAGGAACCACAACCTGCTCCCGGCCATAGAGTGGGCGCACGAGAACAGCGCCGAGCTGGACGCCCGGGGGTCGGACCTCGAGTTCGAGCTGTGCAAGCGCCAGTACATCTACCTCATCCTGCAGAGCGGCGAAGAGGACGAGGACCCCGCCGTGGCCATGGAGTATGCAAAGGCCAACTTCCCGCGCTTCGCGGACCGCCACGCAAAGGAGATCAACCAGCTCGCCTCGGCACTGGTGTACCAGCCCAACCTGGCCGAGTCACCATACGCACACCTGTTCCCGAGCAGCACTGGTGGCGGGGACGGCACCGGCGACGGTGAGGAAACTGCCTTTGACGAGATAGCGAGCTCGTTCACGCGCGAGTTCTGCTCCCTGCTGGGCCTGAGCGCCGAGAGCCCGCTGTACGTGGCCGCGACGGCGGGGGCGATCAGCCTGCCACGGTTGATGATGTTCGTCGGCGTCAGGGCGCAGGCGCGGGCGTCGTGGACGACGGCGTCGGAGCTCGCCTTCGACACGCCTCTGCCGCGCTCCATGATCTACCACTCCATCTTCGTGTGCCCTGTCTCGAAGGAGCAGACCACCGACCGCAACCCGCCTATGATGCTGCCCTGCGGCCACGTGTTGGCTCGGGACTCGCTCAAGAACCTTGTCAAGAGCCACCAGCGCTACAAGTGCCCTTATTGCCCCGTCGAGGGCCTGCTGAGGGACGCAAGGCAGATCATACTGTAATGGCCGATTCCCTGCTCCATTCCGGAGGGACGGCTGCAGCCTCGTCACACCCAGCGGCATGGTTTTGCAGCTTAGAGATAGCGTGCCAAATAAACAGCGATGATGATGTGTCGGAATGAAGTAATTTCCAGACTGTGGCTTTATGAACCTCCTTGCTCTCGTTGTCCTACTCGTATGGCATAACCCGTAAGATCATCACACACACTATTACTGTCGCATCACAACTTCTTCAATCGCTGGTCCATGGGATGTTGTCCAACAGGAAGTTGTCCTAGTAGGAGGTCAGGAGAATTTTGTATAAGATGGGACGACAGCGCCTGCGTTCAGCAACCCTGTGACACAATGTTTCCCTAATGAATTCCACATGTGGGCCAGACCGCTGTTATTCCAGGAACAGTACGCATTACAGCATACCGAGGTCAAAGGCAGTGATTAGAAATTGGCTTGCTCTTGGACTTTCTCGGATCAAGGCCGTACCAAGCCGCCGCCACAGGCGGCGCTGTAGGATTGGCGCAAAGACGATGTAGCTGAGAAGGAGGTCAAGGTACGTGGTGAGTGGTGGGACCTGCTGGACCTGGCCGGGCCGCACTGCCTAGGAACGTGATTATTCAGAGTATCGTTTTCTCTGGAGTTGCTCATGCACAAAATTGCCTTTGCGCCTTCATGGATGTAGTTGCTGCATATGGGCTCGCTTGTACCTGGGAAAATATGCACCCGGTCAAACTTATACCCATCAAGTGGGTATCCGTTCTCTGACAAGCAATCCTTCACTTCATCACTGAGAATTACCCAAGGAGGCGGAGATACCTCTGTGGTATATATAACATGGCGCCAGTTCCTTTGTGCCAAACCGGATCCACGATGGGCTGTAGCAGTGGGTTACGGATATTCGAGGCCCGACGGCCGATTTTGTGTCCTCAGGCCTCAGGCTTTTGCTACTCATAAGGTCGTCTTATCTTTCGGCAAAGACTTTTCGAAGTTCTTGGGAAACAACGCCTCCGTGTGGACGGACCTACGTTCCTCAGACTGAGGAACACAACGAGGACTTTCTCTTTTTACATTGGCAGATTACAAAAGCGGGAGAAATGTGATGAGGCTCTGGCCGAGCCTCATGAGAGGCATTGTGATAGAGCATTATCCTCTAGGAGCTTTTCTTATAGTATGTTGTCTTAAAGAATATTGTCTCCTGAGAGGCTAGGGGAATAGTTACTATGGCTGCATAGCAGATACCCAAGCAAGTCTCGTCACCTATGGAAAAGCCCTTGATCATAAAACAGTCTCTCAAGGGAGAAGCATTAGCCACATGGCTCCTCCAGTCACTTTGACAAAGTTCTCAAAGTACAGCCATGTCACACAAATAATGTGTACAAGGCATGTTAAAAAGTAGGTCGACCACATGCATGGTACGCATACGAACTCACATACACACGATCAACGGTCAGCAGCCGATGGATCACATTCACAAAGGGAAAGTTCAGTTCTCGGGAAGGCCTGGTCAAGCAGACAATTTCTCCGTTACTCGTCTCAAGATCGATCGAGAGCAGATTTGTGCTACATAGCATGATTGGTGCCTTGAACCTGTCCTTGGGCGGGATAGCCGACCAAGTAAAAGTACCAGGCGAGTGACATAGAAAATAGAGAGAGAAGAGAAAAGAACAACCAGGAAGTATCCCTCTCCCAGCCGGTGAGGTGAGGGCGGGGTTGTTCTGGGGGCCAGATCAAAACGCCCCCCTTTTCACTCGGGGATATCAAAAGATGTGTAAAGAAAAAATATAGCCCGCTGTAAATGCTCAGTAGCCCTCGTGTCGTTGGGGAAAAGCCCTGTGTCCCTTCCTCTCCTCTCTCCGACCCATATATTGTCCGGTTCGACAATCCATATATTTCCACCTCCTCTTTATATCCTTTTCACACACCACCTGTCCGAGAGAGAGCAGGTCACGGGGCTGACATCTCTTCCTGGGATGTCCTCCGTTGAAGCCCCCAAAAACAATAGGACCTTGAACACCAAATTCCCCGAGCATCCGGTTAGGGAATTTATAACAAAAGAACAAGAAATTCCTCAAGAACGCCATTAGATGTAGAAGGGCAAATATGGTGTATCCGCAATTGGTTTATATGTAAAATTGTGCCCGGTTCGTGCTTTCGTCTCTGTGTTTCGTGCTGGACCGTATTGTCCGTCGCCCGCTCTCGAGCCAGCGAATCCAGTAGCGGGAGAGAGGTTGAGTAGCTTCCGGACAATGCGGTCATTAACTCGTGAACCTCGTATGCTGCGGCAAGATGTCGAATCGCCCTTGTCTTAGTCGATTGTCATCCGCGTTGGCACCGACGGTTTCAGGGCGTGCATGTCGACGCTGCTGCCTCCGTCGCCCTTCTCCTCGCTCGGCTTCTTCTTGAGCAGGTGCGTCTTCAGGCCCGCGCCGAAGTTGTTCATGCAGTAGAAGGCATTGGCGATGGTGCATATCAACAGCAGGATAGACAGCACCGCGAAAGCCGTCAGGGACTTGCGCACCGGCATATAAAACGCCGCGTGGCTTGGTTGGTAGATGCGCACAAGCTTGAAGATGAAGTAGGCAAGAGCGCCCACGTAGCAGATAATAACGCACACGGTTCCGACCTTGCTCTCGTTCCTGGTGAAGTACGCCGCGGCAAGGAGGATGATAATGGTGATCGGGATGGCAAGGATGGTTAGGTAAAACTCGGCGTCGGTATAGCCCTGAGTGACGATTACTATGAACTGCACTGTGAAGCCGAGGAAGAAGAAAAAGTCGAACTTCAGCAGAGCGATATAAACCTGGGAAATTGTTAGCTCAATGCATCTGGAGGTATTGGTGGCATGGGAGTGCCTGGGGGCTCACCTGGTAGTGAAGGAACCTCTTCTTCATCCTGTAGTCGGCTCCGATCTGCTTAAGGATGTCCCATGCGAAGACCTGGTACAGTTTCCAAGCGATATAGGACAGGACGATTGTTCCCACGGCGAGGATGATGGGGATTGCTATGAGGAAACCCTGTACTTCGTCCCATAGCGCTTGCTGCGGCGATATTACCTCGCCCTTGGTGTTGGTGTAGCCGCCGTCCAGCCCATTGTTTTCGCCAAGCAGGGTAAGAGCCTCGTTGATTTGATCTATTTGGATTGCGGTATATACGAGGAGGGCCAGGTTCGCGATGCAGATTCCGATGATTTGAATTGTGTTCTTCAATCGGAGGGCGTCCCACACGAGTAATAGCTCATACAAGAAACCGAAGATGAAGAGCGTGAGGAATGTCGGGATCGTCCTGTACTGGGCGCTCTTGTCGTTTTCGGCGCTCAGAGGGTCTCCTATCAGATGTGTCTGGAACATAGCAAAGGTATAGCTATAGCGCGAACGGTCAGACGGAGGGTCAATTGAGCAGCGGCGAGGGGAGAGGGGTTGCGCTCACGATTCGAAGGCCAGACACACCATGGCCTGCACCGAGGCGGCAGCGAAGAAGGCCTTGGGCCATGGCCCACCCATAAAATCTAGACTGTTGCGCTTCATACTTGCGCGACTTGAGGGGGCGATGCCCTCTCTGTGGAAATAACCTCCTTCTTGAAAGGCCTGGGAGAAGCCCGGGTCGGCGGGCAGGAGGTTCCGCCGAGATTCAGTCCGGAACGCCAGGGCGGGCAGGCGTGTCGACTCCTTGAGAGGAGTCAAAGGAGCCGCGGCGGGAGGTGTCTTGTAATATGGTTGTGCCAAGACAAGGGCGGGTGAGTGCGGAGAAGGACCTAGAAATGCGGGCGGCACGGGATGGTGGCGACGAGGACAAATTTAGGAGGCAGAAGGATTGGAAATGTCGGTGATGTCGGTGGATCGGCGGGCTGAAAGAGCGGTCGCTGGCTGCAGAGGTGGAGACGTGGTGTAGAACGAGGGTCGAAGTTGGGGCCTCCTGCTGAGATGGTGTGGTGGTGGTTGTCGTGTGTGGCCGGCCGGTTGGTGTTGAAATGATTATGGTTGATGATGAGTAGCGGAGAGGAAAGAAAGCACGGAGCGACGAGTCGGGGGACAGAGCGATTGAGTGTGGTGGTCAATGGGGCCCGAGTCCTGGGTCTTCTGGGTCTTTTCTCGGTTGGGATGCTGTGTGCTGGGATGATTGAGTGCTGGGGGGGGG